>VWZP01003261.1:629028-659028 GCA_013396995.1 Dicaeum eximium | reverse complement strand
GGGTTTTGCTCAGCACAGCCCCGTGCTGGCAGAGGGATCCAGCCTCCCTACAATGGTGGCTATTCATGAAAAGTGTGGGGAAAGGTGGGTGTGCAGGAGAGCAGAGCTGGGCAAAGACAAAGTGATTTTCCCCATAGCAGTGGGCAGGTTTCAGTTGTGGAGAAGTCCAGGAGGTGAAGTGTTCCCTTGTAGAAGGCCAGGGTAAGACCAAGGGCCAGGTTGAAGCTGGAGCTTCAGTGGTCATAGAATCATAGAACCACAGAATCATGAAGGTTGAAAAAGATCTGCAAGATCCTCAAGTCCAACCTTTGACCTGATATCACCATGCCCACCATGCATTTAGAGGGAATTTCAGAAGGGAAGAACAGACTTGAAGAGGAGAGTACCAGTTTTAAATGCCACTTAGTGGAACAAAGCAACAAATGGTTTCTGGCCAGAATGTGCCATAAGAATGACAGCTTTGCTTTGTAATAGTGATAGTAACACATGAGGGGAGGGAAAAGGGTTGTAGGGTTCCTTGAAACTCAAGAGAGTTTCATTTGATCTGTGATTTCACTGATTTGTGCAGAATTGTAGCTGGCAAAGAGGCATATTGACAAACCATGGGGTAGTGGAAGTAAAGCTCTGCTTTCAGGTGAATATTTATGGATGTCTCTTAATGCTGCACTTTACACGTGACTCTGAATGTGCAGCATAATTCAGAAACTGTTATGTTTCCCATTTCTTAATTTTTTTAGAAGCGTTTGATACACTCACAGGGAAGGTAATAGAAGGACATGGTGAGGCTGCCGCTGTCACACAGACAGTTCTAAAATAAGTTTTACACACTCATTTTCCTTTAGGTTTTCTGTCTTATGCTGCTTTATGAAGATAATTACTTTGTCAGAGAAGTCAAGCAAGACATTTTGATGTTCAGAGCAGGTCTTTGCCTGTCATTCCAGTTCATTCCAGTCATCTCCTCCTGCATGAATGATACTCCCATGACAGGTCTTGGTGTGCTTGTCCTCTGATGGTGACCTCTGTGACCCACTCTGGTTGAGCCCTGCTGAAGGTTGTTTCCCATGCAACTGCCACAGGATGTAAGGCACCCTTGTTGATGAGTCTGGTTAACAAAATTGATTTCTTCTTCATGTTTTGATTCAAATCAAATTTTCAGCTGCTTTGTAGAACACATTCCTTAGCAGGTTACCTCAAGTAGTTTCTAAAGCATTCCTCACCCAGAGATGTATCAGGGCAAGGGATGAAAGAGCCAATTGCTCCGGCATGCTCTGAGTGCAAAAAAAGTGCAACCCAAAGGAATGTGATCCAGCCCAGGTGAACCTGTCTGAAGTTTCCAGTGCAGGTTTGCCCCAGGGAGCTTTGCTGTTATCACCTCGCTCAGCAAGGTTGCTCCAAGTGCTGTAACATCTCTGGATGGCCTCATCCATCCAGTGATTTCTGTCCCTTCCTCCTGTGTCCATGTGCCCATGCCAGCTCAAGCCCTGGGCCAGAGCTCTGGGATGTCAGCTCTGCTTTGCCATTTGTGACAGGCTTTGTGACACCGGTGCCAAAGGGCTTTTGGAGACAATCACTGAGCAGATCCCAGGGCATGTGGTCAGCACAGAGAGCTGTTCTTGGACAGCACTGCACATTCTGGCAAAGAGGAAAACCTTCCCTGGAGCTTATGGAGCCCTGGCAGGAGCATTGGAGCTCTGCAGTCCCTGGCTGTCCACAGGCCAGCCAGGACACACAGGCTGGCTCACATCTGTGGGACTGCTGCAGGGCAGGATGGAGGCACAGCCCAGCAGAGTCCTGCTGACAGAGGATTAGTCTGGCCTGGCTGGCAAGCAGGAATATTGCCCAGGAATTACATGGCTCTGGAGTGAAAGTTCAGTGGTGCTGGGCAGCCACAAGAGGAGCTGCTGCTGTTTCTACATGCTCAAAGCAAACAAAGCCAGAGCCACAGCACACTGGCACAGGAGATGGAGGGGTGGGAAGGACCTGTGGCCCTTCCAGCTGCCCTTTGGCTGCCCCTGCAGCCCAGAGCCTGCAGCCCAGGGCAGCTGTGCCTTGTCTCCTTTCCCAGCTCTATCCCTCTTGCCCTCAGCCAAGCAACAGCTTAGGGATGGCTCTGTTGCCTCTGTCTCATTCCAAAGGCTTTGGTTAGGATGACAGTAGTTTAAAATTAATTGAGAATCCCAGAAAGGTTTGGGTTGGAAGGGACCCTTAAAGTCCATCCTGTTCCACCCCCTGCCATCGGCAGAGACACCTTCCACTATCCCAGGCTGTTCCAAGCCTTGATGTACATGAGGTTGTGAGTGGTACCAAATCTTGCAGTTCCCTGTGTCATCTTCACTTGATTCTCCTCAGAAGTAGTGGGGCTCGTGCTTGGGTAAAATTTGAGCAGTAATTTTTGGAAAGGAGGCCACAGCCCTACTTTCCCCTGGAGAGTAGGGAGAGTTAGTGCTTGTGCCTCCACCTTTACGGTTTTTGTCATTCTGGTCTGCCTGGCAATGGTATTTCATGTCTGGCATTACTTTAATAATAAAAATAAAAAAGAGGAAAAGATTTCTTGATAACTGTGTATATATTTGATACGATCTCCTTTTACTGAGAGTAAGGCCATTGGAGGAACAGGTTATCTCCAGGCTGCAAACCACCATTCTATTAGTCTGTTTGAAGTTATCTAGAAAGTCTGTGTGAAATATAGCCTCCTTCTTCCCCTCCCTTCAACCTTCCCCTTAAATATATTTTCAGTCCCAGAACAAAACAAGGCTGTACTGCAATAGAAAAACATTGTTTAAAGGGTCTTTACTCCAAGGTTTTATTTTCAGCCCTCTGTGGTAAATAGGGCTGGTCCAGCTCGATTCTAACCTTTATGCAAATTTAACGATAATTCAGCACAATATTTATAAGATTCAGAGTTAATTAAATCCCAGTGGAGATCAGACCCTGTATGACCTCATTACAGTTATACACAACCGCCTAATTTCCCCGAACAACCGCCGAGTGGAGGGTGTGCTAATTCAGGGAATGTATGGACATATGTACTGTCTAGATGTCTGTCTGTGCAGCCCGAATGGCAGCATCACTGCTCCTCCCTGTAACCAGCTCCTACTGAAAATCACATTAGCTTTTGTTAATAGACTCTTTTTTTTGTTCTGCTGGATCTTTAATCGATAGAAATAAAATTAAAGAGACATTAATTATCAAGCCTTGAGTTCCTGAGCTGGAAGGCATTTTAGCAATGCAAAGTATTATTATTGCTATTAATTTTATTAGATAGGCTTCATTTTCTTCCCTACATAATGAAGAATTTAGGTGGATTTCACCTGTGTGCAAAGGGGCTGGCTCAAGGCCTCTTGCATCGCTTCAGTCTTATCTGGGAGGCTGCAGAGGAAGGTTTGAATGATTCATGGGAGCCAGGATGGGAAGTTGCCATCTGTGAGCAGCTGAAAATTAAATCATTCTTTGTGTCCTTCAGTGCACACGGGCTGGTATGTACAGACACATATATGTACATGCAAACATGGGGGTGTTAATTCCCTTTATTCCCTTTTCAATCTGAATATTTCCCATGATCTTTTATGTTTAGTCTTTGGGGGTCTTGCCTGTTATTGCCATGGACACAGTGAGCATGGGAGTGGCTATTTCTCAAGAGAATGTTCGTAGAAAAAGCTCCATACAAGAGAGCAGGAAGGAGAAATTTTATTTGCCTATACTGTAATCCAAGGGGGACAGAAAAAACATTCTTTAATGGTAAATAGGTTTCACTGCGTTTGGATTATTTTAATTTTGGACACAACTTCAATACTTCTTTTCCTTTGGAAATGAAACACTATTATCTCGTAAAAATAGGGAATTACAATGTTTTGAATTCTGTCATGAAAAAGGAATTGCTCATGGGTCTTTTTTTTTTGGTGTGGTGGTGTCTTTTTGGTGGAAAAAAACCATCAGGAGTGCCTGCAAGTATCTGTTTTTCAATCTAAAAACCCCCTTATTTTCATAATCATATTCAGAACTGAATCTTTAGGTTTGATAAATATAAAAAAATCCCCCTTGAATTTTTTGTTTGTTGGTCGGTTAGTTTAGTTTTCCTTTAGGTTTTTTTTTCCCATTTCCTTTACTCTTGAAAGGGATGAACAGTGGAAACATGAGTTTCTGCTTTGTCAACATGGGTTGGCACTTTCAGCACATAAATATTTTCAGCAGTTTGCCCACAACACACACATCCATATCCCCAGCAGCAATCCCTGTGCCATGAGGAGTCAGCAGCACATGGACAAAGTTCTCACAGAGCTCCTGAAACAAAGCCTGTTCTGGAGTCTGCAAAACAGCATCATTCCTGTGTGTAACAGCAGAGACAAGGAAATAAAGCAGCCATGAATGATCTCCTCTTGCACCAGCAATACCCATCAGTTCTTCCGTATAATTGCATCCTGAGTCAGATGAAAGGGAAATAAAATGAACGTAGTTTTGATGATCAGCAATGACACAGGCAAAGATACAGCACACAGAGTGGCAGGGCCTGTGCAGAGCAGTGACTGACAGGACCTCTGATCTCCATGCCCACGACTCTGTGTGATGGGGAGGCAGCTGCAATCTGTTCTGTTTAATGTGAGCTCAGCACAGCCCTCGGGCTATTTGTAAGCTGCCAGGGAGCTTTGTATCGCACAAAGTTCGGGCACCTTGCTGAATTTCATGGCTCTAGCTGTGCTGCAGGGCTTGACAGTTTAAAGGATAGAAAGGGGTGGGAAGTTTCTTAAACAGCCTTCTGCCAAATTAAGAACAGTGCCCATATGCAGGTCAGAACTGGTTGGTGAATGGGGATTGCAAACTTTGGTGTTTGTTCCCTTCCTCCAGGAACAAATGAAAAAGTGGTTCTGTGCTTGGGATGCAAAGTGCTAGGGAATGACCAGTGGATGGAGAATATCATCAACACTACACCAACACACATGAAAACAAAAGCAAAAAGCCCATCAGGCCAGAGAGGACAAAGTATCTTTAACACAGGAGCCCCTTTAAGAGCTTTCTGAGGGCCTGTGGGGATTTTGTGGTGGTTGAGGTTTTTGGGGGGTTTGCTTTACTTTTCCTTCTAAGTTGCTCTAGTTCATTAATTTTTAACAATTTATAAGTATGGGAAGATAAATCCCCTGCAGTCCCTTTTAATATATTTTCTTCTTCTTTTCAAGTAAATGATTGATGAGTATCAATCTAATTGTTCAATACCAAGTGCTTGCTAATGTAGGGCCCCTGTTGCCAGAGGGTTCCTACCATGGTTTATAACCCTGTGCAGATTGTCTGGTTAAGATCTTAAGTAGCCAAAGCTGTAAAAGTTTATGTCTGTGTATGGGTGGGGGAGTAGAGCGCTCACAAGTAAGCAAGGCACATTTCCATTAATCATGTTGCTCTCCTTTTAGCTGCTGGATTGGGCAATACGTTCCCATCTATGCAGGCTGGGTGGAGAAGAGTTTCTCTGTGTTAGTATTTGCCTCTGGCAAACAGGGCCCAGAGCTGTGGTGTCCTGCGGAAGGAGACTCATGGAGCAGGAAGTGTTGTCTGGTGGTGGAGGCACAGGGCAGGGCTGGCTGCTCTGTGTTCATCCATGCTGTGGCTTTGCTGCCTTACACCAAACACCCAGGGATTGGTCACCCCCAGGGATTACTGAGCTCCAGTGTGACAGGGGCTCACGGCCACTCAACAGCCTTGCTGTGGCATTCACACCCTTCAGCCTCCTTGAATTTGGGTGCCACCAGCACTCTTGAATTAGCAATGTTCCTTGGATGCCCAGGGACAGACAAGAGCCCCTTTTGGTAGGGGCTGAACCATGACAGTGCCACCTCACCATCCAGGAGATGAGACCAGATGGATGCACAGACAGGAGCACACAGGGAAGTGACGGGCACGAGGCTGGCCCAGCCCTCTGTAGGTGCTCTGCACACACCAGCCATGGTCTGCTCTCAAGTGGGTTTGGGTTTCATTTGGGATCTTGGGTCTATAAGGAAGAGGAACTGCAGAGCTTCACAGAGTGTGAGAGGTCCCAACACCACTGCAGGTCCAGGTGTGCAAGCACCACACTCACAGTGAGAGCTGTCGTAGCTCCATGAGGCTGGGTTGGACAGCCATGGGATACTAAATTAAACAATATATAATCTAATGTCTTCATGAGGCTTTATAAGGCAAAGCTGAGATAAAAAAAGGCTTGGACATCTTCCTGACAGGTAATGCTATGGAGATGCCAGTACAGATTCTTACACTTCAGACTGGCAATGTGTGAGTAGAAGCAAAAATAAAGTGAAAACAAATATTGTCTGGTGTTTCTTTATGTTTGGAAATTTCCAATACTTATGTTTTTAATTGCTTTTAGCTACAGGTCTGTGATATGTTTTAAAATTAGATAATGAAACACCCAAAGCTCCCTAACAGCATAGAACTGAATTTTGCTTTTCAAAATCTGCATCAAATTCTTAAAGTAATCTATATTTTTAATAAATACAGGAAGTTTCTCTGGTATTAAGATACCTCTTGTTGGAACTATGTATTTTATTCATTATTTCTACAAAGAAAGAATTATTTTCACCACTAACACAACAGCTGAGATACCTATCCATAATGCCATTTGGCACCTCTGTATAGTAGGATTTTTCATTTTCAGAGTTGTATATTGATTGATTCCTTCCCATTTAATTTGTCTCTAGGTTTTTCAATATTTTCGTTCCACTTCTCTGAACAGGGCAGTAACACCCCATCCCATTTTCACTCACTGAAGGTCCCCAAGTGAAGCCATGACTTTCCAGTTTCTGAGATCTGTCCTGAGACCTCTAAACTGGGTTACCTCATACTGCCCAGAGGTGGGAAGTGATCTCATATGGGTAAGGGACAGAAGCAGAAACAACTTTATAGGTGGCAAAGGAAACATTAAAAAAATCCATTTGTGGGCACATATTCTCTCCAAACAGATGAGGCAATTAAAGGCAAAAAACTGACAACAAAGGAGAAGCAGAGTCTACTAACATTTGCTCAGTGTGAATCTTGGATTTCTCTGTGGGAGTTATTTAAATTTACACCAGTGAGGGCGGCAGCAGAAGTGGCTTTCCACAGCCGGTGCCCCACATCTCCTTGTGCTGTAAATTAACCTGCTTTCCCAGTGACTTCACTGCAGCAGCTCCCCGGGGCAATCACTGCCCTGACAGAACTAAGCCTTGGTGTCTGGGGCTGCTTCCCCAGCCCTGCCTCTGGACAAGGTTTTAGGAGTGATTAATTCCTCCATCGGCACTCGGGGCTTTGCCTGGACAAACAGCCCTGTTTGCTCACGTGAGATGGATTGCAGCCTCCAGACCCTGTGCTTTGCCTGGGGGGTGAGGGCAGGGCTGCTTTGCTGTTTGGAGATTCTTCTTTGAGAGGTCTAAATTACAAAACTGTTCATTTTGTTTAAAGAAAGATTATGATCTCTGGAAGAAATACAGTAGTGGCAGCAACAATGCACAAAGTGCTCGGAAACATTTGGGATGTTGGGCCTAACAGAAAAACCCCTCCCAATCCCTGCACCAGCCTTAGTGCAAGTGTTGACTTAGCAGAGCCACAGAGTATTTGGGAAATTGAAGTTTTCAAAGATAAACAATTGGCTTAACATTTTAATATTTGTTACATGGCCACTATCAATGTCTTGATTTTGGCACTGCCAGGGAGAGCTGTGCTGGATCATATTTGTCTGGAGAGCAGGGGGGCTCAGGAGCCAGTGGGAGCCCTGGGGACATGGTGGGTTCGGTCAGCACTGACACAGAGGGTTTGGGCAGTGGTGACACACAGGGTTCAGGCAGTGGGGACACAGTGGGTTTGGACAGTGGTGACACAGTGGTTCTGGCAGAGGTGACACAGTGGGTTTGAGCAGCAGTGACAGTGAGTTCAGTCAGCAGTGACATGTTTGGATAGTGGGACACGGGGGGTTCTGGCAGAGGTGACGTGGGGCTTTAGGCAGCAGTGACACGGTGGCTCGCCAGGAACGTCACCGTCATCCTCCCTGCAGCCTGATGAGGAGTTTGTGATACACAGAACCCAACCATGTACCAGTGCAGGGAAATGTTATAGGTTTATGAGGAGAGTGATTAAAAATGTATCAAAGAGGCTTGTAAAGCTTATGGTTCAAGTTAACTGTATGAAGTAAACAGCCTTTAAGTGTCTCCTGGGACTGTGACAGATAGTCTGTGGGTGTTACTGCAACATGGTACTAGTGATTGTTCTGGCCATCCCAAACTAATCACCATCTGTGTGTATGAGCCTCTTGGGAGCTCCTGGTTGTTGGACAATCATGGTTGTTAGCATTTTTAATCAGTTTCTGTGCAGCACAGATAGAAACCGTATGCTCCAGTCTTTATTTTCCCTGCTCGGGGAGAATTATTGCAGCACTAAAAAGGGGACGTGCGAGTTCCTGCTAATTTTAAAGGGTCACATTCACCTCAAGCACCCCGTCATGGTGACATTTCCCCTGGTGTTCCCTGTGCCTGCTCTGAAGTGCTGTGGTAAGAATTATGCTCCTGTTTTGCTGCTGGCAAGGTGGATTGAACTGGGAGTCCTTGGCTCTGCCTGGCAGCCCCCCTCTCCTCGTGGCCACGCTTTCTGCGTGACTTAAAGGCACTGACACAAATGCAGAACATTCAGGATCACGGTTGGGGAGATGGAGTTGGGGGGTTTTATTGTCCTTCTTGGTAGTGAGAAAGAGCTGCTGAAGTAGGAAGAAGCAGAGCAGATCATTGCCTGGAGCAGGAGACTGTGTGCAGTTGAAGTTATGGGCCCTGGGAGAGTTCCCAGCTGTACTTGCCTGGCTGTTGATGCAAGAGGCACTGCAGGCAAAGATGGCTCCGGGATTGGAGGGGCAAACAGCGAGGGGAGGGATGGCTCAGATCCAGGCTCTGAGGAGCAGCGCTGATGCTAAAAGGAAAAAGCTCTTCTCTCGTTCTGTACTGAAGTGCAGCTCATCTCCACAATTAATCCTTTAAGAATTAAGATCTGGGGGCTGGCTCCGCGCTCCGCAGCCATTTGACATCTGTGCGCGGTGGCTGGAGAGCACAACCCAGCTCTTCCCGCCAGGCTCCGGCAGCCCGGCCCCAAAGTGCTGAGCTGTCAAACCTGGCACCAGCTCGAGTTCCCCCTTGTCCCCATCTCCCAGCCTCAGCCCCAGACTCAGCTCTAAGGACTGAACAAAGGGCTGGGAGTGTGAGCAGAGAAGGCGCTGATGGTACACGGGAGGTGAGGGGGGAGAACAGAGGAATAGCGAGCAGACTGAATTCCCTCCTGTTCCAAGCAAGCTGGAGTTCTTGTCTTAAATGAAATGTCTTCTGTGTTTTCATTATCAAGGTTGCCATCAGCTTCCTGGAGCTCTGCTCTCCTTTTCATTTTTAAAGGACTTGATTCAGGCTTCCTGTTAATTTTCCTGGAGCTGTGAGGTATGAGACCGAGGGGCGATGTGCTGCTGCTGCTGGGTTTATCATCGAGGGCCGCTGTGTCCCTGTAGCTGTGGAACCAGGAACAGGTTTTGAAGATTTTTAATGAATGAATGAATAAAGCAATTTTCTGGTGCACAGTCAGGTGAGCTATTTGAGTGAGGGTTAGTCCTTCTCTGTACTGTTTGGGTGGGATCTCATCTATTTATTGATGTTGATGTGACCAGAGAGTTTGTTCTCTGGAGTTCCATCCATGGATTGTGTCAAGTTTAACACCGCAGCTTTGTGGTAGGTGCCATGCCTACACAGTGGAGAGGTGCTCTCTGTCTTCCCATCCTTCCTCCTGGTGCTCATGTCTCCCTGGAAACTGTATTCTGGTGCTAGCAGACCAAATCAACAAGTAATTTCTGTTTACCTGTTGTCAAAAGGGACAGTTGTATGTGATTAGCTGTGTATTGATTATCTGATTTAAACCACAAACGCTTCCCCATAAACTGTGCTGTGCCCCCAGTCTGTCTCAGAGCACTGGTAACTCCTCCATGTGCATCAGCATGGGGCTCACACTGGTTTGGGGCTGGTTTGTTATTGCTGTCCTCCAGCCTGGCCTCCCGAGGGGGTGGAATTGTCAAATACTACAGAGTCCATTTAGCGTCTGAGAGCTGCTGTCAGGCAGGGACTGTCACTGCAAAAATTCTGCAGTTGCATTTACACCAACCTGTGAATTCCTTCTGGAAGGGGCAGAATACTGACAATTCCAAGAGTTAATGGCCCAAGTGGGTTATAAGATCCATAATCACTGACGCTGTCTCTCCTCAATGCATGTGTCTTCATCTGTCAGCCTTGAGGATCATCATGGGCCTGTGTGAAATGAAAAAAACTGTTTAACTGCTTCATATTAACTAACATATTAGAGCCCTCCTGACATTATCGTTGTTAATTCTAACAAAACATGCTCCCGCTGCTGGTAACCCGAGCGTGCTTCCAAATGCATCCCTGCTCAGAGAGCAGCAGGAGGTCACTCACTGTGGGACCTGGACTGCAAACACGCTTCTCCTGGAAACCATCCGAACACAAGCCTGGTTACTCTCACAGTGCAGAGCACAGTCCATCTTCTTGGAAAATTAAAACTGGTTTTTGAGGAAAGTGGCTCACTCTGACAGCTTGTTTCCTTTATTTTGGCCTTGCAGTTGGAGCAGGCTTGCCTCTACCCAGAGGGGAAGAAGAGTCAGACTGAGAGGGACAGAGCTCAGTGGGGAAGAGCCAGGTTTAGAGGTGTGAAGAGCTCTTGACACAGCTGGGGGAGCAGCAAATACTCAGTAAAAACTCACTGCTGCTTTGCATTTCTTTCAGATCTGCACGTCACAGATGATCCTCTCCCTGTCTTGTACAGGCCACTGTAAAAGTGTAGGCAGTAAGGACTGGTCTGTAGCAGATGAAGGAGTACCCAGTTCCCTGCAATACTTGTCCAAGGTGTTAGCACAATCTTTCTGCAGGAGCCAGGAGACCTTTCCAGGAGTGGTTCTCAGTGGCCTGTCTGGCTCACTCCCCTGACACGGACCTTTCTTAGGGCCCTGTAACGGACTTGCACAGGAAGAAGTGTCTGCTCATCCCTCCCACCTCATGCACTTCTCCTGTGTGTGCTGGGCTGGGCTGGCTTTGCAGAGGCCTCTCTGCAGACACCTGGGGGGCTCCTGGGGCTCTGCAGTGAAAACTCTGCTGGAGCTGGGGTAAGGCAGTGGGACCTGACTGCCACTCTTCGGCTTTGGGGTAAATCCCACGTTTCAAGGCCAGTCCAGGTGCAGTGGTTGGTGAAACATGGAAACAACCTGCTCTGAGTGGCTGAGGGGAACCATTTAACCTGATGAAATTTTGTTACTGATATTTTTATGTCTTTACTCTTTTTCCTAGGATTATGTTCTCAAAGGGGCAGGCCTGATTCTTTTGTCAATATCCAGGCAAAATCAAAAAGACCTTTTGTCTGAATTAGGACCCATAAAGTATGTCCAAATGCAACCAGGCACATCCAGGTTGTCTACAGCTACACATAAAAGACTAAATTTGTAGTGCTGGGTGTCAGGCCTTTATCACTCGAGGAGGGATTTATTCTACCCTGTACTTCTTCCAATTAAGCACTGGTGGATGCTCAGCTGTGACAGGTACTGGTAAATGGATGTGGCAGGATTGACTGTGAATGTTTTGGCAGCAGCCCTCCTTCAGGTAGCTATTAACTTTATTTTTTAATATGAAATTCAGGCACTAAATCCAAGGGAAAAAAAAAGCATACATAATGTAGGTTAATTAAAATGCCTGTAAATGAACAGGTGACAGGTGCCAAGCCCCATGACAACCACAACTGGAGAAATGAAAGTGCAACAGACTATTAGGATTCCTGTGTTAATCAGGTAATAGTAACTTGGGTAATTACAAAATCACATGAAATCTTTTTTAAATCCCAAACCTCATTTATAGCCTTTTGGAGATAAAATATAAAATGTAGAGTTTTAATCCAAAAGGACTTTGTCTTCTCTGGAGCCCTCAATCTCAGATTTCTTCCATGGCTGACACAATTAAAGGTTGGATTTTTTTCCCTCCCCTCTCTTCAATTTTATTTTAATTAAGAAATATTAAGTTAAAAGCCACTGAAGAGTTTGAGTTTCTCTCTCTTTAGCAGGTATTTGGTAGTCACTTATGTGTCCCAAGGCCTTTTACTGTGTGTCAGGTGGAACCTGTTGTGTACATCTGTTGGCTCAAGGAGGTGGAATTTATTTTCGTGCTGAGAAGCAGCACAGGGCACGTGTGAGATGAACCTGTGTCTTGGTTTAAAAAGACAGGTGTCTGTTAAGGAAAAAAACACAAACCCCCTCCCTCCAAATCACCACAATTTTTTGAAATTAAAATGCTCTCAGGCAAAAAAAAAAATGGGGATAGGAATAACAGTTTTTACTAGGAAAAAAACTAAAGGAAACCAAGGTACTAGTACCAGCAAACAACAAAAGAAACAAACAAACAAACACCTTGACAGAGTCAAGATATGACCTGCCACCCTGGGGCAGGGTGTGGATAACAGTCCAGTTGAGCAGTGGCTGCAGTTCTCTTAGAGTGGGAGCCACGGCTCTGTCAAAACAACAGTCCAGCAGAGAAGAGTGTAGGCAGATGGGTCTGGTTTTCCTCTGGAGATCCAGTGGAGAATCCAGGCTGTCTTCGTTTCTAAAAGTGTCTCTTTTTATCCCAGTAGAAATGCTTGGCCCCCTCCCCCTGGGCAGAGCACCTCACAATGGGAATAATGTAATCTTATCAGTCATGTGGAGGCACTCAATGGCCCATTAACAAAAAATGTCTTCCCAGGGGAGGTATTGTTTGTGAAGAGATAAGGGAAACCTGCCCAGATAACAACCCCATCTTTATCAGATGGCAAATAGAATATCTTATTTTAACAATCCAGGACAACCTGGAATAGACTGGAAGCTGCTCTACCTTCCTAGGAGCAAATTATTTGCAGATAAGTAAGAGGACTTCTGATTAAAATCATTTTTTCTGTGAGTATGAGCCCAAGCAGTGATACAATTTCATATCTGATATGCAAACTAAGACAACCCCATTGTTGCAGCCTTTCCCAGAATGAAAAGCCCATCCAGATATGGTTTCCCAAGTAAACACATTGAACCCTCCTGAGAAGATGCTCTCAGACATTCCTTCTCTCCTTCTGGAGCCTTACTGTATAACTGGGGTCTTGATCCCAAGCAGAAAGTTTAGCAGAGGCATTAGGTGACTTGCCCGAGGACATTGCTACAAATCAGTAGAAAAATGAAACCTTCTAGACTTGTGCTGTAATTACCAAGGCACATGCCTCTCTCTTGATCTGTCAAAGATGTAAAATAGATATATAAAAAATTGTCTGTAATTAGGGCTAGGAGGTGGTGCCTTTGCTGAGAACCTGCACCAGTGTTCCCTCTGTGAAGAACCTTGGAGCTGATTCAGACTCTGGCACATAAAGATTTTTCTTGGATTTTTTTTTTTTTTTAATCCAGATATCAAAAATGAAAAACATTGGTTTTCATTCCTTGTCCCTGCAATAGAATTTATTACCCCTGGGCTATAGACAGACAGACAAATAGAAACAGATTCCTTCCTTCCTTCCTTCCTTCCTTCCTTCCTTCCTTCCGCGCTTCCTTCCTTCCACGCTTCCTTCTGCGCTTCCTTCCTTCCTTAACATGTTTTATACATTCCTACATTGCAGCCAAAATAAAGGTCTTTATCTTCAAGGCTGTCAGAGGTTTGGATCTTGGTAATACCCCACTAACCCAGACAGTGACAAATTTCCAGCTTTCCCCACCATACCAGAAACATGATGATATTCAACTCCCATCATGAGGAACAAGGGCGCCTTCCCTCCCTTTCCCTTTTCTGATCAACACTGTGTATAAATTAAACAAAGAAAAGGATGGAGCTTTATTTTAGGAAGCTTTTGGACCACAAGTTGTGTAGTTGTGTTTTGGATTAAAGGTCAGGATGGGAAATCTGCCAAGGTTTCCTCTCCCCACTGCTACTGATTGTCACTGCTCCAGTGGGAAAAAAAAAAAAATAATACTGGATTAAGAGAAAAAAAATAAACCCAGTAAGAATAATAAGGAGAAAACGGAAATCAGGCTTCATCCAGTGCTTGAGATATGCCCTACATAGAGGCTATTGAATTCTGCCCTCCTCTTTGCCAGCCTCCTCTGGGCATGGGGGACAGTGCCTATTTTGTTTGGGGGTTTTTCCCTTCCTCCCACCCTCTGCCTCCTTCAGTGTTTTTATTCAGGCACAGCAGGCACGAAAGTGAACGCTGACAAGCTTTGGCACACTTAAAAAAAATAAAGAGGGAAAAATAAAAAAGGAGAAAAAAATTGCTGCCCCTCTCCCCAAGCCATCCATTCTGTCGCCAGAGCCCTGCATTTTGCAACATAAAAGCATAATCAAAAGAAATTACGCTTGGACTCAGTCAGGGACAGGGCAGAATAGTCCATTTAGCTTTATGCTAAAAAAGAAAATAATTGGACAAAAATTCGTTTGAAATAGGAGCAGGAAACAGTTTGTTTGCAATCTATTTCCTCTGGAAAACAGCAAACCCTATTAAGCCTTCTTTGGGAGCTATTTATTTTGGAAACAAGTTCAACATTCTGCAAGCAGCACACGCAGGCAGAAAAAGTTGTAGTGGAGTGCAAACTTTGGAGGAAATGTCCATGTTTACCTACAACGTAGTTCCAACCAGCTCCCAGAAAAACAAGCATTCCACAGCTTTAGCTGGGCTTGGCTGCTTGTAGCCACAGCCCCAGACTGATAAGCCCTGTAAGAGGTGCAGCTGGGAGGCAGGAAAACCAGCAGAGCCAAAGGGCTCTTCTGCATTTCTCCAAAGGGACGTTCCCTCTATGTTTGCTCTCCTGCTCTTCTCCCATCAGCACCCTGCAAACCTCACACCTCATCATACCACAGTGTTCTCACTCCTGGGGGGTTTCCCCCTGTGACATCCACACCTGTGCCAGAACCAGGGAGAGACACTGGAAACCTGGGCATGGCAGAGACACCAACAGTCCCAGGCTGTGGAGGCTGCTGGTGGTGGCTTTTACTTCTCTTTTCCATGGTCAAAACACAGTAGAATCCTTGAGGGAACAGTTATAATGAATCATTTCCAGCTGGCACCTTGTGATTGAGCGGTTTGGGGGAGTATTTGATAGCTGAGATGATCCAGTTCAAACCTGGCTGCTGATTTGCAGTGGGACAGGACCTCCCAGCAAATCCACTGATCTTCTGTTTCCTAATATTGTTGTTAGTGCTGGACACTGAGAAATTCCTCACTGGACTTTCGTGTTTCTTCATTTAGGAGGGTTAAATCAGTATTTCCCAGTGCTGGCCTCAAATTCATCCTCTATGTTGTGATTCCAGGTAACCCATGGTACCTGTCAGTTTGGCTCCATGTCTGGGGCCAGTCACAGTTGTTTTCCCCAGACAAGGGTGGGTTCCAAGGCCTTTTCCAGCTCTGGGCATCCCATTATCCCAGAGCTTGTAACAGCCGCAGCCTTGCACAGTCTGATATGCCCTTCGTGTCCTCACACGTGGGACATGCAGGGACTTGTGCTGCTGCCTCTGTGCAGGTGCTGGGAGGTGTGGGGGTGTATCCTACATATGAGGCAGTGAGAAGGCATCTGCTAGGCCCTGCCACTTCCCCAGAGCTGAGCTTTTCCTCCAAGCTGTAACCACGTCCTGCCCAGTTTTGTCTTATCTGTGGTGATAAGATTAACCCAGTTATGTAGGTATTTGCATTCCTGTTAGCCACTGACTCCTGTCCCCACTTCCCCTGATCACCTTCCTTCTCTACATTAATTTCTCTTTATATTTAACCTTTAGATTTTGGAGAAAGGAGTATAATGGGTCTCAGCAGGATATCATCTGATTTCTGCTCACAAGAGAGGGTCTTAAAGTTTCCCCACAAAGTGGCTGTGATTTATGAGCTGTTTCTCACTTAGGGGTTAAGTGTTATCTCTCAGCCCAAATATCCTGTATTAGCAATAGAGCTGATTACCACTGTTTGTGTCAGTCATTGGGATCCTTAAATAAAATGGAGAGCAGCTTGTTGGAAATCTTCATTTCATTGAAAAGCATGGTTTAACTTTAATAGGGTTTGCATATATATCGTAAATCAGCTTGGAAAAAGGAGGGCATTTTTTTTTCTCCATCTGATTGTTTTACACATTTCAACAGTGTGTAAAAACACAGCCTGTCATTGTTAATTTTAACCAAAGGGAATTACTTCTCCAAAGGCTGCAGTCGTGATTAAATGGAAAAGGTATCAGTAGTGTAAATTTGGAGCTGATTAAATGCCGTCAGCTCAGATTCCTTATGCAGAAGAGATACAGGGATTAGGCTGGCTGCTTTCACCACCTAAATAACATGAGTGCTTAAGCACACCTAATGCAGGGAACTTCTGCAACACTGGGTTTGTGTTTTAGCACAGGGCAAACCTGAACCCTGCAGTCCTTGTATTGAGCTGACCCCCCTTTCCCATCCTACAGAAACTGGGTCTTTCCTACTCCCATGAGACTGGGATGGCAATAACAAATGTTCTAGGCTTTGCTCCCTTAGGGAGTGTGGGACCTTCCCAAAATGCAAGGTGGGTTGTAGGAATTTGGAACATACTATTCTTCCTGTTAGAGTATTTCTCTCTTCTGGTATAGTCCTGGGGATACAAGTGGAAATTAACAGGCAGGACCACTCCTGATTCCACTGTTATCTCACCTGCAGAATTGCCATAGCTTTCAGCCTTTCTATGGATGAGCAATTCTGCCTCCACTGAGGGTGAGGAAGGGACAGCTGCAGCATTGTAGAGTGCAGGAAAGGGACCTGGTTTCAGAACAGGTCAGAGAATCCTCCAATGGTTTGGGCTAGAAGGGACCTTATAAAGATCACCCAATTCTACCTCCCTGCACTGGGCAGGGACACCTTCCACTAGACCAGGCTGCCAGCTGGGTTTGCATCCTTCTTTCTGGTCAGAGTAGGGTAGAAATTTGCAACCTTTGGCAAACAAGTTGTTCAAACACTTCTCTCACTGTTAGGGACACTGTCATTTCCCACTGTGGGAAGTGATCACCTCCCTCACTAGGCTGGACCCTCTGGTAAGATAGGAAGAGGTTTAATCAGATGGAAATGGCAGGTATTTTAAAGGATTTATTTAACATCAGATCCCAAAAAGCTTTGAGGCACTACAGTGGGCCATAATGCTTGATGGTTCTTTACAGACATCACAGTCCTCACAGACAGGCAGGGAGGTCTGTGCTTCCTGCAAGGGGTGTTCATGTGTGGGCAGAGAATTGGGATGCCTTGAGATTGTACAGTGCTGCATTTGCTGGACAGAACTGCAAAATGGTCCTGCAAATCTCACACAGAGAGGTCCACGGTGAGGTCTGTGTTGTTCCCAAGCAGCTGCAGAGAGAAGGTGGTGAGGGAACAGCATCACAAGTCTGAGGGACAGTGACCAGGAGAGAAAGGTGCCCTACATTTGCAAGTATTGCAATGTGTACAGAAGTATTTCTCAGACTTACTGCAGCTTATGCATGATTTAAAATTTAAATAATACGTTATTTTTCCACTGCTATGGACCATAGATTTCACATCCTCGCATGTGATCAAGCCAGCAGTGTGATAAGGGAATATGGGCAGAGGTCTAGTTCTTGAGATCCAAATCCCTCCTGATTAAAAGCATTCTGTGGTTACTTTGGTGGTTTTCTCACAGCACTCAGCAGTTAACCAAAGACAAGAATTTCACCCAGGGTTTTTTGGTTTAGGGTTTTTGGTTTTTTTTTTTCCTGTGCACATATTGTCAGATACTGGCAAGTTGATAGGCTTTTATTTCATGCATAACTAAAGAAGCAGCAGTAGTATGAAGGGAGCTGGGGTACAGCTGACATCTAGAGTAGAACTTACTATAATTGAAAAGCAGTTCTAGTCAAAATTTTTTTCCTTCTCTTCTTATAAGAAGGAGAGGAAAAGAATTGTTTTCAAGCATTATTAAGCTTTTTTTTTTTCCTCCCAGAAGCTAAGAAAGCCATCTGTGAAAACCTGTTTGCATGTTTGTTTTCTACAATAAAATGCAAAATACTTCTTCCTGTTAGCGGATTATGCCATATGTCACTCCCTGTAACAAAACCAGCATGTTTATTAATGAACCCAATCAGAGGCAAGGATTTAGAAAGATTTAAAGGAACTGAATTTTTAGTTCAATATTTTAGTGTAGAAAAACTTCTGGTCTGTTGTTCATGTTGTACTTAAAAACTCAGGCTTTGTTTCGTATATGAATTTGCTAAATTTGCAATGGAAAGAGAGCAGGAGGAAACTCTCTGGGAAAAGAAATCACACTGCGATCCCTATGTTCTGCATGCGTGAACCCCCAGCTGATTGTGATCAGCAGTTTATATGTGATTAATATTTAATTTGATTGGTATAGTTTTTTCCCCAGATAAGCTAATTAAGAAACTTGATGGAAAGGACACCCTTGTGCATTAATGTAGCAGCATTTTGGTTTCTGTAGGGCAGACTAAGCCTTCCTGAGTTACAGATGAGCTGGAGTCAGCTTTCTCAATGTGTAGTGCAGAGACCCGAATTCCATGGCTTTGGTTTTCTCTCCCCAGATTGCCTGAGAGTTGGGCTCAGACAATTGCTGCTGTGCTGGGGACTATTTCATACATGATAAGGGCTGCTGTGATAGAAGGAAAGGTAGCCAGAGCTCTTCTGTTTGCCCCCTCACATGGCAGGAGACTCTACCTGCCCAGAATCTGGTTCCAATCCTGGAGGCGTTTGACTTCTCAAATAGGCAAAGTCTCTTATCAAAAGGGTTCAAAGCTTGGGCCTCAGCACACCAATCAATACTTGCTTTATCTTTAAACTCTAATACTGCCTTTACTGATTTAGATCTCATTGTAGAGCTCAGCTCAGGATGATAATGCTGCTGGGAGGGAGATGGAGCATTTCAGCTCAGGCTGGGATTTCTCGTGTTGTTCCACCCAGGACCGAGCAGCATTCACCAAATGGGATTTTAGGTTGCTGTGTGAGGATGTTTTACCCCTTCTTCTGAGTTCACAGAGAATTTACAATGCTTTTTATATGTGTTTTTTGGAATAGGCCATCACCTTCCAAAACCCTAAAATAAGCAATAACAGTCTGATTTTTCATGTGTGCTTCCAGGGTAACCACAGGCAAAGGGTGAATGCCAGGTCTGTTCTCTGGCAGCAGAACACTGCTGGAAATAGATCCATTGCTTCCATAGGCAGATTACATTTCTCAGTGCTGAAGTTCTTGCACTGAGACCTGGCTGGCCACTTATGAGAGGGATAATTGAGTTAGCATCTTCAAAATTCATATCTTAAGACAGGAAAAGGTGTTCATTAGCTTGGTAGATGTATTTACTAATGCAGTCATGAAACAGCTTCCTGAGTGTACTTTGTGAAGACCAGAGGAAAGAAATTGCTAACATTTCTCCAACTTTCTTACATCTAATGAAAGGCTCTGTAATTAATGTCTTTCTCAAAAGCATAATTCATCATGGAAGAAAAGTGAAAAATAAAAGTGACCTTTGTGAAAGGTCAGTTCATGTTTATGCGTCAGAAACAGTCATGAGTACAGGTTTGGAGCAAGACAAGACTGTCCTAAAATAACATTCCATTAATCATTTAATCAGCCCATGCTTGTTACAGATTTGACATATTCTGTAGACAAATCAGGTCAGAGGTAGCAAGTGATTCAAAGAAACAGATAAAAACCCTACAGAACTGTGGAAAACATTCTTCTTACAAGAAAAAAATCTGAAGCTGAAACATAGTCCTTCAGTATGGAAAACTAATAACTTGACAAACATTCACAGGCACCCTGAAGGCCCAAGATTCCTGGATTCCCACCCATCTGCTTAAGACTCCCCAAGAAATATGTCAACCCTTATTTTGCTGCCTTTATTTTTCTCCCCTTTGCTTTCTTAGCATCTGCCTGTTGTGGAAGTGATCTTTGCTCCCTGTTTGGCTGCAGGACTTCAGTCAGGGCCTGTATCCCCCCACCAGAAATGCTCCCTCAGGGAAGGGCCCTGGGGGCTGTGCCAGCCTCCCTGCACGCAGTGGGAACAGGTTAAAACTCTGGGTTACAGCCACTGGAGCATCCTCCTCTCTTTGGGAGCAGGAACAGAATGCATGGGGTGGACGTAGGCCAGAGCAGGATCCGAGGGCTGCCTGGGCTGTTGCATGCTCCATGTTGACATCATGATTTTAGGAGACAAGCCCCGAGGGTGGTGGCTGTGGGTTACAGAGATCTGAGAGGTGGAACAGTCATGTAGGATTTTATTCGTGCATTGTTTCCAGCAGTAGGGAAGTGTCCACATCTCTGCTTGCTGCCTAAATGCTCACCAGCTGATTTCTCCCTGCTGTGTGCTAGCCCTGGCCGAGCTCTCCCCTCTCAGCTGTGCCTCCAAATGCTTCTGCTGCACCCCCATGACTGCTGTCGCAGGCACCTGAACTTTGTCAACTCTCCAGTTTAGTTTCCCAAATGAGAAACGAGCTGGCAGCCCGAGGTGCAGCTGAGGAACTGGCAATTCCTGCTGTTGAAATGGGGAACGTGCACAGTCATTTCTCTTGACCATCAGCGCTGAGTGATGGTGGCACAGAGCAGGAAGCCTTTTGCATCTCGTGCATGGCAAAGCAGTGTTGTTATTCTGGCTGCATAGCTTGGCTTGTTATTGAGCACATGCTTTGCAGATTAGCCTGTTTGTATAGCCAATCGAACATGTGCTCCATTAAAAATTAAAACATCCTGTTTTAAGGATGGAGCAGGAGACATCAGCTGCCACTGTGTAGCAGACATGGAAAGCCCCCAGAGCCCATTACCATAGGTTACAGCAAATGTTAATCAGTGCCAATGCAGTTAAATAATGCAGTTCATGCAGATGGCAGCTACTACATCTACTCACAGATGTGTCCTCGAGTCCCTGAGGTTGCTGTATCACAGGAGTTGTCGGGAACAGTCAGATCTGATGCTGACTGTGGGTATCACCTTTGTGTTTATGCTGCAGATACCAGCCAGAGGAAAGGCAGCCATGCCTATGCCTGAGGAACGAGGTCAGAAACAAACCAGAGCATAGCATGAGGCTGTACCTGAACTCAAATAAAATAAAAAGGAAATCTGTGCCCTTCACAAGTTGTTTTTTTTTTTTTTTACCAGGCATGTTTACCTTCTGCACATACAAATCAGTATCTTACCATCATTACAGACCTGGATCCACAGGTCAGCTTTTGAACTGGGATATTTGTGATGACTGCATCTCGTTGTAGCCATTCCATGTGTACAGGAGGGCAGAGAAGAGGTTCTCAGCCTTCACCAGTCAGACTTTATTTGGGATTTTTGTATCCTTCCCCAGCTCTGCAAAACCAATTCTGCAGCTAGAGCCCTGTTCACAGCAGTCTCTAGGTCACATATAGTACAGGTGTTCTCTGCCAGCTTGCCATATTGTCCTATCTCAGGAGAAGTAATTTATTTACCTTTTCAGCTGTTTATGCTCAGGATGTGTGTTTATGAAAAGGAGCGTGCAAATCTATATGACATGCAAGAGTTTGCAGATGAAAGTTGCGCTATAAGTATAAATATTGTTTCTATGATCTGTCATGCTGTTCAGTAGATACTAAGAGGAAAAAACATTGCAAGTCAAGAAGCTAAAAAGCTTTTCTTCTTTTTTTCACACCTTAGCGCGCCCTTCATCATCTATTTGTATTTCAGGTCTGTGTCACTGGTGAATGTTCTTTATCCGAAATCTGGGGATTTCTTTTAAAAAAGCTTGTCTCCTTTTTTAAAAAGGGTTCTGTCTGTGTACATTGTGTGGAATAGCTTGAAAAATGAAAATTTTTGATCAGCAAACACTTGGCTTTTTCTGAGATTTTGCTTAATTCACTGAGGACATGATCATTTGAGATCAGTGTTCCAAAACGCATAGATCTGAGGTTTTCTCATTTCCTGGTGACTTCACCATTGCTCTGAGTGCAAGTGTCGTGTCTACAACACCCAGCATTTGGTGCTCTTTGTTGCAATGGCTCCATTTGTGTTTTCTGTGGAAGTTGAGCTCCAAACCAGCCATCTGCAGTGAGCCTCAGTGGAGACATTTGCTTGTTACAACTGTGATTTCTTGAACCTGCCATAAGACTGTCACACTCCACCCATCCCATCCCACTGGATGGCACACCAAGCCTGCATCCCATCGTTTGTAAAGAGCTATTGGCAGGGTTGGGAATTGCACAAGTGCAAGGAGGTTGGTAGAGAGATCTGAGAGCATAATACATTTTGGTTATTTAAATTTAGTTCTCAAGGCTATAAAATGGGACTTGGAACTCAGGGGACTCATTTCTTCCTCAGTAGTTTCATCTTTTAACCATTAATTGTCAGCTAGGCAGTGCAGGGTAAGCGTTCTGCTGTGACCATGCTTCTGTCAATTAATAATGGAACGTATCCAAAGTTTATCTGTAGCAATCATTCATACCATCTGGCAATACAAATTGGATGATTTTGAAGGCAGTCTACAAACAGGCATGTTGTTCTAGGGACTGCCATAATTATATCTATCAAATAGAGAGAGAAAAATTGTATTTAATGCATTTTTTAATAGCATATTGAGATCAATATCCCCTGAGAGCGAGCTGGGTTCCCAGAGAACAGGGGCAGCAGCAGATTTTTGTAGCCTTCCTGTGTATGTGTTTCAGCAATGCTCCCAATGAGAACCAGCCATTTTGGGGAATGAGCGGGGGATTATTTTTCTTGCCCATTCTGGCCCTGGCCTCATTCCCAAGCCTGACAACAGCGGTACCAATTAGTGACAGACTGGGGACTGGCCAGAGATGACAACGAAGCACTCACAGGACAGACAGAAATGTTTTAAATGAGCTGCTGGATCAAAGGGAAGGGAAGGAGCCGTTTGGGCAGCAGGCAGCAGTCCCACGTTACTCTGCAATGTTTGCAGCCTGTTCAACGCAGTTGAGCTCCCGGCCTGGCTCATCCTCCCACACACACACACGGCTGTGATAGAGCCACACTTGTTTTTCATACAATCATGGAGTAACCTGAGCTGGAAGGGACCCACAAGAATATTGAGTCCAAGTGCTGGATGCTGTTTCTCCTGAGTCCAAGTGCAGGCCCTGGGCAGGGCCCTCAGCGTGACACAGCCCCCTCATGGGGACACGGCCGCAGCTCCAGCTCCCTCCCTGCCCCGAGCAGGGCTGAGCCCCGATGGCTCCCAGCACCCCAGCGCTGCACTGGTGCTGTGGGAATGGCTTTTACAGCTCCCTCACCAAAACTGCCCCAGCGTGGGCCATCCACGCCTGCAGCTTCCAGCTCGGGCCGTGCCTCTCCCCCACAGAGGGATGGTGGTGGCCCTGCCCTGGGCCTGGCTAAGCTGAACCACCTGAAGCTGCCAGACTCACCTGTGCTGGTCTCTCCATCTCATTGCTACTCTATCAGATGTAACATCAAAGCCCTGGAAATGAAAGAAATATGAAATATAGTTTATTCTCATAATTATAGATGAGGAGTTGTAACTGCATCTGTGCACTCCTCAGTAAAGCAGCTGTTCTGCCCTTAGAAGGATATTTATAGACTATTGAAGGTAAACAATCCTGGCTTATTTCATATTGCAACTACATTTGCACTGAGTTTAGCTGCAATTTGATCAAAGAAGCTGCTGACATGTCAGCTTTACTGATACAAGATAGTTTTTCCTTGCTATTTCTGCTAAATAATCTCTGCCTGTTTTTCAGATGAACTGTTTTGATATTAGGAAGTTCTTTGGAGTTTCAGTTGAGGAATGAATTGGTATAATATGCAAACTCATCCTCAATCTCTGAGTCATCAATTTACAGCCTCCCTCGTATGGTTTGAGGTGACTATTTGATTTTGGGATTTTTTCCTCTCTCAGTATTTATTCTCTGCCAATTTTCAACGTTCTGTAAATGGTTCAACATCAGAATTTTGACATGTGTGATGAATTTCAGTGCTTAAAGCTCATAGGGCATTTGCAGCAGTTTGGTCAGTAGTTGATGAGTTATTCCAGACTATCACTGATGTTTTGCTGCTGTTCTTCCAAGTGTGTGGGTCCACTATGATGGCATTTAGCTGGTAGACCAGCCTGTATCACAGTAATCATTCTATGTACAAAGTAATGTTTAGGTGCACTGTAAAATTAATTTTAGTGCTTCTTATCTGATGTGAACTGAGAGTGATATTTCTAAGGCAATTTTTTTACCTGATGAAAACCTATGGCAATTGAAAATTCATCTTGGATTTAACATACACAATGGCTGAAGAAGTATAAACCTGAGACAATGCAGTGGGTGAGTGCAGGAATGAGTAAAACTGCTCAGAGCTGTTGTTGCTGCCCAGGTTTGGTATCAGGAAAGGTTCTTCCCCAGAGGGTGCTGGCACTGCCCAGGGAATGGGCACGGCCCCGAGGCTGCCAGAGCTCCAGGAGCTCCCAGGGATGCACAGCCTGGGATTGTTGGGGTGTCTGTGCAGGGCCAGGGGCTGCACTGGGTGATCCCTGGGGTCCCTTCCAGCTCTGGAAGTTCTGTGCTGCTGTGATTCTCTGAGTCTGTGGCTCTGTGGGGCTCTGCTGGGTGAGCTGAGCTGAGCTGTGTCTGCAGCCCTGCCCTGGGGAGCTGCTGAGCCTGGCACTCACCTGTAGCACCTTCTCTCCGGTGAGAAAGCTGCAGTATCCTTGGCAAAAGTATTTTAGAAAAACTTGGGAACAAAGCAGCTGAACAGATTTAACTTCTCTCCCTCTACAATGTGCAGGTGCCTGTTCTATTCAGGGCCCCGATCCAGCAGCACTGAAGTCAATTATAACCTCTTTGCTGGTTTCCATCAGCTGTGAATCGAGCACTAGAATCATATGAAACGTTCATTGTTGTGTGCTCAGCCTCTTTTCTGAGGGGGTGGAGTCGCTCCATGAGCCTACATATGAGAGTTAAATGCCTCTTATGTCTCCACTGGTCTCAGCTTTTACACCTTGCCATGTGTTTTACAACCAGTAACAAAAGCAGGCTGGAAATGGGCCCTGTATTAAGCTTGTTTGTGCTGATGTTCATCACATGCCTTTTGGGAGGGGCTTTCATGGCTTTTTGGAGTAGGGGATTTAAAGGAAAACCTAACTGGTGTTATGAAAAACATTCCCTTCCCTTCGTTCCCCTTAAGCAGAATAGTTAGTCTACATGTTTCTGCTTCCTATTTCATTAAAAAAAAAAAAATCAGTAATTTCAATTTGCCAGTAGCACCTCTGTGGTCTGAAAGTGTGATATTAAGCAACTTATTTTTATTAAGACAAGCCTAATGTGACCTAGCTTGCTGCTAGGAAAGCCAGTAGTAGTAATTCAGATATGTCACTGCAAAGCTCAGTTTTTTAAAAAAACTTTATTTTCCTTCAATTATTTTGAAAATAATAGCACATACATATGTAATATAATATATAAAAAACTTGCATCTGAGTGTATGTGTTTGCATGCATTTAATACTCAAAGTTGTATTTATTAATTTTGAGTGGACTTTTTTTCAATTTTTGTTTTATGTATGTGTGCAAATGCAATCTTTACACGGGTGGATGCTTGAACATGCCGTGCCAGGAACCTGTCAGTGTACTAGCTAGTTTAAATTCACATCTCAAAATAAACTCCCTGTGTACAGCATGGAACCTCCCAGGTGTGTGTCTGAGTCCAGGTGGACTGAGTGGAAATGCCTGTTTGAACAGGGGTCACCAAAAGAGGGGCTTCACAAGTGACACTCCTACATGAAGAACCTAGAATGTTCTCCTGTACAGGTGTGTTTTAAGCACCATTTACAAGTTTTAAGATACAATCAAATGACAAAAAATCCTTTTCACTTGGGAGAAAGGCTGATTCTCAGATAATCTCTTTTAGAGAATTTCAGAGCTTAATTAACAACGGGTCAAAATTTGGGCAAGGATTTCAGGATTTTGCTCTTCATTTGAATGTACACAGCAAAAGAATACATTCAAAAATTACACTGCTCTGGGAATTCACAGCTACGAGCTGACTTGTCAGGGATGATGGATTCCTTAAAATCCCTCCTATTCTTTCATCAGCAAAATAGCTGATAAGTTTTTAAGGTATTTATCTGCTCTGTGCCTGGCACTGCTGTGCTAATAGGTGCAAAGGTTTTACTGTTTTCCACTCTTTAAGCATCGCTGTCTTATCTTCAGAGCTAACTCGGTGTGTCTGAAGTCCTGGAAAGCAGGTGATTGATCAAGGAATTTAGGAAACAGCTCCCTTGATAAAGCCAGGGAGGGTATTTCCTAAGAGGGGCAGCGGGAGTGAGAAAAGCATGAAACTTACTTAACAAGCAAGGCTTGGCTTGGGTAATCTGCATAATACATCCAGTGGCATTAAGTCTGTCATCTCTGCATTGCACCCCTGGTTCGGGTTCTGCACGAGCTGTCTTTCACTGTCGGTTCTAATAAAGAGCCGTGGTCAGCTCCAATTCCCTGGGAGCACAGAGTTATGTTTTGTGAACTACATGTGCCTGAGGCCTCTCATGCATGATTTAAACTGCTTTGTAAATGTCAATAGGTGGAAAAGCATTAGATCCCTTGTAGATTTCTCCAAATCCTCAAAGATGTGTACACCATGTATAAACCATGCTACAGTTTCAAGGCCACTGCAATCTCTACACTAACCTAACTGGGGGTTTAAGGTATTGCCAGAAGCAAGATATCGGTGTATACATGATTTGATCCAGCCGGCCAATGAGACCCTTTATTAAGAAAACCTTTGCTCCCATGGAAAGTCCCTTGTGATATTAAGTGGGCACACAGCATAAATGTTGAATGTCCTTCAAACTTTGTTGCTTTATGCTGTCTTTAAAAAAAAATAAAACAAAATGCATCTGTGCTTTGTCTGTGGAGCCTGCCTCTAAATGGAGGACACATGGAAGCTCACATTTCCCTGCACCTTGGGGCAAAGGTGGAAGTAGGACTTTGTGGATTATGAAAGAAGTCAGCTTTTAATTAGGAGTGCGCTGTCTGTTGGCAGAAGCCAGTGACTATCTGAAATAAATAAGAATCTGTTGCTAATGAGAAACGGTGGGGTCTCAGATGGCTCTGGAGACCGGCAATGTAGGTCACTGATTTGCAGCCGTCACCATCTGACGCTGTCCTGACTTGCATGGAAGGAGCCCACCGGGGGCCAGCCCCACTCCCAGCAGGGCCACGACAGAGTTCAGGACAGGCCTGTCAGAGACTGAGCTTTGACAGGACTCTGGGGGCAGGGCTGGCTGCCCATCCCAGGCACAGCTCCTGCAGCTCGACCTCGGCCAGTGCTGGAGACACTGGGGGGGAGGACACTGCTGGGTTTGCTGACACAAGGAGGGGGCAGCTGCCAGGGTTGTCACTGAGGACCATCTCATCAGTGTTAAATTAGCTGAGAAAAACACACTGATAAAAGAATTCAGCTCTTAGTGAAATCCATCACTGTGGCCAAGGGTGAGCATGACAGTTGGGTACCAGTAAATTGCTATTTTGAAACCTATGGGCTGGAAAGATGTTGATTTGTTCTTCAGTTTAGGGAATAAATATAATCTCCATCCTATTTTCAAATTCATGGGGAAAAGATCCATGCCCAGCTTTAGATGACAGAGGCCCCACCTCTGGCTCAGAAGTCCTTGAGCTGCAGAAGTGTGTGGAGACAAGGATGAGTGTGTGCAGTCAGGGGTGTGCTGCTGGTGTCTCTGCAGGAGACAGGGGATTCAGCTGGTTGCCTTCTTGTGTCACCAATTTGCCTGACTCATCTGAGCACTTTTTAAGTAGACTGTTGCATTTATGTGCCTTGAGTTATCTGGGGTGGGCTTTTTCTCTTTTCTTAGCAACGTCAAAATATATTCTTTGCATCTAGTTCTTTCTGTTCCATCATTTATCCTTTCTTTTCAATTTAAGGCATTAATCTGTGTAGTTGAATGCATGCTTTGTGCTTTCAGTTGTACTTCCTGTTGTGTGATGGCAGCGTGGCTTTTCCTGGAGGGGGAACAGAGCAGCTCAAGCAACCCTCAGCTTGTGGAGTCATTTGTGGTAAAGGCTTGAACCAGGTGTTGGGGGTCAGAGCAAGAGTCCAGCTGGCAATAACAAGGTTAACCAAAAGATCGAGCATGGTCCTGTTTCTCTTTGCTGGTTGTCCATGGTAAACAAGCTGCATCTCATCACCAGAAGCTGAGTAGGCTGAGAGAGCAGCAGATGCCCCTTCCCAATTGCAGACTGCAAATAAATAACTGCAATTATCTCCTGATTTCTACTGCAAAAAGGACCCAGGACTCCTCATGCCATTTGAGACCTTTCTGAGTCTGTTTTGCCTGCAGAAGCCTCCAGTGTTACCTGACAATTCTGCAGTACTGTGGGATCTCCCACATTATTCTCACCATCCTCGTTTCCTATTGCCTTGGCTCATGATCCCACTCTCCATTCCTCCTCACTCATCTCCGGGCTGTGTTTCCAAAGCTGTTTCCAATTTTTCAGATATTCTATTTTAATCAGCAGGAACTTCTCAGAGTGCTGAATGGCTCCTCAGAGAGCTGATCCATTCTGCACAGTGCTGACAGGTCTTTTGTAGCTCCTTGCCACGCAGTAACCAAGCTTTGCCATCACCATGGCCTCTGGAAGCCATGGCTCCTACATCCCTGCCCTTCAGGTCCTTTCAAAGCTCATCCATTCTGGCTGAACACTTGGTTCTCACGTATGACAGGTATCAAATGGAGAGGCTCTCACTTTGTCACAGTATCTGTTTCAGTGTTGGGATTCCCAGAACTGCTGGCTTTCCCCCTGCCTTCTGCACAGAGGTGGCTCTGGTCTCAGGTGACTCTGTGCTGTGGTGCTTTTCAGACTGAGAACTTAATGTCTTATTTCCTTGTGCAAACACAGCCAGTGCTGTTGTGGACAGTGACTCTCCAGCCCACAGAGTCCCTGTGTCCATCCCTTTTATCATTGGGCAGCACTTCTGATCTCGCAGGAGCTGTGTTCCACTGGTTTCAGAGACTAAACATTGCATTTGCTGCTCAGTATTGGTTATCCTTCAGTGGCTCATGGAGACAAGTAAAACTGCTATTTATAGATTTACTTTCTGTCTCTCTAGTTCAGTGCAGCGAGTCCTGACACACTGTCCCAGTAATCTGATCAGCCATGCTGCTTTTAAATGCAGGGCTGGGCCTTGGCCTCTGTCGGGAGGTGACAGCTGTCAGATACAGATAGTAGGCTACAGATCCTGGCTGCTAAAACCCACTCATTCATTCCTGTTACAGATCATTGCACACAGCTTGAAACCATGCTTTACAGTCGGCCGATTAGCTGGCAAGAGATCTACATACTGTATTAGCAAGGTCAGCCAGGGAGATAAAGGCTAAAACCTCAGCCCAGCTGACTATTTTTAAGCTGATAGCCACATGCACTGGCTGCTGGTTTGTTTTCTTCCTGCCCCGTTATATCACACCAGGACAATAAGGGGGAAAAAAAACAATAAAAGAGACATAGTCTTGTAGGTTGTCTTCCTCTGCCGCTCAGCCCAGCAGTAGTGGGACATGGACCTGTTGGAGGTGTCACACACTCAGCTGCCTGCTTGTGCTAGCAGACCTCATGGAATTCTACATTCCTTCTTGTATCTTAAAGCAGGGCAGTTGTTTTTTCTGCAGGGCACCATGATGAAGTTCAGTTTGAAGCTACTAGTGCTCAGCTTGTTGGAAGATCTTCTTAAGTTATTCAAGACTGTGCATGAGTTCACTTGGATTCCCAGAGAGAGAAATGGGTTGTCTCGTGTACCTGCTTTCAAGGCAGGAAGAGTGTTTGGGTTTAAATATGGATATTTTACTTTGGGTCATTTCTAAATTAGGGGACTTCAAATGCAGGTAGAAGGATTTGGAAATCAAATTTTGTATCCTCCAAGGAGAGTGAGAAAGAAAGGGCTACAAAACACCAGGAACAGTGTGTCACCTTCTGCTTTTTTTACCAAATCAAAGACTCACAGAATCCCAGAATGGTTTGGGTTGA
>VWZP01003261.1:604028-624028 GCA_013396995.1 Dicaeum eximium | reverse complement strand
ATGTTTCTCCTTTTTTCTGTCCCAGAACTGAGCCTGAACTGAATCATGGAAAATGTCACAGAAATGATAGTTATGAATTGATGAGTAGTTAAATAGTAATGCACTTACAATTGCTCTGCTGTAACTCTTCAGGTATTCTTTCTTTGCTCTTCTGAGTGGAATTAGCCATCAGCTATCTTTTTGGGGAGTATATGATAAGAGGCCTAGAAACCAAGCAAACCAATCTGGTCCATTCTGCCAAGAGTCTTTCAGTGCCCTATAATCTGTGATCCTGTGCCCAGCAACAGTGGCATCAGGAAATATGGTTTGCATTGAGCTCCTCATGCCTGACTGAGCCCAACTCAGGAATTAGATGTCAATTGTAATTGCCCTTTGTCTGTATGATTTGGGAATTAATAGCAGGGAGAAAACCAGAAAAGAACTTAATAAATACACCCACATCTCTGCTACTCTTGGTAAAGTTTGAGTCATTAACTGGACCTCTGATAAAGTATTAAAATAACAGCTTGAAATAAAAAACATGTTGTTTTTTTTCTCCTTGAGATCTTCTCCTGAGATGCTACACTTGGGATTCACAATTAGATAACTTGCCAGCCCTGAGAACATTTACTGCTGCAGTGGTGATTACAGGAGATTCAGGCGCTTGAAAAGTAGGATGGACATCTTGTGGACAATTCAACAATTCTTTTTAAAGCTTTGCTAACACAACTGAGAAACCAAGCTGCCTTCTTGGCATCTGCTGTTGAGTGTACTGTACATTAGATATACAAGAGATGGGGCCAGGGGGAGTTTCAAATTCAACAGCCCAGGTATCAATTAAAGTTGGGTTATTTTCATATGTCACCATTCTGACCCTTTAAACAGAGCAGCTATAGTGGAATCAGGATGTCTCTCTGACCCTATACTATGCAAATGCACCGAGGCCAGAAGGACCAGAAAACCTACTGAATTTTAATGGCAGAAGTGTGTGAGAAGTGTGTGATGCCCCTAACTCATTGACATTCTGAGTGGGCTTTTTCACTAATCCTCACACTCAGTAGGCACAACTTTCTTGATCTTAGTGCTTCCATAGGGTATGCAGGTCAAAAAGGCAGCTGAGATTGGCCAGAAGGAAGTCAGGCTCTACAGCATGGAGGGATATATTTAGACACAATTAGAAATAGGCCTGAGCCATGAAATTCAGGTAAGAACCTGAACTCTCTTGAAGTTGGAGTGATAGGTGAGCCATGTGTTTGGGTCAGTTCCAGGGAGATACTGACCAGTCAGTTGATCCACAGCCAGAATTTCCCTAAGTCCCTTCCTGGGTTTACATTTTGAGGGATATTTTTGAAATCATCTGTTATCAGGAAGAACTTGGTGAAGTTTCAATGCAGAGTTATCAGTGTGGTTCTTCTGCTTGGACCTCTCTCCACAAGTGACATGGAGAAGCAGCTCTGACATGAAGAATAACAAAAGAGAAGCATAAAAAGAATAGCAAATTATTTTCTGCAGTGATTTCTTTTCAGCTGTATTGTGTTCCCCTTGAAACAGATAGAGTTGGTAACCTCCTGGCTCCATGAAGAAGTGGAATGATGATCGGTGGTCCCCAGGCCCTCCTGGGCAGGATACATCCAGTCAGACACAGTGACAGGCTGCTCTTCCCTGTTGATTGAGAAGAGCTGTTGTATTTCAGGGCCTAATGCTACATCTGGTGGCTCTGGAATGAATTCCACTTGCTGTGGACTGGGATGCAGGCAGTGGTGGGTTTATGCTGTGGGTCTGTGCTGTGTCATGTGCACAACACTGGGTTTATTCTGTGGTGGACTGTAGGGCAGCGTTCAGGGTTGGAGCATTACAGAGTGAGGAAAGGGGATATTACTGCAGAGATGGTTTTCATTCACTTGGCAGTTCGGTTTGGTTTTGGGGTTGTTTTTTTTCTTAGTTGGCCCTGGCTGGTTTTGCCTTTTTTGCTCTTTTATTCCCAACAGCTTTAAAAATCTTAAATGTTTATGAATTTGGGCCACATAGTATTTAAATTCCCAAACAGAGGCCCATTCTTCTCTGTAACAACCTTGTGACTTTCTAAGGTTGTCAAACGGGTTACTCCTTTTTTTAAAAGGGAGTTTTGTATATAGAACCTCAATTATTTCCTCATAAAGTGATTTTAAAATGATTCCCCAGTGAGTTTTAGGAAAGTGTGTCTAGACTTTTTTCTTTTTCTGCTTTATCCCAGTCTCCCCTTCCAGCCTGCCCCTATCATTTTGTAGGTTACGGATAGCTGAGGATTTGTTGTACTGCAATTTAATGCTGAGTGTGTGCTGTGACCTTTGGGGGGGCAGTCTGTTGGCAGTATCATTACAAATAAAGTACTAACAGATTTCAGATGTTTATAGATTCCAAACTGGATGCTGACGCCTGCAGTCGTTTATAAACTCACCTCCACAGATTTTCACATTTGACACCGAGGTGGTGGTATGGCCCCTGCTCAGATGCCAGCTGATCGCTTTCCTGAGCCCCTCCAGAGCCAGGTGGCCTCCCCTCGGTGCCTCTGCTGTCTGATGGGGTAGCAGTTGCAGCTGCAGAGAAAAAGCTGCAAGGCCCTGCCTGAAGGGCCAGCGCTGCCACGTGCTCTGTGCCAGCACCCAGGTATTTGTTATTTCAGGTGGACACAGCCTGACTACAAAGGCTTTACAAACCCTGGCCCACATTAGCCAGGCTGCACTTGAGCAGTGGCAGACACTCAGACTCCAGTATGGGGAGGGAGCCAATCCATTAAACTGGATTTGGGGGTAATTTTTACAATCCCAACTGGTGGCTGAAGTCAAGGCCTGTCCCTGGGGGCAGCACAGCACCTCATGTACGCTCTTGGCACAGGTTTGCTGCAGTGTGACGGTGACACGGGGACAGGGGAAATCCAGTAAACGATGTTTGAACCTCTGGCCTGTTTCAGTAGGGCAGATATGGTTGAGTGCAGAGCACAGACTCAGCCCACAGAGCTCCAATTCCCAGCTGGCTGGAGTTCTGCTGCCAGGCTCCCTTCCCCAGCTGCTCCAGCCCGGAGACAGGGCGCTCCTGGAGAGGGGCTCATCGTGGGAGGGAGGATTTGCATGGCAGGATGCTAAGACAGCCAGAGCTGTGGTGGCTTTACTGCAGGAAGTGGATTAAGCAAATCCCTGAGACAGTGCAGAAATCCATTTTTCCAGGTGCTGAGGCTGAAGGAAACCTGTAATTAATAGTATCCCAATTTTTACTTAGTTAAGTCTTAGAGCGAGGTATCCTGGAGTTTATATTTTTAGCAGCCACTTTAGGAGAGAGTGGAGGAGGGTAAGTGTGCACGGAGGGAGAGATTAATTTAAAATTGATAACCGCATGGCAGCACCACAGTTTTAACAAGCTCAAGGCCTGCCTGGCGCAGCCTGCTGTACTCGGGGGACTGGAGTTCAATTCTCCGTGCTGCCAGTTGAAATCAGAAATCACAACTGCAGTGATTAGCAGTGAATTTCCTGATCTTGGTGCCGCAGGCAAAGGAAGGAGGGGACCAGTTTTTTCCCTATCTCCAGCGAGGTTAACCCCTAGCAGGGGAGACAAAGGTAGGGAAGGGGAATCTGGGGCAGTTTACACCATTTAAACTTGTACATGCTGTTTAAAAAAAATCAATGGCCATTAACAGCCCTGGCTGACCGTGGAGAAGTGCCCAGTAGCATCTTAATTAATCTAATCGCTAATAGAGGAACATCACTTCCAAATGCTTGTGCTACCCCTCTCCTTCTTATGATGTAGGTCAGATCCACAGAGGCAGAATAGAGATGGCAAAAACAGGGGCTTGGATGTCATTCCGGAGTCATCCCAAACGCTGGGTTTCCACCAGTGTAGCTGGGACCAAACTTGACTTTTTCACATCACCATCAAGTACCACCCCCTCTCGGTTTCCCTGTGTTTGTTCATCAGGAATGAATAGATTGGAAGCAGTGAAACATTTTTCTGTGTTGTTAAGTTCTGATTTATTTCTATGATTTGTCTGTATAAGATGACTCCACCTGATGAACAGAAAACAGCAGCACTTGTGAGTCTGTGGTCAATATGTCTGCACAAAGCTGTCTGCACTGGTCCCTTTCTGGGTGTTGTTGCTGCTGAAAGTTGCTTGTCTGGGTCCCTTGTAATGTAAAAGGAAGGAATTTTGGCTAAAGTGCATTAATATCAAATTGCAATCTGTAAAATTATTGCAATGGGCAGAAAGTTGGGGCCTTGTTTGTCAACTCTCTTTGGTCTGGAAAATGGAAGCATTTTGGTAGCTAGAGCACAAAAGGTTGCTTCATGCATAATTTGTCCAGATATAGTTTGTTCAAAATAGTTTGTCCAGATAGTTTGTCCAGAAATTACCTTCTACTAATTCAGACCCTTGCCTGATGGAGAGGGCTGGAAATGATTTTGCTTGCTTGCCTCTTTGTTCCTTCCTGACCCTTCTGTGGGTCAAAGCCAAGTATTTTTTCAGCTGAGCTGCTGAAGCACGTGATGTGCAGAGGCACCACACTGGAATAATGTGTGTACTTGGGTTTTTCACTTGTCCATGGGGTGCCCAGCCCTGTGCCAGGATCTTTCCACCTTTGACCATCTTCTCTCCAGTAAAATCAAACAAAGGTTGGTGTCGTGTGGGACAAGAGGTGTCTCTTCTCTGTGGGCAACTGCTGAAAGTCCAACACTGGCAGGGCTGCTCAGGAGCTCTGGAAGGTGTCACTGGGGTGTGGGGTCCCTCCTGCTGCACCAGGACACCTCTGACCTCAAGAGCCTCAGCTGGGGCTCACTGAACATCAGTGACCAACTGGGTCTGGCACTGGTGAAGTGTCTTTCAGGAGAGGTGAAATTAGATTTCACAGGAAGGTCTGATGCAAGGTTTATGATAAGTCACACTCTGGCTGATCTCATGTCCAGGCACTGTCCCTCAGCACTACCTGCTTTTTCATGTGATTTTTGATTTCACCGTGAAAGGTTTGTATAAACTTCTTTTCTCAGATCAGTAGAAGAAAGCTGAGCTAAATTATCTCCTCACCTGTGAGTTTAGCTGCTAAAAGTCAGCAACAGATGTAAACTACAGTCAGTCAAGTGAATAGCAGTAGGGTTAGTCCCATTGCTTGTTTTAGAGGATGATTGTTCATGTGGAGATTTTTAACGTAAATATCACGTGTACATAAATATACACACATATATATGTCCATTGCTTTAACCATAGAAATTAATATGGCTGCAATAAACATCAAAACAGAGAGGCTAATATCTCTGAGGCTTCCACGGATGAACACCAACCTTTATTGCTTTGCTGCTGTTCATTTTCAAGCCCATATATTGGCAGAGGTATGAAAGTTGAGTCTGGGCAAGGTGGCAAATCATAGTTTGTTCCCTGCAAGATTCATTTGCTCCGGATTTTCTCTCCATCCTCTCCCTCAGCACCTCAGGGGGATGGGCATGGGGCTGTGGTCAGTCCATCTCACATTGTCCCTGCTGCTCCTTCCTCCAGAGGGCTTGGACTCCTCACCCTCTGCCCCTGCTCCAGCCTGGGGTCCCTCCCAGGGGAGAGTTCTCCAGGAACTGCCCCAGTGTGGATTCCTTTATCCATGGGCTCAGCCCTTCAGGAACTGCTTCAAGGATCCCATTATCCATGGGCTCAGTCCTTCGGGAACTGCCCCAGTGAGGTCCCTCCCATGGAGTCACGAGTCCTTCCAGCAAACCTGTTCCAGGTGGGCTCCTCTCTCCACAGGTGCAGAGGTCCTGCCAGGACCCTGCTCCAGCAGGGGCTTCCCTCGGGGTCAGAGCCTCTTCAGCCTCCCCTGTTCTGCCCTGGGCTCCCCCAGGGGCTGCAGGGGGATCTCTGCTCCCCGTGGATCTCCCTGGGAGCCGCCCTGCAGCCGCTGGTGTTGGCTCCCTTGGACATGGAGGAAGCTTCCAGCAGCTCTCCACAGAAGCCACCTCTGCAGCTCCCCTGCTATCCAAACCTTGCCCTGAAAACCCCACACAGTCTCTCATCCTCAGCAGCTCTTGCCTCAATAACACAAAAATCTCCAGACAACAATATTTTAAACCTGGTCAAATGACAATTTCCTGGTGTGTTGGTCCCAGCACAGCTCTCCCACCTTTGATGTGACTTGAGGCCACCAAGCTGTCCCATGGAAAGCACAAAGCAACTGCTTTGAATTTAAGAATATCCCAAATTCAAACTGATGTAATTTGAGTGCAGGATTTGGCCCATGGACTCCAGTTCTGGCTCCCCTGGCACTTGTAAGCTTTTTATTACTAATTAAAGTTGGTAAGTAGTCCCCCTCAGGGTGTTTTGGCTCATAAATGAAGGCCAACAAAGTATCTAATTTTGCTAAATAGAGTAATTTTTTATACGCCAACAGAGGGCTTTTGGTTAGATTTTGTTTTCCCTCTCCCCACTGTTATTTAGATGCAAGAGCTCCGATGTTTCCTATCCACATCAAGAAACAAAAGCAGCTCTTGTTTCCTTGCTCTTGTTCCCTCAGGCCATACCTGCTCAGCTCCCCCAGCAAGGTCCCATGCCCATGGGTCCAACCCCAATTCTCACTGTTGGCCCCATTGAGAGTCTTTGCTGGAAAAGATACTATTCAGCACACACAGGAATGTCAAAATCCAGTCATGTGAAATTTTCAACCCTGAAATATTAAAAGCCACTAGCTTTTGTGTAATTGTACATATCTGGGTTCTTATCAGAACATTATTTTCTCCTTACCCAGTTAAAACATGGTTTTCTTTCACTTCTTAAAACCAAACCTGTTACAGTTTGATGAATGAAGCAGCAGAATTAAAAGTGTTTTAATAGCATGAGCATTACAAACCCCTCATTGACAGGGATTGTTATTATGATAATCATTTAGCAGAGCTGGAATTTGGAGAAGCCATTTTGAGCAGCCAGCAATGTGAAATATTTGGGGTGAATTCCATCTCTGTAAAGACCAAAAGCCGTTTAAAAAGCAAACTGGAGTCTTTTGATTTACATTTCTGATATTAAACAGAGAGCCGCTCTCCGTATTTTTTTGCTACAGGGCATCGCTTCATTGCTAAGAAATAGAGCTATGGCAAGGATCCAGTTCCTTAATGAACCAGCCTATCTGGAGCAAAACAGCTTTTCACACCATAATAAACAATGAACACCTTTTAGATAACAAATTCAATGGCAAAAATATTGCATTGTACATGTCAGAGCCCCATAATTTAATGGAAGCACTTGCTGCATTAGTGGTTTACATTAATTTTTAAAATTAATTTTGTTTGGCCTGAGGGGGAAATACTTTCTTTTTTGCTTCTGATATCCTGCAGCTCATTAACACTTTTTTACTGCTGCTCTACAATACTGTCTGTAATCGTCCAATTTGTAGCTAGAGGCTCATTTTTTAACTAGAGAGGGAAGAAAAAAATAGAGCTTTTACTGAAATCCTAAATGAAGCATCAACCACACTGAAAAATCAGCATCTCTAACAACAGCCAGAGTGCTGTGGCTTTCTGAGGATGTATTAATTAAACCCTGGATGGATTGTGAGCCTGCAATTTCTGGGTTGTTCTGTAGCCTGGGACAGGGAACTTTTCATCCCAATTCTGCCCTGCAGACATTGGCCAGGAAAGCACAGTTCCTCCCTTCACTGTATGGAGAGCTCATTTTCTGGATGCTGAGGGGCTTTAGCTGGAGGTCTCCTATATTGTCATTTCCCTGGGAATTGTGTGATATGGGTTGCAATTTAAAAAGTCATGCTTATTCAGTTACTGAAGAGCACAAACGCATTTTCACCTTGGAGCGCTGGAATGCTGCCCTGCCCAGCAAAACGAGACAGTCCAAATCAAACTTCAACAACTCCAGCCTCAACCCAATTCCCTGCACCGTTCACAGTTGTTAATTTAACAGTGGACTGGTTTTATCTGCCTGAATTAAGTGCCATGTGGGCAGTGCTGCCGGATCCCAGCCTCTCTGCACACTCCACTGGGTCTCCCCGGCTGCAGCGGGGCTCCAGGCACGCCAGCTCTGCAGATAAACCAACCTCACTGAGCAGCAGGGCCCTTCCACAGGGCCTGTCTCACCCTGTGCTGGGTGTCCTCAGCTGCTGCAGCTCCAGGGATGGACAGAAATGGTCCTGGAATGTGCTCCCAGTGAGAGAGCAGGGACTCTGCAGCAACTGGTGGTGAAGGCTGAAGGTCTCTCTCACTCAGGGGCACTGTTGCAGAAGACACAAGGGTGTGAGTCCTGGCACATGTTGGCTTTGTCACTATAGGTGCTCTCAAGCAATCAATCCTCCTGCCAGAACAGAGGGATAATCATTCCAGGCTGCACAGGGTGGAAGGATTATTTCTGTCTTGCTAGCTGTCTGTTCCCCATCACTGCACCATCCCAGTGCCTGTCAGGGCTTGTTTTCCACATTTTCAATATCATTTCACAGCTTCTTCAACGCGAGTGCCCAAATGTCAGTTGTGCAGTACCAAGCAGAATGAGTGAGCAATGAGAAATGTAGGTGTCGAGCAGCATCTGTATTGCTTGACCTGCACTGTGCTTTCACTTAATGAAAACAATAGCTGTGAATTGGGCGTAGTTAAACTGAGCTTTGTGTTTAATGTGAGGTGCTGTATTGCTGTGAATGTAAAGGTGTAAATCCATTCGATTGTACTCCTGGGCCAGTAAGACTGGGCTCTTCCAGCATGCAGGAGGAATGTCCAGAGTAACTGGGATCATGCTGTACAGGGCAGTATTTGTAGATAGGAAATGGTGTGTAATTACAGGGGTGAGATCATCAGTTTATATAACTCAGTGTGACTTCGCTGATGTCAGTGGAATTGTGCCAATTTACACCAGCTGAATGAGACAAACACTTGCACAGATGTGCTGAGTCCCCTGCTGTACGTGGTGGGAGTCCTGGCTGCAGCTGGGGCAGGCTGGGTCCCCTGCCAGGAGCCCCTCCAGCTGAGCAGCTGCTGGGGCTGCACACGGGGAGCATTTTGACACTGCTACAGGAACCTGCAGCTTCCCCTCGCTGGGAGGTGAATGGCAGAAATCTGTGAAGGAAAGGTGTCACCACCTGGGCCTTCTCTGCTAAGTGAAAGACCAATGGTTGGGCAGGCCAGGGAAGGTTGGTATGGAAATCTGATTCTTGCCAGCACTGGAAATCCCTGCCTTGAATGGGTAATTCTCCTGTGAAATCAAGGGTGCTGCATGTGGAGCTACTTCAGCTGAATGTGTCACTATTTCTAGTTGAGGGAAAGAATGGTTTAGGTTGGAAGAGACCTTAAAGACCATCTTGTTCCAGCCCCCTGCCATGGCAGGGACACCTTCCACTGTCCCAGGCTGCTCCGAGCCCCATCCAGCCTGGCCTTGGGCACTGCCAGGGATCCAGGGGCAGCCACAGCTGCTCTGGGCACCCTGTGCCAGGGCCTGCCCACCCTCCCAGGGAAGGATTTCTTCCCGATATCCAATCTTGACCTCCCCTCTTCCAGTTTAAAGCCATTCCCTGTGTTCTGTCCCTCTGTCCCTTGTCCCAAGTCCCTCTCCAGCTCTCCTGGAGCCCATTTAAGCACTGGGAGAGGTTCTAAGGTAATCCTGGAGCTTCCCAGGCTTTCCTGGTAGGAGAGATACTCCATCAGAAGCATAACTGGGGTTGTTCCTTGGAGGAGGCAGCCACTGCACAGGGATGAGCCAGGGAAGGTGTTTGAGTGCTGGTGCCCAACTCGAGGTGCTGAATAAACCAGAGGGGCTATTGTTGCCTTTTAGAAAGGCTATCTGATTTTTTTTTTTCATGGAACTTGTAGCCATTTTGAAGCTTTCATTTTTCATAGTGTCACAGATAATCTTTTATCTATTATCCAATAGTGCCACTCTGACAGACATTTGCATCAAATGGGAAGGCGCAGGCTGGAACCCTCTCAGGTGGGGAAGCCAGCTTGATCTGAAAGGTTATTCCCTCTCGCTGGGTCTTGGGTCTTTGTTCTTGATTCACACTTGCTTCCCCCCATCTAAATGCAGGCATTTCTAGAGCTTTTTCTTTAGAGAAACCTTCAATTCGGAGATCTGAGCTTATTCAAGCTTCTTCCTACATAGCAGTCAAAAACTTGTATTCACTGCAAATAATGAAGCTGCTTTGAAACTTTTGTTGAAGACTCTGTATGCCTCCAGAATCCTTTCAGAACCTTTCCTACAGAGACACAGCAGCTTTCTCACTTTTTAAGGCAAGGGAACACTGATGAAGGAAGGAACTTAAGCAGCCATGAGCCTTTTTGCAGTTGCATCTCTATCTACCAACCACCCCCTCAAAAGTCCAATGGGAGCAATGACCTTTAAAGATGTGGGTAGAATATGAGCTGAGTGTCTAAAAGTTAGCAAAGCAGAAAAACTGCATGACTGGAAATATGAAAATCAGTTCAATATTACCTCGGTTTCATAATTCTTCACTTACCAGGTTATTAAATGACAATATAAAAGGGTGAATAAACCTCCATTTCACATGGAGAATTTAACTGATTGAAGAAGTAGCCTTGCTCTCCACCTAATAAACACAAATAAGGTGCCTTTTCAGAGCCTTGTTGTGTTCTTGGGTTATTTGAAAGTCATTCTCAGCAGAGTGACTAAGCGAAAGGATTCACTGCCCATCACGAGCTTCCCAAACCCCCTCACATCTCACCAGTGCTTTCAACTCCCAAAAATACCCCAGCTGCTGAGTCAGCACTGGGCAGGAGCATGGCATGGTGGTGGCAGGGAAGCTGTGCTTGGGCACCACAGCTCTGCCAGGAGCTGCTGCTGCCTTGAGGTGTGGCCAAGTCCTGCTGCAGTGGGTTGGGGCTGAAATCCTCTGGTCCCATAGGGATGCAGCATGGCATCCACCTGCCTTTCCAGCAAAATGATCCCAGCCCATATTTAACTTCTGTCCAGCAAACCCACAAGGACTCTGACTGCTCAGAGCTTCCCAGGGGGACAAAGCTCAGAGGTGTTTAGGGAGTGCTGGGTTTGGAGGCCTGGCCACCATGGAAATGTTCTCCTTTTTACATTAAAATACCCATCCCAAGCTGAGAAGGAGCAGGCATCCATTCCTGCCAAGCATCCCAAGTTTGCCATATAAATATGCATCCCTGATCAGTGTGGGGGTTTTATTACACAGACACATCGTTAATGTACTTGTTGTCATTTTAAAGTCCTGGATTAATAGGAAAGAGCAGCATTTCCCCAAGTGGAAGCTGAATATAAAATTTCTTGAATACCAAAGTAATAATTTTGATTTTATTATGAACTATTTTAATATGCAAGGAAAAATGGAAAGGGGCAAAGAATTATTTCGTCTTCTTCCATCCCAAGCTCTTCCTTCCTTCTAAACATCTTCTGCAAGGAGCAAATTTTGAATTACAACACTGATACTGTGTAGGAACCTCTGTTATTAACCCCGCAGCCACGGGATGCAGAAGAGGGAAGCATCAGTGCTCCAGCTCAAGAGATCCAGGGGGTTAGAAATTGTTTCTGAATGTTTCTAAGTGAGTGCTTCTAGTGTTTCTGAGTGTTTCTGCTGTGTTGTTTATGAGCAGGAAAATTAGCTGTTCCAGGCATGGAAAACCCCAGGGAAGATCTGATCTGGCCACAGATGAAACAGAATTTGGTTCCTAGAGGTCTGTGCTGGTGGTATGTGTGTTATGCAGTGATCATTAAAGGAAAGCTTCACATTAGAATTTGTGGGTTTGGGGATGGGCCATGAGTAACTGTGAGGAATCTGAAGTAACATTTGTTCCTGCTGTGGTTTAAATCCAGGTTAACTCTGTCCCAGCGGCGGAGTTTCCAGGAAGGAGTCGATGTGCAGGGAGGAGCCAGCACCACCCACCACCATGGGTGTCCCACTGCCAGGCCAGGTCCCACTGCCCCTACCCCATCCTCTCCTGGGTGTCCAGGTTGTCATTCTGTGTTTTCAAAGTTGTCCTTGCAACTATGAGGGGACTCCGTTTAGAAGAATTTTCCTTCTTTGAGGGAAAACCGAGGCTTTCACACAACCATGTGAATATGGGCATGGAAATCATGAGAAAAGTGCTACTCCATGGGGATTTGCAGTGGGATAACAGGAGCCAGCTGTGCCCCTTCCCCTGATGGACACTGATGGTGTGGCTGTCCTTTGGCCCAGCCAAAAGTGTCACCAGGGGTCGCTGGCACTTCTTTGGGGTTGGGGAGGGTGTGAGCTGGGCAACAGCAACAACCCCGGGGCAGAGAGCTCCTGGGAGCAGTGGCTGGAACAGGATGAGAACAGGCTGGGACACTGTCCCATCAGCAGGCTGGGAGGATGCCATGCTCCCAGGGTCCAACAGCTCTGAGGTGGGAGGAGAACCCCAGCACCCACCCTGGCCTTGTGCAAGGATTTGGGATTGCTGCCAAGGCAAGAGCAGGATCTGACCCAGCTGGTGCCCTTCTGGGACAGGAGTAAGGGCCCTCTCCAGCCACTGCTGCCTCACCACCTGGTAGGTACTGACACAGAACATCATGGCAATATCAATTCTAAACATATTTCCTGATAGCATTTTTGTAGTTATTAACTAGGAAAGCAATTGCTAATTAGGGGCTCAGTAATAAATGCAAGTCTGTCATCCTGATAGAATGGCACTGCTGCTGGTAATAAAAACATTGGAGGTGCTTTACATTCTTCAGTTTAATTAAGAGTTTATGTAATTATAGTGCTGTTTTTCTGTGTTTTGTCTAAGAAGGACAAGAGAGCTGGAGTAAGGTCCAGTGTGCTGAGGAAGTGGATGTCTTTGTGGAGTTATTTTAAGTGATGTCGAGTCACAGCTGAAAGGGGAATACTAGTGGAATTTGGTGAGGAATTGAATGCACAGCCTATAGACACTGCTTGGAGATGTAGGTAAGGGGTTTGCTTTCTGAAAGCATGATCTGAAGAGGGGTGGTGACAAAAACTCCTTTCTGAAGAGACTGTCCCTTTTTTAAAATCCATAGCTACTGTGACTTTTTAACAGAGTATTTAAACTTTACAAGCCCAGGTGAGGTGGGCACAGTCTTCTCTTTTACTTGTCTGCCCAGGGTGACAAATATTTCACCCCTGCAAGGCAATGTCGGGAACAAACCTTCCCTGGGGTCTGAGCACTCTGTCAGAGTGTGAGTCACAGCCCAAAAACCAGCTGAAAGGTTTGTTTTGTTTGCATGTTACAGCCTGAAGAAGAATTTGGGGATTGGAAAGAGTCAGAACTCTTTCATCAAAACTGGTTCTCCTGTGAGCCTCCTCTGCAGTCCATAAGCTGTGTGTGTTTAATTCTGTCTGGGGTGTGTAAGCTTCTGTGTATTATACCTAACAATGCCAAGAGCACTAGCCAGGGGTAACTGCAATATTAGTAACCTCAAATTACAATTACTTACTTTTATAGCTCTTTTTAATAGTATTTTACTATCCATATTGCAAGTTTTACAGTTTGTACCACTTACTGATAAATACTTCATAAGCTCCTGTGGCTCTCCATGCCACGGATGCCTCCATTGCCCTGCCTGTATGTTACACATGACCAAGTGAAAATAGGAACCTTATGGTTCCCTTAATGGGACAGAGAGGCTTTCTGAACTATAAATCATTACTGCTAATGACAATGCAGAAGCAGACACCTAATAACAGCTTGAGGAGTTTGTTCAGTCCTATTAAGTGGAAAGTCTTGGCCTCCTGGGCTTGGCCTCTCGGAACAAAGTTTTAAATAACCAGCTGATGACGCAGTGGCTCAGAATAAAAAGTAAATCTGTGCTCTTAGGTTCTGCTCTGGTCTGTAGAGTTGGATTCTTTCAGAAGTGGGGCAGTGAAATTTAGTAAAGCACATGACACCTGCGTAATGAACAAGTGGCCTCTGAGAAATAAGTCTGTGTTAACCTGATTTTAATAAGACAGCACCAGCAGAGCCCAGGACAGCGTGAAGAACAAAAGAAAAGAGCTTTCCCATCTTGAATATGTGGGATGGAATACCTAGAGAGAGACAACACACTTCAGTACCATGGAACCTGGAAGTGTTGGATTACCCTTAGTGTTGATTATCCTTGAGTATAGTAACTGTAGTGCAGAAACTGATGACAGAGAAATATTTTCTCTCTTTGAAGGAAGTGTGTGGTTTAAACCCATTTTTTGATTAACAGCTGGTATCAGACTTGAAGCAAATACAGGAGGTTCTCATGATTAAACTGACTTTTTTTTATCCTGTCTGAACCTCAGAAGTGAACTGGATTGCATTGTACTGTCAACATCTGAGAGCTATTACTGAATGACAAATGTTCACTTGGGGTTTAGGAATTGTATCTGAGACTTAGACTGGATATTGGGAAGGAATTGTTCCCTGTGAGGGTGGGCAGGCCCTGGCACAGGGTGCCCAGAGCAGCAGGGATCCCTGGATCACCTGGCAGTGTCCAAGGCCAGGTTGGACAGGGCTTGGAGCAGCCTGGGATAGTGGAAGGTGTCCCTGCCCTTGGCAGGGGGTAGAATGGGATGTGGTTTAAGGTCCTTCCAACCTAAATCATTCTGGGATTCTGTGACAACAATCTTGGGAACTGCTGCTTGAGTTACCACTGGATAGGTGATGGACACCAGGTGGACTTGGGGAAAATGTTACTTGAAAATGTATGTTATGTAATGTTACCTTGACACTGTGTTATATTTTCAAAATGCGCAAAATTGATACAAATTACTGCTGGCCTGTTAATCCCCCAGCTGCGCTGAAAATTAATGTGTGGTTGGCAGCAGCAGCTGAAAGGGCAGAGCAGCCACAGTTACAATAACCAGCCATCTGAAGCCTCTGATCAATCCAAAGAGGAAAGGTGGATTTTGCAGGAAGGTCCAATAAAGTCAGGGAATTCAAGAGCAAGAGATGCCCCGGTCAAGGCTGGTGCCACCTGAGCTAAGACTTTTCATTTTTATGTCCCCTCTAAAGAGTTCACAAAAGTAACCTATTGCAGCCTCAGCTCAGAACCACACTGTGGCCATCCCTGCTCTGGGACTTTCCCTACTTTACTCCTTCCTTGGCTCAGGGGATCCTCCTTGGGCAGCAGGAGCTCCCAGCTAAGGGTGGAACACTTGTCTGTCCCTGGGGAGCCAGAGCAGTTCTGTGACAGCACCGAGCCACTCCCAGCGCGTCCCTTCACGGGATGGATCTGTCACATCAGCCTGAGTGCCTGCAGCCTGTAAGGCTTAACTTATGTCCCTGGATGAAAGAATTAAGGAGCTTGTCTGGGCTTTGAGTTAAGGGCTCCTGTGTGTTGATAGGACTTGAGTTATTTAAGTTCACTCTGCAGTGAAACAACCCCCAAGGGACTGTCAGCTCAAGAACACCCACTAACCACAGCTTGTCATGTTACAGCAAGGAGGGAGGAGTGAGCTTTTGAGTAATTAGTGCCCAAAGCATTCACTGCTTTGTAGGTCAAAAGCAAAAATTTAATTCTACCAGAAAACTAATCAGAAGCCAACACAGATTTGGGAGCATGGCTGTAATCAGCTTTCCCTGTGACACATCACTTAATGAGTCGGCAGCAGCCTTTTCCTCCAGCTCAAATTTCCAAGTGACCCATGGAGAGCCTGTTGTTGTAGCTTTAATCACCAGGTGACAAAGGTAAGGATATCCATGGTGGGTCCAGGATCTGAAAGGGATGATTGAGCCTTTATTATGGAATGGAAATAGCGAAGTTCATCCTGGCCTCTAAGGTGTGTAACTGGGTGGCTGCCAGTCATCTGGGGAATCAGAGGTAAATAGGATGAACATGTAGCTCATGTAGCAGAAGAGCTGTCTAAATTTCTGTTCTTCCATGAATGTATGCCTGGATAGTCTCTTGGGAGAGGTCCTTGGGCACAAAACATGAGCAGGGTCTGTGGTGCCCTTGGGCTCTTGGCAGGACCCCACTCCTTATCTCTGATCTTGAGTGCAGGTACAAAGATAACAGTGGAGTTTCCTTCTTCAGGCACTTCAGGAGACCCTCAGGATCTCCTTTCGAAGTGGTTGCATGCATTTGTACATGAGTTGAACATTGCTGCTGCCATCCTTTAAAGCCTGAGGATTAATTAAGCCATTTTAATCGTGCGCTCTTGTGTACGGTTAAAGCGCAACGGGAGTAGAAGGAGGGAAGGAGTGATGTATTCACTTACCCTGCTCACCCTACCATACACTGCTGTGTGTACTGGGAAAGATAAGGAGCAATGTTAAACACAACATTAAAATAATTATGTTCATTGTAATGCAGGTTGTCAGATGCTTGTGTCACTCTCAGTGAAAAATAAACTTCTGTCCTTTTATTTTTTTATGATGCAGGAGGAAATGCAATGCTTGAATTGTGTTTCTCATGTTTCCTGGAATCTGAAACTTCCCTTTCATGTATTGGATGTGATTTCCGAGTTTCTTGTGAGCAGTGAGAAGATGCAGAAAAATGAAATGATACAAAGATATTTCTAGGGCAATATTTTTCAGGTGTGTTGAGAAGAAAGAATCTTACAGGAAAGGTGGTGACAAGAGGGGTGGGTCAGACGAAATCCTTCAAGGAAATGTGCTTTGAGGTACTTGCTTTCCATGGGATCCAGATCTGGGAGGAACTCTACATATGTGTGAATAAACCAGATTTGTTTAAATGTAGTTTCTGGCACAGCAGGCAAACAGACATGACTGCCAAGTTAGCATGTGTAGCAAGTATCCTTGCAGGAATATAATCTGAGCTACTCCAAACCTTTACCTGAACATCTTCAAGCATTTTTGAGCCCTTTTACTCTGTCAGATCAGAAAGCAAATTCCAGTCATTTTGGGGAGGAGTGGCCTGAAGCACTGTCAGCTGAAATGCCACAGCCATGGGTGAATGGAGATTAAACAAGCAAGTGGTGCAGAGCCCGCTTGTCTCAGCACTGTAGGGCTCTCTCCACGTCAAGATGTCCTTCACTTGCTGCAGGATGAGCTCAGACTCGATTCTTGGGTAAAAACCTATCCCTTTCTTCTCTTTTTTCTCTTCAGACCATTTAACTTTATTCTAAAATCCTGGGAACAAGACTCGGAAACTTGGTCAATTCTGTTCTTGGTCTGCTGGTGGCAGAGTCAGGTCTCTGCTCCGTCTCTCCCACTGTCATGGGGCAAAGACACTGATGATGTCCTCTCTGAAAGTTTCAGCTACAGAAATGATAAACAATAGCAGAAGTTCTCTGTGTGTGAAATCACAATTCCTAAGTGTCTGTGTTTGCAGTATCTTCATTTTGAACCTACCTTTCGTGTATAATTAACAGTGTTTGAAGAGAAGCCTCTCATATACCTGCAAATGAGATAAAACCTTCAACTTTTAATTGATCTGTCCTCATATAAATCAAGCAGAAACATTGAGAGTGGACTTGTGGCTCGTCTGTAGGTCATGTTTACAGAGTTAGTGTCCTGACACTTATTACAGGAATCTTTCTCCTGCTCCCTTCCCGTTCCTTCCTCCCCCAGTCCCCTGTGCTGACCCCTAATCCCAACAAAATGAAGATCTGGTTGTCATATGGATGGCAAAGCCTTCCTCTTGCATCACAAACAGTGCAGATCAAAAACACCTCATTTAAAAACAGATGTTTTCTGGTAGTGATTAATATAGTTTCTCCCCCTCTTCCTATTTTTTTAGGAGAACCTTTTATTTTGTAATCATCTGCTTTAGCATTAGCTTGAGGGACTGACTTTAGGCTCTGCGATGGCTGGATGAACTGGTTCCTTTGAAACACAAAGCTGATCTGAATTTTCAAGCTCAGAATGAAACCATTTACATTTTCATGCATGTCCTCCCTGGTTTAAGCTTAAAGGAAAGTCCTGTGTGGATCAACATTCTCAAATACTTTCTCAAGTGAGGCCCCAGTGGAAGCTGTGGGGTGCTGAACGCTCACAGCCTCTGGTGACTCTGGTGCCTTCTGAATTTCCCTGCCTCTCTCCAGGTGCCCCTTTTGAAAATCTCTGTATCAGGTCTTTTTTCTGACAGTCCTTTCACAGAGTGATTTCTCTCTCAATTTATTTGGCCAAAAATGTTCACCTTTTTTTCCTCCTCCACTCCTCAGCTGTGCACAGCTCAGCTTTCTCCTTCTGCATTGGAATTGGCTGCATTTTACTGAGGCTTCAAATAGAGAAGATTTGAGCCCATAAATCCTTGCTCTGTGTGAGTCCTTATTTTCACTAATAGCACCACTGAAGTCATCAAGACTGTTTACATGAATAGGATCAGGAGTAATTCTAGTTGGGTCTAATTAGTTACACCAATTTAAGTGAAAGCAGCATCAATCCATTGTTTTGCAGAGGACGTTGGGATGAAAAATGCTAACGCAGAGTATGAACCCACATGGATGTGTATGGTTAAAGGATATTGTTGTCTGGCATTTTTCACTAAGAACAATCATTAGTACAAGTTGGAAAAATATAGGGTTTGGGGCTGCATTTTCCCTGCAATTTAATATTACTTGGTATTGGTTAGAAATAAATTGTTACAGACTCCCTTTGAATTCCTTTAGGGTAAATATTTATCACATGTAACACTTCCTCAATATTCTGAATTTTCAATACAATTAGCTTCACTGCAGGTTATTTACTCCCAAGTCAGAATTCAAGGAAAAGCCTCCAAGTGTATTTTGAGCTGAGCTATTCATCAGAAGTCCATCGTGATTTTGTTCAAAGTGAAGCAAAAGCTGTGGGAGACTTTCGAGCTGGGGAACGGCATTTGCAAGATGCATAAAACTAATGGTGTACACAAAGTGTCTTGTTTTTCCTCCTTTCTGTGGGGGGTGTTTGAAATGCTCATTACTTGATCCAAAAAGAGATGCTGGCGGTGAGATGCTAACGGGAGGGAAGCACAGCTCTGTGAATCCGTGGCAGAAGGCTCGCAGGAGCACGGAGCCATTTACAGTCTGTCCACCCTGGTGGCAGCTCCCAGCTGGGTGAACACCCTCGGGGTGTCAGCTGGGGTGGCGAGGAGCTGCTGGGAGCACCCCCAGGCCAAGGGAAGGGGGGTGCTGGGGAGGGCTACTGGGCTGAGGCCAGGGGGTGCCACGGGTACCTCCAGGATGTTGAAACCACTGCACTCTTTTCACTTGGGAAATCACCCCAAACCACAGATACTCAGCTCAGCTGGCACTGGTTGAACATCTCTGACTTTTGTTCCATTGGTGATAATCCATGAGCCTTCGAATGCCCTTGGGCTCTTCTCTAAGAACTTGTTAGTGAAACCACTTTCTTCTAGAGACCTGATCCTGTTGGGTTAATCCTGTTTAATCACAAGCTTTACGTGCTCTCAAATCAGAAATGAGTGCAATTTGCTTGAAGTCAGGGTCAGGTTGTCTCCTCCAAGTGCTGAGGAGTGTGTTCATTGGGATACAGTTCCATATCACAATTTACTGGTGGTAAAGTTGGTGTAGGAGCTTCCAGCCTTTCCCGTATGTAGTTTGGTGCCCTTTCATGGGTTGTGCTCTGTACTGGCTCAGTAAAATGGGTCAGGATAAGCTGGGGGGTGAAGAAAACAAAAGGATAATTCAACTTAACCAATGGAAGTCCACAAGGGAAGGGGCAGGATCTGCCCTTGGGGAAGGACAGGGGCAGGATCCCTTAGCGAACTGGGGGAGGCCTTGTGACAATGAGGGAATTTCACAGTGACATTTTCAAAGGCTGTGTTGTATTCACTGAGATTTATAATGAAATTTAGCATGTTCCTGGACTGAAGTTGAAGATGGTTTGTAGACTGCAGAGGCCTTCAGATGCTCTCAAATCACGCTAGTGTCAGTTGGTTTGGGTTTTTTACTTTAAAACCACCATATACAGCATCTGGTGATGTGGTTTGTAATCACCTCAAGCTCATTTAAGTTGAACCATTCAGCAAAGAGATTAATTTATACTTCATCCATAATATAACTTCTGGGAGTAAAAGCTGGAGAGGATGATGGACAGCATGAAATTTCTCATTACTTGGTTTTAGAAGGGACAAGCCAAAACATTAAAATGCTCCAAACAATTCAGGATATTTTAAAGCTTTCTAAGAGCTTAGCCCTTTCCTTTTT
>VWZP01003261.1:574735-603991 GCA_013396995.1 Dicaeum eximium | reverse complement strand
TTTTTTTTTTTTTTAAGATGTTTCATTGTAGGGAACTTCAAAGAGTACATTTGATCTGCTGGTATGGTTTTGACTGTATCCACCAGGAGTTCACTTAAGCCAAGCAGTGAAACAATAATGTATGTTGTACAGCTGAAATGAAAATTAACCTAATGTACAGTATTTGCTGCCTTGCACAGTTGAAATGAACTCCTGGTGGACAGGAAAAAAAATGCTGGCAGATCAAATACACCTTTTGAAGTTTATTATAATAAAATGAAATAAAGCCGCCAAGGGAAGCATTTGCAAAAAAGAAAGGCTTAGGAGGGCTACAGCTGTTGTATACTGCTCTAGTCTTTTTTTTTTTTTTTCTTTTTCTTTTTTATTTTTTTTTAAATTGCATTTACTAAAGCCCCAGTACAGACCCCACTGAAGTCATTGTGAGTCTTTCCATTAGCTGTCCTGGACCCTGATGCCAGATTGCTGGGACCAGCCTGGCCACCTTCCACCAAAAACCACATGCTTTACTGGGAGCCCCAGTGACTCTGCCCATGTGTGGCCTGAAACATCCAGCAGAACCCAATGTCTTGCTAAAAAGGCAATTTTCTTGGAAGGATTTTTCATCTAGAGAATTGTGGTATCATAATTTTCAGTTAGCATTTTGCTCCCTGTAAATAAATCCCTCTCCTCCATCCTTTACTCCTGATAAATACAGTCACAGTAGTCCTGGTTTTAATCAGGAGATTAAACGTGTCCATGCTTCAACTAGCATGGTGAGCCCTCTTTGCTGGGAAAGATTAAGCCCTGCAGAGGTTAGCCTGTTTCCATAAGCAAAAAGAATTTTTTTATTAATATCAGTAGATTAAATAAAATTGCCTATTTGGGGACCTTTTCCCTCTCTTTTTCCCTGAAAGGTGATTAGCAAGTCCTGAGAAGTGTCAGTCAAAACTACAAGAGCATAAAGTCCTGGGCATTGCTCCCGTGGCCTCTCCAGGCAGTGTTGGAGGATCAGACTGAGTACTGTGAGCACTTGCCAGGGAAATGGGTGTCATTTTCTCCACCCAGCATTCTGCCAGCTAGGAGAAACTCCAAAACCAAATTAATGTTGTCTTCTCTTTTCCCCCTTATTTCGGGGAAATAATAAAAGCAGCCCTGCGTATTTATATGCATCCCCCATGACTCTGCTGGATCTGCTGGCGCGTTCATTAGTTTGCTTTGACAGGGAGAGGCTGTTTTGACACAGCCCCGGCGGGAGGGCGTTGTGCATCCCAGGAGAGCTGGGCTGGGCAGCAGAGCTCCAGTGCCTGCCTGTCTGCAGATGGCCCACGGGTCACTGGGTCAGCCAGCAGCACCAGCCTGCGAGCACTGCCAGCTCCGAGGGAGCCAGAGCCTATAAGGCACCCAGTTCAGCCTGAATTCCCACTGTTTCAACACAGGGCTGCTTGGGTGAGCTTGGGGAAATCTCACCCTTGCAGTGGGGGTTGCTGTGGGACCTTAGTCTTGCTTGTTGGGACCTCTGTTTGCTTTGGTGCTTTTGAGTAGAAGCACCCAGGAGACTCAGCCAAGCCAGGGTGTGTTCGTGCAGGACCCTGGGTGTCTGTATGGACTGTACAGAATAAATGGATGTGTGCATATGGTTCTTGGGGCCAGTGCCACTGAAACTCTTCACACACAGAGCTGCAGCCTGGGAAGATGAGGAGCTGCTGTAGCTCTCTTTGCAGAGCTGGTTTGGGCATGGGACCTCAGGCTGTCAGAAATTCAGTCCAGACCTTCTGTCTCAGCCCAGTGTCTAATCAGGGCATTGTCTTGTGCAGGACCAGGTCTTTTGTTTTAGTGTTACAGAACGGTGCTTGATCCCATAAACCCTTCCGTGGGTGGGGAGTAATCTGTGTTTATAGGATTAGTCACTTTGAAAGTGCTCCTGTGTAAATAAAGTGTACTCACAAGAGCGAAGCTTTAGCAGCAGCTCAGTTCTCTGTCTCGAAGAGCTGTGATGCTCTAGGCAGGCAGCACCCTCCGGATCCTGCCCAATGTTTTTTTCTCTATGAGCCCCTGATGGTAACGGGTGGCAAACCAGGAAATTTTTGGATCCTAAATTTGTATTTGTTTGATGGCGCAGGCATTGTGTGTGTATTCCCCTCCTCCCGGAGCAGTGGGCATCCCCAGCAGAAAGTGAAAACTGAATGAACTGATTGCTTAACCTCTCCTGACTCTACCCTGGTGGTAGATCATTAATGGTGTAGAAAACGAGGGCCAGCGCTGGCAGCACAGGGTGGGGTGTGTGTGCATCTTTAAGAGATTTATGTGGAGGTCTGAGATGAGGAGACAGCACTGTGGTACATCATCATGCAGGAGACATCAGAGACGTTCTTCTTCGCTTGGATGCATTATCATAAAAAGTGATTTAGACTAGAGCTGATTGATGCAAATGGTCCTCTGTTCTTTCCTATCATTAGCGGCCTCTTTCAGTGGCCAGAGGCAGTGATTAAAGCTGTCATTTGGAGCTGCTCATTAAAGACAAGCACCCGAGTAGCGGGAGGAAAAAAGGTTGAAGAAGCATGATTTTATTTCTTTCCCCCCACACCCCTTCCTTAAAAAAAAAAAGGGCATTATCTTTTTTCCAGTTCTGGCTCTACAGGAGAAGTCTCTGATGTGAGAATGCAGGTGGTTTAAAAAATAAAATCAGAACTCGGTTATTGTCACTTAGTATTTTGAGGACAGCACAGCAGAGTGTTGAGATGATCATTATAAAAGTATCACTGGGTGTATTTGTTATGGAATAACCTGATAAAATACTAAACATCATTATTCACACAAGCCAGCGATTGCCACACAGAAATTGTGCAGGGCTGTAATGACTGTTCTTTTGGGGCTGGCTGGGAAGGATAAGCAGAGGCAAATGCAGAGATGCTGGATGGTGATCAGGTTTGACATGCTTCATCATAAGAGATTTGCCTCTTCAGAGTTTAGATTCTTCAGGGCAAGGACTTTGTTTCACTACAGATGCACACGGAGTGTTACACAGCAGAGCCAGGAGCTCGAGTGGGACTTCTGGACATCATGAGACCACGAGTGAGAAATCAGGGCAAGTTGTTGTTAAATAAATGGTTCGTAGTGGTAGCTTTGTATAACCACGGACCGTGCTAGTCATCCATAAAACTGTCCCTGGGGATGCGGTGACTCTCAGGGAGTGCCGGGGCCTTTGGTTCGTGCCCCCTCCGTGCCCGGGGCTCCCCAAGGACAGGGGGAGCTGCCGCTCCTGCAGGGCCATTGCCGCGGGCCGGGCTGTCGGCAGAGCTCCGTTCCGCTGGGATTCAGTGATGCGAGATGGGCACAGGGCTGCGGAGTGCCCGAGGAGGGACGGAAGGACACGGCTTAGAGCGGCAGAGCCGTGTTAGAGCCGTGTTAGAGCCGAGCAGCCCCGTGCTCTCCGCAGCCCCGGGCACGGTAATTGCGGCCCGGGCGGCCTCGCTCCTGCGCCGCTGCTGTCGGAATTAACGCGCTCTTAAAGAGGTCACAGCTGGAGAAGCTCCCTAAGTGCTTTTAGGCCAGGCTAATAGAAGATGCTGAGGAATGACTGAGGGGAAGTTATGATGATAGTGAAGGAGTAATTTAGCATATTAGGGGAAATATGTCAAACCACACTGATTGCTATAAATACAGCCTTCTTCTTTCAGAATCTGGCTGTGCCCCAAGGATTTTCCTATGAAATTATGGAAGTGCCGCTTACTTATTACTGGCTGACTTTCACACCATTGTGCCTTCTTTTTTGGCCATGTGCTGAACGCTAAATTGGTACCTTTCCCAATGTGCTTATTTTTCTTTTAGCGATCCCGTATGAGACAGAAGAGACAATGTTGTGACTCCAAGGGGGTGGTGGCATCCTTACAGCTGAGTTTATTCTTCAGGAGAACCCTTCTGCTTAGAGATTTCCTAGATGGGGCAGGTTGCAGGGGATCAGTGGAGCATGGAAAGGGAATGAGGCTTTGGTGCTCAGGCCTGAATGCTCAGCGAAGGAGAGGGGGCAATGGTGGGCTGAGCTTGGCCGGAGCAGGCAGCAGAGGCAAGAAGCAGAGCTTGCTGAAGGTAGCTGGTAACAGCCAGTTTGGGATTTGCCTGTGATTTTTAACAGCCAGTTTTTCCAAACTGGGCCATATTGCTTCCAACAGAGCCTACTTCTCCTTCTCAAGTGTGATGTTGCTCTCACTGCAGTCATTACGTTTTATACATTAGATACATTATATTTTAATGTATATCCTCCTAATACTCAAATAATCCATACTGTACTGACAATAGGAATAAATTCTTTGGCATTAAACTGCCAGAAAAAGTGAGTGCTTTGTGTGTCATCATTCAGGTTTTGGGTGCAATTGATCTGAACAAGGATTTTGATATTGGAAAATGCTCTGCTATTTATCTCCCAGAATTCACTTTGGGCAGCAAAGACATCTAACATGAGGGAGGAGAAGGGCAGTAGTGTTAACAGAGTTAAAGATTACTATAATTTTAGACCATTTTCTCCTCCTTATGCATCAAACTCAAGTTGCCAACAATTAGAAAACAGCAACATTTCCAAAATAATTTCCTTTACCTTTGTTTCAGTTTTCCTTTAAGCCAACTTAGACATTCTATGCATTCATCTTTCTTTCCTCATTCTTTCTCTTTCTTGCTGTTGATCATATCTGCGCAGCTGCAGCTCTGCTCTGGGGCTTGCCTGGAGCAGCTGTGGCTGCCCCTGGATCCCTGGCAGTGCCCAAGGCCAGGCTGGACAGGGCTTGGAGCAGCCTGGGACAGTGGAAGGTGTCCCTGCCATGGCAGGGGTGGCACTGGATGGGCTTTAAGGTCCCTCCCAACCCAAACCATTCTGTGATCACTGAGGTGGGACACAGCCCCACTGGAGGGAGGGAGGACCAGTGTGTGATTTGTGGGACACCTGGTGCTCACCAGGAATGGGAAATGTTGAGTGCAGGAAGGTGGGACACACACAGCCAGAGCAGCCCATGTCCTGTGTGACACAGGTGACACATTTGGGTTTCACCAGCAGTAAAACCTCCATGGGCTGAGTCTGTGTCATTTTTGCATTAATAATTTCTCCATGTAACAAACAAGTGATGTTAATGACAGCAGGCTAAGATGAACACTTGCCTCTCCTGCATATGTTTTTCAGGGATCCAGGTATAGTCTCTTCACTTGTGCCTTTGCATGGTATTTTTGACTCTTGCATTCAGAATGGGCTGCACCGCAGAGCTTTTGGTGAAGCTGCTTTTGCACCGATGGCGGTGTTGGTTATCTTGGGTTGTGAACGATGCCGTGTGTGTACGTGACATTTCCAGCACGGCTGGTCTCCGCCTTGCCAAGCTCCCTGTCTCATGCTGTTGTCAGTGCTGCCATCAGCCCAGCACCACAGCTCGCTCCTGGCATCCAGGGGACTGGAGCTGTGCAAAAGCTTATTGACTTTGAAGTTAGTCCCAAAGAAAACAGCAGTTTGGCCCCATGCTGGCCTGGATTTAGCACGGGAGCTTGGAAGGCAGCAGTTCAGGCAGAAAGGGCAAAGAGCATATTAGAACATGTGTGAAGATAATTTAAAATTTAATTTTGTTTCATGTGTTTTTACCAGAGAGCAGCTTAACAACTCTCAGGTCAAGAGAGCATTTTGAAAGTATTGATTAATATTGTTAATAAAACAGTTAAGAGTTGCTAAATGAGGCTCAGGCTGGGACAGCAGTGTATAGATGTACACATGAGGCATAATCTATATTTTGTTATTATTATTATTATTATTATTATTATTATTATTATTATTATTATTATTATTATTATTATTATTATTATTATTATTATTATTATTAGCCTGTGAGCTTTATCTTGCTGTCTCAATGCAGTTGTGTATAGAAACACCTGAGAGCACCTTCAGAAAAACACAGTGATGTAAAAACTTCTAGATCTCAAACCACAACATTCTGCTCTTTTGCTGTCAAAAAATTAAATATACAATTCTCATTTTCTTCCCGATTGAGGATTTGCAATAATTTGGGGGTAAATTAAAAATACAATCCAATCATTTCCTTGTAAAACCTGGTGCTGACATTAGCCTTTAGTTATGACATTGCAATTATCTCCATGGCAACCCAGTGTGATGTGACAGTGCGGTGGCTGCACGTTCACATGCTCCCAGCCTGGAGCCCAGGGAGCCGGGTTCCTGCCTGAGACATTCCTGATTTTCTCCTTCCTTGCAGTAGTTTAGTGCTGGTGTAACATGGCTGCACTCAGGACTGATGTGCCTGTTCAAAGAGCAGAGTGAGATTCTGTGCGTTTATGGGAGTCTTTCAGGCATATTAAGGAGCAATATTTTATATGATCTCTTTCATTAATAAATAATTTTGAGAAAGCTCATACCTGAATACAGCACTTCCAGGCCATTATGCACAGGAATATATTATCAGTGTGGACTGCACCTTGGTTAACTCTGAAGCCTGTTCTTTAGTCAAACACACTTGGTGTTTCCCGAAGCCACTGGACAGCACTGAGCAGAGCAGAGAGAAGAGTTATTGTGGATTGAAAGGGCTGAAATGGCTAAAAAGGCCCAACACAAAACCTGTTCCTACTTTTAGTTTGGACTGTGTTTTACATGCCTTGGTTCCTTGTCTTTCCTAGGATCCCCGACTCCTGTGTTTTCATTTGCAGTCTTCTGTTGGGGTTATGATCTGTACCTGCCCCTCCAAACTAGGTTACATCCCAAAGTTGCCCCTTGGGAAGCTGTGGCAGTGGGAGCTGAAGCCATGATCTGTCCCACCATTTTCACTTTGAGGGAAGCAGGGAGGCCATCTGGCATGTCCGGGCTGAGAGATTTCCACATCTTCAGTCACCAAAAACATCAGGAGTCAAATCTGCCTCATGCTCAGTGCAGAAAGGACTTCTGAATATCAGCTCGAGGCATTTTGTCCTAGGAATGCATTGCCAAGCACGCCTTAATTTGTTTGGTAAACTTTTAAATTATTCCCTTGGTGCAATCATGGATTGAATGGTAATGGAGCCATCCACCACCAACTTTAATGCTTCTGTGTCTAACTGTGGACACTGCTTCATGTATTGCTTAGGCCACCAGGTTGGAAATGCCATTATCCACAGTTCTGTACAAGGGATACACGTATTTATACATACAAATACACAGCATATATACATGTGTACATATATATACACTGTGTCACTGCTGCAGCACCTTTTAGGAGAAGAACTTGTTTTCTGAAAGGCATCAAGACTAAGATGTATTTCACCACTAAGATGTATTGCACCCCACTGTGCAGCGACTTTAGTGATTAAATTTCTGTGTGGCGAGATAAGACAGCATTCTGAAGGATTTATGTCCTTGTATCACTGTGGGCTGTGAATTTGCTTTCTGTTGCCTTAGTGAACTGTGCTGGAGGTGTTTGGGGCCTGGAGGGGGCTTTCCTTCTTGTTGTTTTCTGGCTGTTGCACGTAATATCCTTGATTTTTGGCATGGACTGGCCCACAGGGGTGAGAGAAAGGGGCCATGGTGCTGAGTTATCCTGGTGTGTGGCTCAGGGATGTGGGAAGGACCACCGTGCAGAGCTCAGGAGCTTACTTTGCTTTTTCCCAGCAAAGTAAGGCTCAGGAGCCAACAGGAGTGTAGGGGCAGTGCCTGGGGGATGCAGGAGGGAAGGAGGGAGCCCGTGGAGAAATGGACTGCATGACTGGGCCTACAGCTGCCAGCCTGTTCACCCCTTCTCCTGCCTTCATCCTGCTCTCCCTCGTTCCTGCAGTGCCCTGGGACAACTCCACCCCTTGGGCACCCACAGCTCTGGTCTCTCCTCAGGAGGGGCACATGGGGCTGAGCTCAGACAAAGGGAGCTGGCGCAGAGCAACCTTCGAATGGCCCTGGATCTCCCCGAGCTTCTTGTGAGGCAGGAAGAGCTGGTTGGGCTCTCCTGGCTCATGACACAGCTGCCTTTGATGTCAGGGAGAGGAGTGTCCCAGCCCCCGGGTGTGTAAATCTGATGAGACTCATGGGATCAGCTCCTGATGTGCCAGTGTGGGAGAATGAACACCAAGAAGACCCTTGCCAAAGGGCAGGGAAAGAGCCAGAGAAACCATGAAGATTTAGGAAGATACTGGCTCAGAATTCAGCCAGTGGCATTCCATGGGATTCTATCTGCAATGAGCTCAAAGCTGGACTTCATCATTGCACTTTAAAATATTTTACTTTTATTAAATAAATATCTGACAGCTGTTTTGCTGGTGGTTTTCTGCTTGGCTCAGTTATCCAGTCTTGATGCATTATTTCTTTCCTTTTTTGTGAGAAAGAAAAAGTGACACCTTACCCTCCTGCAAAGCAAAATTGATATTTTTCAGCACTGAGAAAATATCTTCATTTAAAAGGTTTGACTTTCCACCTGAGACATCCCCTAAATCTATCCACTACAACAGCTGGTGCTAGAAAAACTCTGCAAGGAACTAAAATTCCCATGTAAACATGATTGAAGCAGCTCTTTACCCAGCATTCCTGGCACTGTTTATTCTGAGGATGATCCTAGGTGAGGTATGGGAGTTGGACTGGCTCTGTTTCCTCCCACTGCAGCTCATTGGGAGGAATCTGTGGCTTTCAAGATGCTGTTGGCCTGAGGACTGATGCCACCAACATCGCTGAAGTTTGGGCTTTGGTGGGATGCTCAGATTGTGCAGTTATGTAGGCTTGATTCCAAACCTGCTGAGGTGTCACTGGAAATCATCCTGTGCATCTTGGAGCCTTAACTTTCTGCAGATCAGCTTTTCCAGCATCTGCTGTGCTGCAGAATGGCTCCTCACCCATGGGCCTTGCAGGCAGCATCTCCCTGCTCCTCCTGCACTCTGACTGCATAGAGAGCTATTTAGGTTGGCTTAAGGCTTAAGTTTCTGTATTAATTCTCTCCTGACCCTCGTTAGCCAAAAGGAAAAAACAATTCTGAAAGGGTTTGATTTCCTAATATTGTATCTTCTGTATCTGCAGTGCCTGTTGTGGCCTATTAAGAATTAAACTGAGATCACTAAACTCATTTCATTTATGCCTTGGGCCTCATTCAAACCCTGGTTTCCCAGCAAAGTAAGGCCAATGGATTAACGTTTCACCTAGCTCAATGGAGTGGTTTTCATCTCTTTTAATGCCTTTGGCATTAAGGAAAAAAAAAGAAAGAAAGGGGAGGGGGAAAAAAAAAGAGGACGATGCTTTGACTGCACCAGAGCATTTTGTTAGTGCTCCGGCAGTGCCTTTACTGGGATTATTTTGTACTGTGCTGGGCTTTATCCCACTTCCAGTGGGAGGGGAGGAGTGGCAGGAACGTTTATTGCATCTTTATGTTGTTAAGCAGTTTGTCTGGCCACAAAATTCTTTTTTTTTTAAAGGGATTTGAGTCAGTCTCTTTAAAAGGCAGCCTGGTCCTCCCTGGCCAGGCCCAGCAGCCTTGGCTGCTGTCAGACAAATTACGGTGTGGGTGAAGCTGTGATATCGACATGTGCGACTTGATCTTTTTTAATGGGGGCACCACGGGGGTTTCTGCCTGCCCCACTGAGCCTAATGTTCTGTAAGGAAAAACAGACCCAGCACTAAAGGACATTCCTAATGGGCTGCAGCTTAACCCTTTGCTAGCTGCTTGCCCGGCTCCAGCGTCGTGGTCTTTAGGGAAGTGTTTAGGGAATTCCACAGGAGCTGACTTTGCTTATCCTCCATGTACTCCATCATGATACCTGGGCACACGCTGCTCTGGAGGGACACGGCTGTCCTTCCTCCCCGTCCTCTTCCCCTCAGCTCATAATTAAACCAAATGGTTACGAACTCACTGGTGGAGGGAGCGCTGTAATTATAACAACAAAATGGCCTGTAAATTGGAGCTGTCTACTTCTCTATATTAACAACAGCTTTATGTACAAGTGTGGCTATTTATTTTGACCTTTCATAATAATTAGCTTCCTAGGGATAAAGAATTAGACATTTATGAATTCAGCAATGCAGAACTCCAAAGGTGAAGACCCTTCTGGAAACGGGGGAGTTCTGCAGATTTATTTGGGGTTTATTTTTGTGAGCATTTGATCCTGTCCTTTTTTACTTTGTGAACAAGCTCTGAAATCTAAGCATGAAGACTGCAGGGCCCGAGGGTTTCCATAAGGCTTTCTTTCTCCTGTGTACCTCCTTCACCATCTCAAAGTGCTCCTCAGGAAGATGTGTGAGGCTCTGGAGACAGGACAGCAACAACTGCTGCTCTGCAGAGAGAGAAACCAATCTTGCCACAGCCACCAGTGAAAGGTTGGCCTATTTAGGCTGCCCAGAGAAGCTGTGGCTGCCCCATTCCTGGAAGTGTCCAAGGCCAGGCTGGACAGGGCTTGGAGCAATAGGAATCCCTGTTCCACTGGGATAGTGGCAGGTGTCCCTTCACATGGCAGGGGGTGGGACTGGATGGGCTTTAAGGTCCCTTCCAACCCCAACCAGTCTGGGATTCTGTGATTCTGCTGAAAACCTCAGCCCTAATGTCGGATATCCTAGGCCACCTTGGTCCTGTTCTTCTGCTCCCAGTCATTGTTCTTTAACTTCCTTAACTTTTACCCTGCCTCACTTTTCACACAGTCAGTGGTCCGTAAGCATGGGGTGCAGGAATTTGCATGCCCATGAAGCCTTTCACTGGATAGAATATTGAAGTATCCATTTATTATTAATTGTCATTAGCACTAAAAAGCCAGGAAAGCTCTTAGCATCTTGTTTACTTCATGCAGCTCATACTGAGGACTCCTCTCTAGCTCTTGAGGTGGTGCAGTAGTTGTAAATAGAGCTTAAGAAGCAATAAAACCTCCTTTCACTGCTGTGTGCCACTTTTGGAGGCAGCCGCTTGTCTCCTGTGCTGATGTTGGCCAGGATGGGGTTGGAAGGAGCAGTGGGGTTTCTTCCATTAAATGCATGATTAGACCCTGTGCCAAAACCTCAGAGGAGAACATTTCCACTCCTTGGCTGACTCTCCTGAGGGACAGGTAATGAGGATCTGAGAGCACACCCACCAGCCTTCCTATTCCATCTTGTTGTGTACAGTTCAATTCCTGCCCATTGGTCCTTGAGCCAGGAAATTCCATGTCCTTTTGGGGTTTTTTCCTGTAGGCATGGTTGCACTCTGAGAATTTATTCATCATCAAAAGTCACTTTGCCAACAAAACACACAGCAGGTTTGGATTCATGCTAGGGTTGGTGTCAGGACATGGCAAAGGGGATTTTTATCCTGGAAGGCACAGTGACAGTGCCACCATGGGTACCACATGCTCATCTTGCAAGGCTTTTCTCATCATTAGTTTAGACCTTTGAGTTTCTGGCAGCCAGTGTCCGTAGCCTGCCGCAGCTCTTTAGATGCACACCCATGGAATGAGTTTGTACAGGGCTCCTCAAGAGAAGCTTTAGGTAGAATCATCACTTGGGGCTTACTCAGGGTTTCAGTGAGGGTAGGGAGCTCTGCCAGAGGACAGAGTGAGCTTTGCATTGCATGCTTTGAAAATCCAGTGTAGATACATGCACTGGAGGGCTAAATGAAGGCACAGGATTAAATCCAGCATGGATCCTGTACAAACTGGAGTCATGTATTTGAGGCTAAGGCCACTGGAGATCCAGTGGATGGCCAAAGATAACTCTTTCTATGTTGTCTACATGTTCTCTGCCTTCACACCTCAATGTTAGGGTGTGTTGGAGGTAGAGAGGCATGTTAAGGCTGTAGCTGAAGGAAGCATAATACCAGTGGTGCATTCCTAGAACATCCCAGCAATGTTCATTTGATCCAAGTCAGGTGTAGCTCTGTGGTTATATTTCTGTCTGTTCAGCCAAAAATATGATAGAAGTTTATGTTGGCTTTTCTGCTTTCTGCTGGTGTTACATTAGCTGTGAGATGACAAATGATACTTCCCTCCAGGAAAAGGTTTGCTGGGACAAACTCACCTATCAACTTTTTTTAAACTTTGCTTTGGCAGTGTGAGTTGATACACAACCAGCACTTCAAGTATGAAGGCTGCAGGGCTTTTCCCCAGGCAATTGCCCCCCTCAAATTTGGTTTATTGTGCAATCAAACCACCATCTTAGTGCCTGTCAGTGTAGAGAACTGTGGGTTTCTTGCACCTATGCAAACACCTTATATCTGCTTGCACTGGAGCAAAGCCACCCTAAGCACACTGTCCCTTGTTTTACAAGGAATAAAAGTGGTTAATGTTGCCAGCTGACCACTAACAGGAACAGATTGGTGTTTAAAGTTTACAAATACCATAGCAGGGATGGTTGATGGTGCTGCAAGGACAAATGGGGTAACATTTCTATAAAGGAAAGTAGCATCTGAATCCTCATCAACTGAAGGAAAAGGTCATCATGGTAAAATCTTATGAAAATTATGAAAAACTGTTCCAAGGAAGTAAGAAGTGCTCCATCCTCTGTGGAGCAGCACTCAGGCCTTGTCATGGATCAGGGCTGCCCAGCTGAACTGGGGCTTTATCAGTTCTGCACTGTGTAATTGTCGTGGCGAGCTCTGAACTGTGACTTCAACACCAGGTATCAAAGAAAATAACAGAAATGTGTGTATATGTATGACATAAAGTGAGAGGTGCCAAGCTTTCTGTGGCCAGGGTGCTGAAGCCTGTTTTGCTGGGCTGCCCTTGCCCACACCACTGCTGTTGGCTTTTGCACTGCACCCAGTGAGCGCTCAGGGAGCAGCAGCCCTGGCTTTGGGGCTTGGCATCTGTTACTTTGAGATCCTGAAACATTAGCTCCTGGCAATTAATATAATTACGTCATTAATGTCACACCCCTGATGTTACTGTGTGTCAGAGTCAGACAATTGCAGTGTTGTGATTTCTTAGTTATGTAAAAGGCGATTAAGGCAATTAAGTGGGTGATTAAAGCTGCTCAGTCAGAGGTGCTGACTGATGCTATTACCAAGCAGCAGCACTGCTGTATAATAACAGTGATGGAAAGTACCTCCAGCAGAAGGGACTTGCTTGTTGCAGGCCATGGGGATCTTCAGTGAGCCATCCCACGCCCCCTCGTCCCCCACCTCTCTCAGCCGTGGTGATTTACTGAAAGGTGTTGAGAAATGAGCAAATACAGCATCAACTACATGGTTAAATAAAAAGCTTCAAGGTTCCCTTTGAAATGAGCATTATTGGCTTTATTTAATTAAATATGGATTTACACTATAAACATTGGAGCGCATTGAGCCCATATTTCAATTAATGGATCATTTGTATGTCATGCTCGCTTTGTAATTACTGGAATGTGAAAATACAATGAATTGAAATTATTTCCCCTCCTCTTCAAATAAATCTGAGCGAGAATCAGATAGAAACTGTTTTCCTACCCAGAAGTGTGTGGAGATGTGGCTGCACCCAGCAGAGCCACACAGGTTCCAAGCAGAAGATGGGATTTTTAACAGGTTATTGCAGGAAAAGCGTGTGGGGTGTGTGAGACATCTGTCTTGATATTGGCAGCAGTGGTTCTGTAGGACAGAAACCTCCATACATATGAAGTATTTTACTCCCAGGGTGACTCTGGCTGTTAAGTTGACAAATGCAATGTACCATTTGGTGCAAATGATGTAGATTTGCTGGGTTGTTTCTGGTCAGGACCTCAAACAAGCCTGTTCAGAAGCTGTGTTCAGCAGTCGTATCATAAACCATTTGATGGGGAGTTGTGGCGTAAGGACTGGGTTTGGTAAGGTTTGGGTTTTAGTGCCCAGAGAGCAAAAAACATGGAAAATGCCATTGTTTCTTGTCTTCTGAACACTGCCCACACACATTTTTATAGTCTCCTCCTTCTGTTTGAAAGGATGTGGTATCCATTTTCTGGGGTGTTTTATGTTAAAAAGAATATAAATAAATATGTCAGGCTTTGCATCAAACAAACCCAGTGGTAATTGAGACTGGCAAGGATCTGCTGTCAGGAAATGGGGTTTTATTATTCTCTGCTCGGCAGAAGCAGCAGCCCTGGCCTCGGCTCTCTCCTGCTCCTCCTCGTCCCTGTCTCACCAGGCAGATGGCAGCCGCAGAGCACCGGAGCCTGCCCGGCCACCACTGCCCAGCCAGCAAAAGGGGGCTCGGAGGGCCTAGCCCTGAGCTGCCGTGGCATACATAATTCCATCAGAAAATATCCAAGGGTGGAAATCATTGTTCTCCGAACTAGCTGAGCTGGAGCCAGAGCAGAAATACTAAAGTCAGTTGTGCCTTTGAGCTGCCTATAACAGCGCCCTTTGGAGACCCATTTCATACCAAATTTGAAGCCTGTGTTTATTGCCCATTAAAGCAACCTTTATTTTATGGCAAATGTTGCAGTAATTGCCTTTTACGAAGAGCACTTTGTAACACACATGCACTGTTGAAAGAAAACCACTCTGGTATTGTCTATCGGGACTTAATGGCGCAATTAATTTTACTCCATCTGTTCCTGAGACTTTAAAGGAAAATGGATTTTTTTTTTGAGCGCACTTTAATGAAGAAGATAAAGCGGCCCGGCTGGTGTCCCACAGGCTCAGCGCAGTAAGTTCAGATTATTGCTCAGTCTGTCAGAATGGGCTGCTCCCCTCGGCAGCCGCGCAGCCAGCAGCCCGCGCTGGCCCCTCGCCGCGCCATTCCTGATGACAAACTGCCAGCCGGCTCCCACAAAAGCGCGATTAAAATGTCAGCACAGGATGACGAAGGGGCCAAGAGGGTCCTCGGAGACAAACTGTGTTGGGTATGAGTTAATACTTCACTGCAGTGCGAGGCTGGGCTGCTGCTGCTTGAGGGAAGTGCGAGCAGAGCCGTACAAAGGGCTGGTGTGAGCACACGGATCCACCTCGTGCCGCAGCTGGAGCGCTGGCACAGCCCCGCCGGCCGCCGCGAATTTATACCGGCTGAGGGGCTGCCAGGCCAGCCGAGCTGCTTGATTTTATGTCCACCAGCCCATATTGCACCGCAAATGGAGCTGCAGGATTTGTTTCCCTTCCCTGGGCCTGCCATGTGCGGAGGCGCTGGAGAGGGGCAGGACGCTGCTGGATGGCGGCAGGAGCTGCGCGGGCGGGGCGCGGTGCTTCGCGAAGGGTCTAAGGACGGAGGCTTTGCAGGAGAGCCTGGAGCACAGAGGCCCCGCGGCTCAGCGTCCTGGGGTTGAGGCTGCTCTGGGGGGCAGAGACCCTGTTCTGCCGCGGCCAAGCCAGCACCACGGAGGGCTGGTGCTGTGGGGTTGATGTTCTTGGCTGTGGGTGACCGAGGCTTCCCTTCCGCCAGCCCAGACCATGGCGGGGCCTCGCCTGAGCGGGGCCTCCCCGAGCAGGGACTCGGGACGGCCCCACCGGCACCAGGGGCTGCGGCGGGTTCAGAGCCCCGTTAGTGCTGCTGGGCCGGGGCTCCTCGGAGAACGAGTGACCCGAGCACATGCTGTGACAGCTGAGCCTCTGTCACGCCAAGGCCGCTGTCCCCGGTGTCCCCCGGCCGGGCTCGGCCCACGTCCCCTCACGGGGAAGGGCGATCCCGGTGCCGGTTCATCGGCGTGGGCTGGCACGGCCCCAGCCCTGCCAGTGTTTGCTGACTTGCGAGGGGGTAGGACCCGCTTTGCCGCTGCAGTTTAATTCCCCGAGAGCCCTCCTGAGTACTTTCTGGGGGTGTGAGAGTGACAAAAGCCTGTAATGAAAAGGAGAGGAGATTGTCAGCGCTGGCATCCCGCTGGGAGCGATCTGCGCTCCTCCTGGGCAGCAGGTGGGAGCCGCGCCATTGTCCCTAATGGTTATTAGCCAGCGGTGAGCAGGACAAATGCGGGGTCACCTCTCCCGCTGGCAGGGCAGCAGTTGCAGGATTTAAAGCCCCTAGGAGAGGAAGAAATGACATGGTTAGTACCTACAGCTCAGGATGTGACCTGCTCACTTTTAAATGATCTGTTAGACTCCGGGGGAGGGAGAGCGGAGGACTGCTAGAGCAAGTTGAATTCAAAATATATTGCCTACTTGAATTAAATGCAATCAGAGACATTCACTGATATCATAATGGCTCTTGAATAATCAGCACAAGACATAGCACTGGGCTATTGACTATTTAAAGCAAGATCCAGCAAGACAGGGATTGCAGCGAGCTGCCTTTGGGTGGGTTTTGTTTCCAATGCCATGTGCTGATTCCCAGTGAAGATTTAAAGCCAAAGATATAAAACAGGAAGCCTTTACATTTCCAATAAAACTTGCTTGCTTCTTGCTGTTCATGTTCAATTGAAGAAAATATCTTCCTGGGTTTCCGTGCTCCTCTCAGATTTACTTCATCCCACCTCTCCAATGTGCTCGTCTGTGACATCTCACCCCCTTCCTGCTCCTCTCGGCCCCTGTTCCTCACTCCCTCCCCTCGGTGCTTTCTGTGGTAGGGGATTGATCTTTCTCTTGTGCCCATTTAACTGGAACAGCTCTCCCTCCTCTCCCCTGAGCCACTTCCTTGCCTCAGGTCGCCCCTTAAAAAATACTGATTTGCTGTTCTCTGCTGCCAGTGCTAAATGCTGCATTATTACACCTTGCCCCGCTAGTTCCAATTTCCTATTTTTGCCTTGTCATTATGAGCCTGCCTGAATTTGTTCCTTATTGCTATTAAGTTTCAGGGCTTTCCAGACTCACCTTTGCCTCCCTGCGTGGCCTGCCCTGTGTGGGAGCCTCTGACCCAGATGTGTGCAGGAGACGTACGGCGCTGTTAATGGCAGCACAGCGCGCTCGCCCCGGGAGCTCCAGGCACTTTACCAGCAGGAGTGGAGGCTCGGGGTCCCCCGTGGGGGGAGCAGGTTGGGTTCCAGCTGGATGAGCTGAGCACGGGCTGTGCAAATGTCTCAGAGACGTGGGGCAGGGGCCAGCCTTGGGAAGCCACGGGCACGAGCAAAGCTCCTCTCCCTGCTGCTGCAGAGCAGTTTGTGGCGCTTTCTTCGAGGGATTTGTATGAAACTAAATTGTATTGTATCGGATTAGGGCTCCATAAGTTTACTGTTTGCAGTGCAGCATACATCTGCTCCACCAGTAATCTCCCATTGGATGGGACGCGCGTTTATTCTGTGAGCTGCTTCAACAGGAAAATAAATGTGCCCATATCAGTGTGTTATTGAGGGAGTAAAGGGATGCAGCTGGTCCCCAGCTCATTCGGCAAACCTGTGCTGTGACTTACAGCTCTGTGCTGTGCACAGTGCCACCAGCTCTCCACAGCACTGCCTGTTAATGGGAGGGCTTGTAAGTAGGTTCAGTCAGGGCAAGATTCCTGTCTAGCACTCGGTGCTTTCCAAACCCTGCGGTAAATCCCCTTCTGAATGGAGCACTGTGCTGGCCTTTCAGGGCTGGGCAGAGGGGGGGATTGAAAGATTTGCCTTTGCATTCTGCACGGCTCGCCTGGCGCAGACATATAAACCACAGGAGGTTTGTGCTTGTGTTTTCCCAGCTCATTTCCCACAGCCTGGGAAGTGATCCTTGAGTGTCAGGTGGCATGCAGGCCACTTTCCATGTCAAGGAAAGCAAAAGAAACCAGTGTGTTCCTCTGTGTGGCTAGCTCTTGTTTATCCTTTTAAGTGTTGCTTGCCCAGGAATGGAAATGGCTGTCCCCCAGTTACCCATTTGATCTGGGATGGCGTCTGTCTGACACTGAGCTTTGCTTCAGGAACTCTCCATGTTAGGGATGGGGAACCTTCCAGAGCTGCAGGGTCATTTCTTCACCCTCAGTGGAGTTTTGATCTATTTTCAAAATCTATCTTTCCCCTTTCTCTGGGGAATAATTAAATGCCAAGATGGTTCTTCTTGGCAGCCCCTGGCTTCAGAGAAACTTTTTGTGCCTGGTGGATGTGCCTGGCCTGGTAGATATGGTAAAGGGGCAGTGAGAGGCTGCTCGGTGGCTTTGTGGCAAAATTCCATGTTGAAAGCCCTCAGGGGAGGAGAAGACTCCCTAAAAGAATGAGTTCCTTTGCAGTACAAAAAGTTGGGCTCTCCATTTTCTTCTGATGGGCTTGAGTCACAAGTGATTCCAAAGAAAAGCTTGACCACACAAGGAGCAGAATTTCCTTTTTCTGTACTTAAATGAAAGCTCAGTGTCCCACCTGACCCTGGGAGTCTGAGGGATTCAGAGGCTTTCACAGAAAGTGCCAGTGTTGTAGAAGTTCTCCAGAGAGATGTACACCAAGTTAGAATTATTTGAGGCACACTCATGACAGGAATGGAGATTAAAGATACACTCACTTGCAAAGGTTTGGCTAACTGGGAGACAAAGCACCTCAGAACTCAGGACTCAAGGCATTAGTGATTATTTACTGCTTCACATGTGTAACAGTGACAGACACAGTGTCCTGTGGTGTGCAGGACACCCTCACCACACTTGTTTCTTCTCCTATGTACAGCAGTATTATCAGAGGTAAATTGGACTTAACATGAGCAGGAATGAGCCCAAACCATGGGGACGTTATCAACTATTTGGTTCGATCTGAGATTTAAAACTATTTTCTTCATGTTTAAAAAAAAGCAAAATCAAAAGTCAAATGCTCTCGCTGTGACATGCTCAGGTGGTGGCAACACCTGTACCTGTGTTGCTGAGGAGCCCCAGTAGTCACAGCATGAATATCACAGGGCAAAACAGGCTGGCAAATCAACACCCAGCATTTCAGGAAGTCTGCAAGAAAGAAGACCCAACTCAGTGAAGAAAATACAGACAATACTAGGAAACATCTCTCCATCACATTACACTTAAAATACCATTCTGACCCAAGGGATGTGTGTAATAGCATTTTAAGGTAGATCTTTGAGAGCAAACACTGAGTTTGCCTTCATGGATTAGATCAGCAGTAAACAAATGCTGTTGCTGTGAGATGGGGGTGTCAGGAGCTGGCAGTGGCCCTGTGGAGTGTGCAGAGGGAACAGGAATTGTCCCTGGCTCCTTGCAGCAGCCACATGGTGCCCTGAAGGCCTTCCTTTGATCTCCTAAACTCCTTTGCTAGCACCTTTGCTAAAATTACCACTCCTCAGATGTACTGCATGGTTTACAGGTAAGCCAAGCCCCACGCCCAGGCACCCATCTGCTTTCTCCAGGACACAGATCTGGATCTGAGTTCACCTTTTTTTTTCCAGCAGCCCCATCTTTATACTTGCTCCAGCTGAAGCTCCCTGCTTTAAATGTTAGAACTTGGCTCTGAATCCAGGGCTGAATTTTCTGGCCATCTCTGAAGGATGTTGTTGCTGGGGGACCCTGGGGGTTATGGTACAGGTGGTTGAAGGCATTACTGGGACTTGCTGTGTATGATGCGAAGTGCTCTCACACACGTCTTTTCTCCCTTCCTCTGCTTTATTCCTCCTGTCTACAGCAAAGCAGAGCTTAAGAGCTCAGCTTTCACCTGGTAATTTTCCATCCATGGGCTGTGGGGCTCTTTAAGTCTGATCACTGTCACCCTTTGGTGACAGCAGTGACACCCATGGCTGTCTGGGAAGTCAGTGAGAGCCCACACTAACGCAGGATCCTTAATCCTGAGCCTTGTCAGCATCTGATCACTGTGACTTGTGATGATGTCACAGAATCCCAGTATGGTCCTGTTGGAAGGGAGCACAGAGGGTCACTGGTGCCACCTCCCTGCTCAGGCAGGGCCATCCCAGAGCACAGGGCACAGCATCGTGTCCAGAGGGCTCTGGAGTTTCCCCGCTGAGGGAGACTCCAGCCCCTCCCTGGGCAGCCTGTTCAGGGCTGGGCACTGCCCAGGGCAGAAGTTCTGCCTCTCGGCTGCATCTTCCCTGTACCTGTGGTCCCTTCTGTCCCTCCACCACGGTGTGAATGATCTGGAGGGAGTGGACAGACCACCTGCAAGGGGGAAATAGGGCAGAGCAGACACAGAAACTTTGGAAAGGCTCCCTGGCAGCAAAAGCCAAGAGAGGAAAGGCAAAAACCCTCCTCCAATAAATTCCACAGTCCATGCTGCCTTAAAAGCTTGTTGTGATTTAGGCTTTTGTTAAAAATTCCACCTCTTGATCTTCAAAACTCTGGCTAATGATGGAAAAGAAAAATCCAAAACCACAGACCTCTACAGAGTTTTATATATTTTATAATAAAATAACTTTCTCATGACTTAATAATATTTTTAAGAAACCAGGAAGGTTGACTGGTGTTGCTGGAGTGCAGCCTTCTGCTTTAATGGGCTGCAGCTGAAACAGTTCAGAAGGTGGTGAGGGTTTGGAGTGGGGGCAGCCTGAGTTAACTTCACACCCCTGCCGAGCGCCTGGACCCGCAGCAACTTTGGCTTGTCAGGTAGGGAGAATTTCTGCAAATGAACTTTGCAAAGAATTATGCAGGGCTTGGCATTACAGTATTACACACTCGCCTGTTCTCAATCACTCACTGGAACTTATTTTGTAGTTAACCTCCATAAAGGACTGCACAACTGAGCAAAGGCCTGTCACACACACATTATTTAGAAGCCCTTATTATTATTTTATTGCCAGTCCTTGACAGCTGAGGAAAAGCCAAGCGCTTTAATCTTTCTTTCCCTTTAGTTTACAGTGTAAGAGCTGCATGTAAGATGGATTTGATTAATATGTAACAGAGATGCAATTCTCTGTAAAATGTGCTGTACTTTAGAACCTTGGAAAACAAACTGCATCACAATGGCTTAAATCTCAGTCCATTGTATTATATAGACATCATAAATAATAGAGAGCAGGCAGATATTGCTGCAGGCTTCATCTACATAACACATCTGAGCTCTCTATAATGTGTTCAACTTGTCACTTTTAGTACAGAAGAGAGGCAATAAAGCTAACAGCTGACTAAACCACATCAGCCTTGGTTCCACTTCCAGGGTGGTGAATGCTCATTAAGCAATCTTAGCTGTGACTTTTAAAATCCATAACTCTTACAAATGTAAAAAAGTTGCCACAAAAGATTAAGCGCAAAATACATGTCAAAGCATTAATTTTCTGCGCGTAGATTCCAACCACCGCAAACCTCAAATATTTCTTTCCCTTTTGTTTTATATGTGCTTTTGGTTAAAACAGATCTTCATAAAAAATATTTGTTTCCATCTGGGGCAGCAAATAACCTCTGTGATTGTAGGGAGTGAAGGAGAACTGTTTTCCATGCAGTCAGGACAGTCTGTACTTCTGCACCCCAGCAGGATTTTCACTTGGCAGGAATGTTGGCATATCAGCTGGGAGATTGGGGATGGAATAAGTCCCTGGGCAGAGTTCAAGTGTGGCACGACCCAGAGCGAGGTGGTCCCTCCCGGGGGGGGGAAGATGAGGGCAGACCCTCTGTTAGAGACAAGGCCAGAAGGATGCAGAGGACCCAGAGAAATGCTGGACTGGCAGGAGCTAAAGGGTGGGCACAAAGCACAAAGCCCAGGCCCAGAGCTTGGGATCCAAGCACTTTATCCTAGGAAATGGTCTAGGAATGAAGGCAGGATCAGGAATGTGAGGGATGAAGGATAAGTGAACATCCAAGTGGATGCCTGTGGAGCAGCTGTTCTGGGCTGATGGGATTTTGTGGGGCACCCATGGGAGAAGCTCCGTGGCAGCACTCAGGGTGCAGGTGTTGTCCCCAGAGACTTGCTCTGCGCCCCAGAGACTTTGTGCCTCTGCCAGCCCCTTTGGTACCAGCTGTCAGATTAGCCCCAGTGGCTCCTGTGTATGCACACATTATCCTTGAAAGACCCCAGAGGCCGTGCGGGGTGGTTGGGATGCCAGTGGCAGTGTCCCAGCGCCCCTGTTTGGAGATTGGCCAGGCATCTCCAGCAAAATGCCTCCTTGTTCTCCAGCTACCTCCAAATCACCCTCAACTCCAGCCAGGTGAAGGGGAAAAGCACATAGAAGTAGGAATTTACATCAAGTATGGGATAAATGTTTAGAAGAATGTTCATTGTAGGCAAAAATTTTTAAAAATAAATTTAATGTTATTAGCAAAAGAGTGTGGCCTGAAGGGTCTCTGCTGGTGTCCAGTGGCCAAGAGGTGCTTTCCCAGGAGTCTGCACAGAGAAGGGGTTTTCCAGTTCTGGGGGAACCAGGAAATCCCTGGACTTGGTAGCCAGGGGCTCCCAAGGGTTTTGTCACAATCCAGTTGTGAGAAAAGCCCAGCTGGGGCTGAGAGGGCAGTCCTGCCCTTAACCCCAGCCTGGGGAGGGTTTATCAGGCAGTTAATCTCCAGGAAAGCTACAGGCTTTAAAGAGAGAAATAAGTAATATACAGGCTTTGCTTTGGCTTTTTGCACAAAGGAATTTCATTCTTGTGACAAAAAAAAATTTGCTTCCAATTATAAGGGAAACATTTCAAGGGCAAAAAATGCAACTTGGAAAGCGTAATCCCCCTTTGCATATGGGTGGGTGCAAGCTGTCCTATACAAAGGCTTTGTTTTTGTAGTGCTGAGCCACGTCTGGATTTAGAATGGAAAAGTTCTGAAAGAAGACACCCCCTCCCCCTTTTACCCCAAATTTCTTACCAGATATGAAAAATACTTTCTGCAATAGAACCAGTGATGCTGCATACAATCTGGGGCAGAAGTCCGTGTAGAACAAGCTGGCAGGGCTGTGAGAGGGGTCACTGAAAGGCTGTGGGGTGGAAATAACCCAGGGAGTTGTTTCCAGTTTCTCCAAGAAGCCGATCCAGCCTCGTGGCTGCCGCTTTCCCACAGCCCCGCTGTGGTCCCTTGTTCATCATGGACAGGGGATTGCACGGGCACCTTGCAAAAGGAGGGAGCAGAACTGAACAGGCAGCTTTACATCTCATTAACACCCCTTCTCTGGCAATCATACCGGTTCAGTGTCTTATCTTTTACATCTTCAAGCAAAACATTAATACCTGAGGCTGATTATTCTTGAATTCTTCAAGTGTGCTGTAGTCCCCTCCTCCCCCCTAATGGCACCTGGGACTCTCAGAGGGTGTGATGCTGTCACACAAAAAGTCTTTAAGAATCTTCACTCCAGGCTGACATCCCCACAGGATGCATTTTAGCAGTTTCAGAAGCTCTTCTTTCCCAGGGGGGTTATTAAATGTCTGTCGTGAGTATGGACTGGTATTCGCAGCATTCATTTCAGATTTAAATCGGTTTGAAAGTTCTGTGTTAGGTGGTAAAGAAAATGCAATATTATTTAGAGGCTGTGGTCATGGGAGCAAAATTGGGACTGATGTGACAGCTAGGAGCGCTCAAAGAATTAGAGGTGAGGAAAGGGAAAAGATTGTCCCAGCAGTGTCATCCTGCTACTGAGGAAAATTATAAAAGCACTATCCTGTGTGCCATTTCCACCTGGGCAGTGTGCTGGAGAAGTGTAAGGTATGCATCTGTTCTGGCCATACAGCAGGGAAAGGAATAGGGCTGGACAGTCAGGTAGGTCACCTCTGTCTTTCATGCCCAACATAAAAATAGAAAATTCTCTGGTTGTTTGGTAGCTAGAAGCTATTTCTTTTATTGGAACACAAATATAACTTCTTTTTTTTTCTTTATTTTGTACTCTATGTATGCTTATCATGCTCCTGAGTGTTGAATGGTGCTTTCTGTACTGAAGGGGGAGAGCGACCTTTTAGATGGGCTGACAGTGATGGGATAAGGGAGAATGGTTTTAAACTAAAAGAGGAGAGATTTAGAGTCTATGTTAGGGAGAAACTCATTACTCACAGCATGGTGAGGCCCTGGCACAGGGTGCCCAGAGAAGCTGTGGCTGCCCCTGCATCCCTAGCAGTGTCCAAGACCAGGCTGGATGGTTTGGAGCAGCCTGGGATAGTGGAAGGTGGACCTGCCCATGGGGGAGATGAGCTTTAAGGTCCTTTCCAACCCAAACTATTCTGGGATTCTATGAAGGAGAGTTGTTTACTAGCTGGAAAGAAACAGGAGTACAATAAAGATTGTAGAAGGAGGAGATGGACAAAAATCTGGAAAATACAGAACCAACATGCTCTTCTGTAAATGAGTTATTCATTCAAATTCTCCAGTTTCCTCAGGATATGTCTATATTTCAGTGCCTTGCCATATGTTGGAATGACAGCAAAGTTTACCCTTAATATTTTTCCAGGCACTTCAATGTTAAAATGATAGATAGACTTCACACATGCTCTCAATGTGCAGCGTTGGTGCGAACACAGAGGATAGAGAGGCTGAGCGAGTCTGTGAGGCCTTTTTTTCATCGTTGCTCTGTGCTTGAATTCTCACCTTCGCCATCCACTGCATCCCAGTGTGCATTGGTGTTCACTGTGGAATCACAGAATCATGGAATCATGTAGGCTTAGCTTGGTTTGTGAGTTTGTTTCCTGTTTTCCCACTCTTTGCCACGGGGATTAGATTTGAACTCACACCCACGGGGGTGCAGAGAGCGGTGCCTTCTGAAACACGGCCACTTTGCTTAGCTTCCCTTTGGAGGCCATCCAGGAGGAGCCTGTTGGGAAGGGTCACCAAGGGAAGAGCAAAGTCTGTTAGCTTTTCATGGACGGGGTAATTGATGTGTTAGGGCTGGTACAAGATGCTCAGCTGTAACATTTAAATAGCCGGCCTGCAGATCACTCGCACTGGAAGGACCTTGGAGGGGAAACATGCCAAGAGGTTTTTCTGCTGAGGCTACAGCACTGCAGGAAGATCAGAACCAGCCGTCCACAGTGCAGCCTGAAACCTGCCTTACCCTATTCTTTATTACTATTGATCCAAAAGAGAAAATGTTTTAGCAGTTCTGGACAGCTAATCAGTGTCATCTGATTCCCATCTCGGCGTGCCAGTGAAGGACAGCATATGGGAGCGTCTGTGCTCTGCCTGCTGCGGAGAAATAGAAGCCTTCAGTCTCCCAGGCTGTCAATCCAGCAGCTTTTCCCAAGTGCCACCTTCTAGCCTCACACACAGCAGTGCTGTTGGGAGGCGGAGTGAAACCAGCTCCGGGGCATCCCTTGGTTGAGGATGTTGTCTCCCGGCTCCCTGGAGGCTCCTGGCAGAGTCACTTTTGCACTGGGCAGTGCAACAAACTGCCTGCAAATAAATAAAGTGACTCGCAAACAGCAGCGATGGGGGAAAAAATGGTGTGATAACATTTGTGAGTGAATAATGTCACTGGGGCGAATGGGATCCGACAGGAACCTTAGCTCAGCAGCAGCTCCTGAACTCTTTACAGCACAGCCAGATGGCCTGGTGCAACAACAGCCTTTCAGAATTAATAACTGCTGCTCTGGAGGGAGCTTCATGCAGGAGCCGTTTCGCATTTCGGCAGGAGTATTTTATTTTTTTCCTGGTGCTTTCTGGCCGCTTTGCTCTGGTTGAGGTGTCAGAAGTGCTCAAAAGGGGGTTTAAAAAAAGGAAAGATTCTCCATCTCCTTTTCCACTTTCTTCTCTTCCTCCACTCCCTCTATGCTGCCTTCCCTCTGCCTTTGGCTTCGAACATTGCAGCTTTTAATCTAGAAATTATGGTAACTTGTATGTGCATTTTGAGAGTATATCATTGCTGCAGTTAATTAACAGTTATTAGCGTTAGCGTACTGTGCTGTATTATGTGTCACAAATCATCGAGTCTCCCTGTGCAGTTACAGCAATTAAGAACTCCATCACACCTTCTGTATAGTCATTTGGTTCTCTTCCAGGTCTTTTCAAAACTGGAAATTGCTAATCAAATCATTTCTGCTCTGTGCCTTAGTATCGTTTATTCCATTCCTAATGATGTGCGACTTTTTTTTCCTTGGCCGTTAACAGAGGCATCCATGCGTCTAACCCATTTCACACCACCGTCATGCTTTGGAGAGGCGATAATGAACTTGCAGGAGGAAGTGGAAGCTTTGCTGCTTTTCCCCCCGCCCCGCTNTTTTTTCCCCTTTTTTTTTTAAGCCAATGTCTTTCCTGCTGTTGGGTGATTGAATTTTGAAACTGTAAAATGCATTGACAGACTGACAAACCCAAGTTGCCAGAGCTGGAGCTATCACAGTTTAGCTTCAATTCAGAGCTCAGTGAGATTCCTGCCTGATCAATTTGTCATCCCTCTAAATGGAAACTAATTACTTCCCAGGGAAAGATTGCAGGCAAATATCACCCTTTGCATCAGCAGCCTTCTGCAGTGAGGTGGAAGCAAAGTCCAAAGGGTTTTAACTAACAGAGGAGAGCATGAACCACTTCATCTCTTGCCCCTTTCCATGGCCTGTCAGGGAGAGTTTATTTTATTCATGCTGTCAGTAAAACTGCCTTCACGTTTGCCTGGGTCGTATGTCAAGGGCATATTTCGCTTTCCAGGTCAGCTGCAAGGGAACGAACGTCATGATCCTGACAAGGATGTTTGATGTCATCTGAACACAAAGTCTTTCTCTTATCCTGAGGCTGATGATTCTGTACATGCTGAAGCCCAGGGCATCCTTCTGTGGGTTTCTGTGTCGGCTCCACTTTGCTTGGAGTCTTCCAGCAGTGCCCAAGTGCACCACAGTGCTGGGTAGGCTTGGGAAAACCTTGTCATGGAGTCCCACTTCTGGACACAAATAGCTGTGGGTGTTGTGTATTGGAGAGGAGCCATCCTGCGAGCTGTTAGGAGCTCTGGAAGTCCAAGTGGTCATTACTGAGCCCTTGGGGACCTACTGACCACTCAGCAGTCCCACCTCCACTTGCCAAATGGCCATACCAAGGAAGCCAGACATCAGCTTCTTGAGCCAGTTCATCCATTCACTTCTCTTTGCCTTGATATATTCTTCTGTAAAATATGTAACAGTGTAATGAGTCTCTCATGGCAAGATTTTCTGAGGATTATATTGTCTTAACAAAATACACTGGGAAGGAGTGGGTGCAGAGCTGTAGCTGGTACCTGCTGCAGGCAGAAGGAGCTTATTCAGAAAGCCAAAATATCTCCTATGGAGATGTGGGTGCCTCCTCTCTCATCTCCCCTTGCCTTGGCCACCTCCATAAACAGCATTGGCCACCACAGCCTTGGTCTTCTGCTTTCGCCTCTCCAGATATTTTCATAACTTTATCAGACAACATAACTGAATTTAAGACTGAACTTCCCAATTTCATTCTCTTTGTTTTACTTTAGTTGCAGTTATGCAGCTGTAAATATTGTAGAAGTAGAGTTTTGTAAGAAAAACCTATTATAGAATAAGGTTGAACTAACATGGTAAGCCTTCCTGTTGGTGAGGGGACCATTTTTTTGGAAGATGTATGGAAAACTTCAAGTGCAAAGCTGGTATCTTTGGCTTAAGCAATCTCAGTAGCAGAAAGCAGGTTCAGAAGATCATCTCCCATGCTCATTCTTGTGCTCTTCCCTAGAAACTGCTAGGGAAAGTCAGAAATTGCTGACTTTTCTCAGAGGCTTTTGGTCTGTTGCAGTAGGACTGTCCTTGTGTTGGAAGGAATATTCCCAGATCTCCATATGATCCAGAGTCACAGCACACACCATGGACTGAGGAGGGCCAGGAGAGGTTCCCAAGTGGGAGATGGCAGCGGCTCTCAAGGAGCTCTGTGTTGAGGCATGGTGAGGGATGTGTGGTTAGGGAGCAGTAGGATGGGAGGGTCCCTGCTCAGTGACTTCTTCCTGTGCCTGTTGTACCCACACAAGCTGTGGTACCCACGTGCTGTAGCACTGGGAGCTGTTTGGAGCCTCCCTGTGTGTCTCCAGGGCCTGTTGGGGAGCTTCCATCAACATGCAAGTACAACAGAGTCGTGCTCCCTGCCAAAGGGCTTAGCTGCAGGTTCTTATGGATCATTCCAGTTGTAAGACATTAATTTGCCACTCTGCAGAAAGGTGTTAGCTCCTTCTGAGCATTGCTGAAATGGGGGTGGAATTTGAGTCAGCCTTGTCTAACAGTTTCCTCCTCAGGTTAATTCTTTGAGATGTGAGATATGAGAGGTCTGGGGCTTGCATCCAGAAAGTGATTTGTGTCATATAAACAGCTGCAAGTGAAGAAAAAGAGGCTCTGCAAAATTACAAACTTCAAGTGGATGGAGGTTATGGATGCCAGGAACCCTCTGCTGCTTTGGGGATGGGTTTGCTGGCACTGAGCTCATCTGTTGTCATTTTTATTTTGGAAATGTAATGATGTGAAGGGCTGAAGCCTTGTCTGGTTTCTACTGCTTTCTCCTAATGAATTATCACAGCTGAACAAAATTTGGCTTTTTTGGCTTTTTTTTTTGTTTTCCCCTGGAAAGATCTTGTGTTTCCCTGGTGTAAGACTTGGGGTGGGTGTTGATCTGTATCCCTCTCTCCAGCACTCAGTGCCATGCTGATGTGCAGTGATTTCAGCAGCAGCATGCTGTGACTAAAACAAGTACCAGGATCCACTGGTTTCTGTGAAATGCTGGATGTTTGAATTGTTTATGGGCCCTTGAAAAATTTATGCTTTATTATAAGCTACCAGTAGCTCTTTGCTTGACTGCCTTGCCTGATTCCTGCTGCTCTTCAGGCTGTGCCTGAGGTGGGTTTTCTGTCCCAAAGCAGAGGGCAGTCACACCAGGGGGGAGCCCAGGGGCAGGAGATGCTCACTCAAAGGAACCTGTCCCACGTGGAATGCCTCAAGCTGGCAACTCCTACCTGAAGTCACACATTTTCATGGTGTCTCTCTTGACATTATGAGGGAATGGTGTCAGGTGAATGGCCAGACCAGGTTTCACCTCTCCCTGCACATGTGCCATGCCTGGTGCCAGCTCCAGACAAGAGAGACACCGGGGTAGTTTTTCCCAAATCTTCTCCGGGTTGCCAAGTCATTTTCCAAAATGTATATCTCCTTCCCAAAACCCTTCCTGGGTTTTGCTAGCCCAGCACAACCCATGCTGAGATAATTTTGGAAGGCCAAACCTGTAATTATCATAAACCAAATCCTCAGGAACAGTTGGGCTGGCATCTGCTTTTCCTCTGAAGCATCTCCATTTAGGAGCCAGGGAGGTACCTGAGTACTCTTCCTGCAGATGGACAACCCCTTGCAAATCTTTGTTTTAAAAATGAGGTACTGAGAAAATCAACAACAAAATCATCTTAAGGCTTAATTTAAGACTAAGGTGTAAATTAAAAACCAGTCATTAAGACAATGCTGCCTTTATAAATGTTTGTTTTTCAATTTGAGTGACCTTGGTCTAGCTCAGGTCAAGTGGGAGCAAACTTCTGCTGAATGGGAATCAGCTGCTCTTTAGAAAAAAGTACTGTGTCCCCACAGCTTTCCCTAACACTTTAAATCCCTTGAAGTCCCTTTAAATCCCTGCAGAGAGACCTGAATAAATTAGAGAGATGGGCAATCACCAACTGTACAAAGCTTAGCAATGGCAAGTGCTGAATTCTGCACCTGGAGTGGGACACCTCTGGCTGTGTGTATGGACTGGGGAAGGAGAGGCTGGAGAGAA
>VWZP01003261.1:415698-570810 GCA_013396995.1 Dicaeum eximium | reverse complement strand
ATGTGTGGAAGGAGCAGGGATGTGTGGAAGGAGCAGGAATGTGTGGAAGGAGCAGGGATGTGTGGAAGGAGCAGGAATGTGTGGAAGGAGCAGGGATGTGTGGAAGGAGCAGGGATGTGTGGAAGGAGCAGGGCTCTGTGGAAGGCCAGGGCTGCTGCTGGTGGCCTGTGTTCCCACACACAGCCCAGGGAGCTGCAGGATTAGTCAGGCCCCTGCTCCAGGGACTGCTCTAATGGTTCTGCAGAGCTGAACGTTTGCTCATCAAGGGGAGGTTGTTGGGTGGTGAAGTGCTCTTTGGATCTGGGAGAGGAGGGTCAAAGCCCTGGGATCTGTCCTTTGCAGAAGACTTCAGAGGCACCAGGTCTGTCTTCTTAGGGAATGTGGAGAAAAGATTAATCATAACAATCTACCCAATTTTCAAATTCCAAAGTTTAATCTCCTCTAATTTAGGCAAAGTTGAAATCTTGGTGTTTTGCACACAAGAAAAACAAGACTTAGATGAAAAGTGAGATTTTCTACAGCTTTTAGCACTGACCTGCATCTTCCCCCAATGAATTTAATGGCAATGTGCCCTATAATGTCTGTAGAAGGCCAAACATTTTTAAAATTAAGTTAAATGTTCCTTTCATTCTGTGTGCAGTGTGGGGGGATCCCCAATGAAGAGGTAACCCTGCAGGACTGGAAGTCACAGCACTGACCTCTGGTTCCAGGTGTCCTGCCAGGGTGTCTGTGTGGCACAGAAGGATCTGGAGTAGCCTCAAGCCTGAAAGGGAGGTTCCCAAACCTTCAGGATTTGGGGGTGCTGAAGTCCCATCCTCAACGATGACTGCCTTTGAATCCAATGTTGTGTAGTTTAATGTACAATATGCTCTGTTGAGGCTGGGTACAATTATCAGTATTTATTCCAAGAAGCACAGGGAGACTTTTTTTGTCAAAAGACAAAGCAACAGAAGTGCCACAGTATGCAAAATACAGACCTTTGTATTGCAAGTGAAATATTTAGATAGGAATCATTACTGAGTCCTTTTACGGCAACCTTGCCAGAGAAAGAGAGAGAGAGGGCTGGGAAAGAAAACACAAAGGATGTGATAATATCTGATTAGCCAAGCAGCTGAAGAATTGATGGGGACTGTGAAGGCTACCAAGGCATCGTGACTTTCCATGTGAGTGACATTCCGCAGCGGGAAGCAGCCACCAGTCGAGGAGCTGCTCCTCAATATTACCCTTAGGACTTGTCTTTTATTGATAACCTTGCAGTATCCTTTGCTGGAGCTGTGTGTGCTGAGAATTCGGGCGTTTGGCTACAGGGTGTCACTGACAGCCCCTGCCCGGGCACTCGCTGGCCATGCAGTGGGGGCAGATATTTCACAGCTGTCCTCTGTCACTCCATGTCTTTTCAAGGCTGCTACTGTTGCAGTGACCTGGACAATGTCTGCCATGTATTCTGTGAATTACTGGAGCAGTATTTTTTGGATGCAGTGCCCAGTGGAACATTGTGCCTGACGTGCCTCTTATTTCCACCAGAGCAATGCCAGCATATGGGGGGAATCACTTATAATTTAAAGCTCTGTGCCAGAGAGAAGACTCTATGCCTTTATTTTATAGGATTTTTGAGATATAACCGAAAGTGCAGCCTTAGGAACTCTTGTTGTGTCACTGGAGGAGGCTGGAAGGAGGCTTGTCCATATCTTGTTGACTGTAGCTGTTGTTTCCTTGTTTAATATCCTTGAGGGTTCTGGTATTCAAGGTACCTTTCTTTTTCCCCTCCTTAAGGTTGCATTTGGGTGTAAGAGTTGTTTTGCCTTCCTTAGAGCATCACCACACCAGCAGCTGGGACACCAAGCTGCAGTTTGGTCCTTCTGTGGTGATAGTTCTTAACTGGAAGAGAGGCAAGGCAACACTGCTTTGTCAAGACTGGGCCAGCAAAGATGTTCTCCACAGTAATTTGCACATTCACTTTTTTAGTGGTGTGCTCCTTCGTCAGAAACAGCTTCTCATGTCACTAATAAAGCCATCTTAGATTTGAGCAAAGAGGATTCCAACTGAATCCTGTAGTAAATCAGCTCTTTCAGGAGAGAAAAATCAGAGAATTGTCCTTGCTGAGTACTTAGACCTGGAAAAGGGAACATGAACTTGATATTGATGACAGTGAGATTACATTCTAGATGCTCTTTACTTACTTTCATTTCTAATATCAGTGGATATCATAGATTTAAACTTTCAGATTTCACAGTTGCAGATAGGATCTAGTTTAGGGCATAATATACAATATGTGAGCTGTAAGAAATAGGGCTTCAGCTTCCTGCAGCTGGAGGAATTGCCTATACCAACTTAATCTGAGTCCACCTCCCACAGAGAGGATGTAGGAATGAAATGAAAAGTATATGTAAAGTTTTGTGTATTTATTACTTTTTTAAAACACTTTTCATGGGTAAAATCTGTCTTTAATGATGCATTCAAACTGTGGTGCTGAGAAGTATTGCATAGCTAATGCATTGGTTTGTTTTTGTTTATTCTGCAGAAATGATGGAATTTCATTTTTTAGCAAAATTACTAGAGTTCCTTTATTATTCACAGGGCTTTAAACCCATGACAGGGGAATGCAAAGTCCTCAAGGATTTTAATACCAGCTTCTCTGCGAATCTAAACTGGTTTTCCAGCCCACTACTTGGTGGGCCACAGGGGTTTTTCCTGGAGTGTAATACGCATTTAAAGCTTCTTATGGATGGCTACGTCTGCAAATAAGCTCAGAAAGGAGAAGAGGCAATGCATTGTGTTATCTGGAGCTGAGCAGGGAGAGATTATCATAGGAGACACCTGAACAAGAGGTGTGACAGCTGAGCAGGTGGAGATGCTGACTCCCAGGTACCACAGACACATCTGCACATCACTGACAGGGATCCAGCCTTCACTCATATTTAGGAGTGAGGAAACTTCTGGCTCCCTGGCTGGCTTTTTATGAATTGCAAAGAAGGAAAATACCAAGTAGTAAAGACTGTGTATATTTAATTCCTGAGTAACACTGGGGTTTATTTTGTTTGCACTTTCATTTCTCATCTGAATGCTTTTAGGAAATAAATGCAGTGCATTAGCCTGGATTCAGCTAGGCAATGAATGTCTCAGTGTGTGTAATGTACAGCTCTGAGACAGAGATGTTGTTTTAGACACCCAGGATCCAAGTTCATAGCGAAGGCTCTTAGGCAATGCAGTAGTATGAAAAAGCAACACTGAAATTTCTCAATTATACATTTTTAAGGAAACTTACAGACTTCCAGTTTATATGCAAGACTGGCATGAGGGGAGTTTGGGTTTCCACCTCCTTTCCAAGCTCATATGCCACGTAGCTTTCCTGAGCTCACCTGATTTCCACATTTGGTCTAAAATTAAGGAAATCAAAACCTGTCATTACATGATCTGAGTTCTCTTGTTAGTCACTAAGACAAGCTGATGGCTGACAAGTCTCCAGCACTGCCAGCAGCCCCACGTCAGGCCAGGCCCAGCCCCACGTGCTGGAGTGCCCTTGGAGTGCTGCCGTAGTTGGTGCCTACAATATTTATACTTGATTCAAACCTAGGGCAGTAGAAATGATTTCGTGAAATCCACTGCGTTTGGAAGCTGCTGCCATGATGGAGTACGTGCTTGAAACTTTCTAAAAATATTTGCCCATGCATATATTTAAATAAGGATGGATTTGTGACCTAGTAGAGCTGAAGTAGTCTGTGCCATTGCCAGGCAGGGCTTCCATGGCTTCTCCAGCCTTTCTGGGGCTCTTCCAGCCCTCCTTGGCCCCCGTGGACGGACGGGAATACCTCAAGGGTGTGATGGGATGTGAGACAGCAGCCAGCTTGTCCAGGAGTTCTGGACCTCCACTGGCACTTTGTGCAGCCCAATTCCCAACACTTCCATGGGTGTCCCTGCTGGCCATGGCCGTGGCTATGCAGTGTGCAGGATGGACACGGGGGGATTTGTTTGTGTGTGTGTGACAGGAGCTGATGTGGCACTCGGAAGCTCTTGGACAAGAGCAGCTGTGCTGTGCAGTGTTTAAAACCTGTCTCTACACCGAGTCACCCTCGGCACTGCATACTGTGGTCAGTTAAACAGTGTGGCACAAATACTTTATATTTCATATTAAGCCTTTTAAATTCACACCTGTTTTAAAATTCTTTTCTTTTAAAGGGTCACCATTGTCTAGTGTGCTGTAGGGATGAATGACAGGAACAGTTAACTCTATAGACTTGGATATTTAAGGCACTTGGGAGGTGAGTGTGAGCCAAGGTAATGTGACACTGATGTATTCCCTGAAATCTGGCTTAGGGAGAGGAACCTGGCTTCATGGACAAATCCCACACTTGGAATGTTTCTTTCCATTCTGTGGCTGACTCTGGTGAGCTGCAAGGTCTCATCAACACTGCCAACAATCCTAGGAACAGAGTCATTGGCTGCTGCAACTTGGCTGGACACAGGGCGGACCTTGGGATGTCCTGGACATCTGGGGTGGGGATCCTGGCACTACTAAAGCATTTGTAATTGTCTGACACCGGCAGTGTAGAAGAAATTGGGTGAATGATTACTAATGAGAAAGATTTAATTTCATTTGGGCTTCAGAAGAACACGAGGAGTTCAGCTCTGTTGTCATTAGTGACACATTGGAAGAGGCTGATTGTGCCTGGTCTGTCCAATACCTGAGTTACTGTTCTTTGAGTTACTTTGGCCTGATCACATCAGCTCTTTGGATGTGCTGAGCTTTCTTCATTTCCATGACTCCAAGAGCACAGTGTGGGACTTGGATATTCTCCAGGGAGGTCCAACCAGCAATTTAGGGCTGCTGTATGTGTAGCCTGGACAAAAGCAAGATGTGTTCAAAAGCCCAGGAGTAAAGCCAGTATTGTGGTGCTTTTGCCTTAGGCAGGTGCACAAAGAATGAGAAGTTTCTTGCTGAGTGTTTATTCCTCCAAGCAGGATTTTGCAGATGTGGGTAAACTGAATCCCTTCTTTCATCTGCTTAAAAGACCTATAAGAGACCTGTCTTGTGTTTTACAGAATTGCAGTGTAATTCCAAATCTGCTGCAGACATGCTGCGTCCTCTCAGAAAAGCTTTATCTGGTGGTTTAATGTTGGTTTTCACCCCAGTGTGATTTATTTATAGAATCAGAGTCACAGGATGGTTTGGGTTGGAAGGATCTGTAAAGCCCATCCCATTCCACTTCCTCCATGGGCAGGGACACCTCCCACTGTCCCAGGCTGCTCCAAGCCCTGTCCAACCTGGCCTTGGGCACTGCCAGGGATCCAGGGGCAGCCACAGCTGCTCTGGGCACCCTGTGCCAGGGCCTGCCCACCCTCCCAGGGAACAATTCCTTCCCAATATCCCATCCAGCCCTGCCCTCTGGCAGTGGAAGCCATTCCCTGTGTCCTGTCCCTCCATCCCTTGTCCCCAGTCCCTCTCCAGCTCTCCTGGAGCCCCTTTAAGCCCTGGAAGGGCTCTGAGCCCTCCCTGGAGCCTTCTCCTCTCCAGGTGAACACCTCCAGCTCTGCCAGCCTGGCTCCAGAGCAGAGGGGCTCCAGCCCTCAGAGCATCTCCATGGCCTCCTCTGACACCTATGTGACACATATACAAGTTTATAATGACATGCACATACACACAGAGATGAATATCAATGAGACCTAAAGGCACAGAACAAATCCAACCCCATCTCGGATGTAGCCTGCTGGAAATTGTTGAACTTTTATAGAAAATCAGTCACGGCTCTGCAATTTCATGCTTTATCATTTTTGTTACATGTATAAGGGAAATTATAAACCTTGTAATTTCTCTCTTACTATATAAAAAGCTTTAGATAACATCAAGATATGGAAGTAATACAAAGTAAGATGCCTCCATACATTAATGAATAAGATCTGAAATAGACACTGTTCGCCTCTATGGCATGGAAAGGAAAAGAGAAAAATTCAGCTCTGAATGGGAGGATTAAAAAACCTGGGTGATGAGAGAAAAAATAGTATTAGGAAGAGGCTTAGAAAAGAGGCTTAGAAATGTAAGGCAAAGCAAAATATGCTTCAAATACAAAAGATTTTGTTTCTGTCTTATTTTAAAAAATGTAAGAATTATCAGGTGGTTTGTGGCAGTGGAGTTCCTGCCTTGAGTCACCTGCAGAACTGTGTGCCAGGGCTGAGGTTTGACCCCAGCCAGGGCATCTGTGTCTCCCTGTCCTCACTGCCACCACCACTGAGCTCCAGAGTGTCCTGCCCACCAGCCAAACCCCAGCCCTCTTCTTGTGTCCATCTCATCCAAAAAGATGGGTTTATTTTTCCAACTCTTAGATCTTGGAGATCTAAGCCTCGAATAGGAATATTTACATGTGTGGAACATGTGTCTGGAGCAGTTCTGTGCAGCTGTGTCCTTCTGCAGCCATGCACGTGGTGATGCTCCAGAGGCTTTGTGGTGCTGCAGGGTGGGATGTGCCTTCCCTGGCTGTGTGTTCTAATTCATTCCTTGCTTCTCAAAACCTGAGTCCGGTATTTGGAGACCAGGCTTTTAAAACTGGCATCTAATTCAGTTTTATCTGCCTAAATGAAATCACCAGATCAAAGCCGTTGAGCAAGTAAGGACATATACTTGATTCTTTAAAGTATGGATTATTCTTTATCAATCTTTAAAGTATGGTGGTGTTTTGGTGCCTGTCGTTTTTGTGCAGGGTAGAAGACCTCAGTGTTAGACTGCGGTCAGGGTTCCAGTGTCTCAGTGAGATGAGATAAACCTGGGCTTATTAGCCTGCCTTGGAGCAGGAAGATTTGAGAAGAAATAATGCAAAGACAAGAAAAAAATAGAGGCCAACACTCCCTGGTTTCCTGGTCCCCCCCGTTGCAGCCCGAGCTGGCTGCTAATAAAGTCCAGGGTAAGGAAGCAAAAGAAGCCTTTGCAAGGTATCCGCAGATGTTTAATTCAGCTGCATGGTCAGATGTTCAGGGACCAAAAGCCTCAACTCATGGGGAGAGACCAGGTTTTGTACATCGAGAGGCCAGGCTGGCTCAAGGCATCAGGACAGTCTAAAGGGGGGGGGACAATGGGGAATAGGGAGGGAGTGGCCGAGTGGAACAGGAATGAGGGGAGGGAACCCACAGGGTCAAACAGAACAGGGTATCCTTATGAGGGAAGCTTCTTGTGTCTCCCTAACCTAGGGAATGCCTCTCAGGGTCTCCACACCCCCCAGTCTCAAAGCCAGGATGGTTACCTGGGTGCCATTAGTGAGGCAATAGGTCAGATACAGGAGAATTCCTGACCATGTATTTTCCAAACTCTGCTCAGCAGATGGGTGTGATTACCCCCAGGGCATGTCCTGAGCAATCCTTCCTGGGCTGTACAGGGCAGGTGCCAGGAGCCAGGCTGGGGGCACGGGCTGGGACTCACCAGTGCCAGGGACTCACCTGTGCCAGTCACCCTTGCTGGCAGCAGCAGCTGCGGGACACCAGAGGTGACAGTGGCACACTCTGCTGGGAGGACAGGCTGCCACATGGGGAACCTGAGCACACGTGGTACAAACAGGAGGGGAAAGTGTCAAGGGACAGGGAACATTTGGTTTGGTGTGGGGTGATGGCAGTGCCGGGCACCTCAGCTCCTCTGAGCCTGCTTTGGTTCGGCTCCGTGTTCCACCAGCACTGATCCAGGTGCTCAATGCAACGAGTGGCCAAAGGCCAGTGGGCCCTGGCCTGTACTTGCCACACTGGCAGCAGGACCAGGGCAGTGCCTGTCCCCTGTGCTGGCACTGCTGGGGCACTTCCAGTCCTGGGGTCAGTCCTGGGCCCCTCAGGACAGTGCAAACCCTGAGGAGCTGGAGCGTGTCCAGGGCAGGGAACGGAGCTGGGAAGGGGCTGGAGCCCCAGGAGCAGCTGAGGGAGCTGGGAAAGGGGCTCAGCCTGGAGAAAAGGAGGCTCAGGGGGCCCTTGTGGCTCTGCACAACTCCTGCCAGGAGAGGACAGCCGGGGGGGTCAGGCTCTGCTCCGAGGGAACAGGGACAGGAGAGGAAATGGCCACAAGTTGTACCAAGGGAGGTTTAGGTTGGATATTGGGAAAATTTCTTCACAGAAAGGGTGGTCAGTCCCTGGCACAGCTGCCCAGGGCAGTGGTGAAGTCACCATCCCTGGAAGTGTCCAAAACGCAAGTAAATGTAACAGTTTGTGATGTGGTTTAATGGGCATATCAGAGGTTGGACTTGATCATCTTGATGGTCTTTTCCAATGTTAATGATCCTGTGATTCTGTGTCTTGCCTGATTTATGTGCAAGACTTTCTCTGCTTAAATTCAGTGTGTGAGTTTCTAGCACAAGGCCTGTAGATTAATTTCAACTTCAGTTTTTTCAAAAGTAAGGTCTAAACATTACCCATCTACCTGTGCTAATTTATTAGCTCAAACTCTGTCTTTCATTGGCTGTTTCCCTTTTCACTCACATTTTCAAGATGTATTATTTTATTATTTAATCATAAAACAATTGACCCTGTTTGTATTTCTGGTTTTTTCTGACTGCTGTTCCCTCTGATGGGCTAAGCAAAGAGATGCTTCTTCCCAGTACACCAAATTATTGGAGTAGGCAGCATAAACTCTGTGTTAGCACATGTGGGAAGCTAGGATGAGGGAGAAGGAAAAATATTTTCAAATACCTGCTGCCTACAGGAAAGCTGGAGAGGGACTTTTTGCAGTGATAGGACAAAGTGGAGTGGCTTTAAACTGAAGAAGAAGAGGTTTGAATTGGATATTAGGAAGAAGCTGTTCCATGTGTGGCTGGGAAGGCCCTGGCACAGCGTGCCCAGAGCAGCTGTGGCTGCCCCTGGATCCCTGAAAGTGTCCAAGGCCAGGTTGGACAGGGCTTGGAGCAGCCTGGGACAGTGGAAGGTGTCCCTGCCATGGCAGGGGCTGGAACAAGATGGGCTTTAAGGTGCCTTCCAACCTTCCAAAATCTTAGGGGTGGTGGTAATGCAGGGGAAGAGAAAAAGCAAGAAGAGTTTTTGATTAATTAGCTTTAGCCCTGAGGGGTCTAAGCTGGTAGCAAAGCTGAGGGTACATCACTGGGATGTACCAAATCCTCAGGTCCCCAGCTCTCCTCCTGCAGAGCTGCACCGGCATGCTGGGAGCTGTACACGCAGCAAAGCCTATTCTGTGAAGGCTCCACTGCCAAAAATAAACCTCATTGGGATTCCTGAGATGGCTGCTGTCAAGGAAAGTCAAATTTGGAGCTTTAAGCATGCGAACAGTGTCATTTTAAAAAGTCTGTTCACCAAGGAGATAAACAGGGATTAGCCTCCCAAGCTGCTCCAACTCCCCTGTGCGCAGGGAGGGGCAGCGAGAGCAGCGCTGGGGCAGCTGGGGCTGGGCTGTGCCCAGTTGGCCAAAGCCCAGCAGTGCTGCTGTGGGAGCAGGCGAGGACATGGACCCTGGCAAGGAAACCCTGGGAGTGTGCAGGGGCTGTAGCTGTCCTGTGGGCCATGAAGATGGACCCTCCCCAGAGTGGCTCCTGAGCCATTTCCCCGAGTCTGGCTGTGCTGAGGTTCCTGGGGGCAGAGTGGGAAGGAGAAGCTGTGTTGGGCTGGGACGGGCATATTCAGCCCAGGGGTTGTGCCACAGCCATGCTACTAACTGGAGCTAGGAACTACCTGGGGCCTGTTACCACACACTGCCTGAAAAGGCAAAACCAAACCAGCCAACCCAGAAAACTACCGTATAATTTGTCTTTTCCAGAACAACCTTACTCTTCACAATTCTGTCATCTGAAAAACTCCCTCTCTTCATAGGTACTTTTGTCCTACTGACTATGCAGGTTCCTCTCTATGGTAATTCCTTCCATCATGTTTTCCTCCAAGTTTGCTTTATGGGTGCAAACCATAAATTTTTGGTGTAGTTGTTGGATGAATTGTTGGAACCTGAAAGAGCTCTCTGAAAATGCTTCGACAGAGACACTAAATCATCAGCAGCCTCTTGCCACTGGAAAGAATTGCCAGGTATATCCTGAAAGCAGTTCCTTCCTCTTGTACAGTTCCAACAAGATAATAAAAAAAAAAAATCTTGTCCTTTGTACTTCCTCCCCCCTTCATACATGCACATAACTTGTAGTAAATTCATTTTTCAGTCCTGACTTTGTGCAAACACAATGTTGTGCTGCAAGCATTAAAAGGCAATTTAGTACTCAAAGGATTAAAAGCTCATGTTAAATTGAAGACTACACTTGGCATAAACATTAAAAATTGACAGAACACCCTACACATTAACTGCACCAGGGCTCCATAATTAGCATTTAAAAGTAAAACATCATTTCCTTACTGTTTCCTACTTACTCATTTATAATGCATTTATTATAATTCAGATGTGAATATGAGGCTTTCCACTATTGTCAGTTAGTAAATAAATAAAAAACCCCTACTCCTGTTGGAAACAGGGGCCTGCACACAAGGACTGGGGGATGAATGGTTTGTTAATCCAAATCTCAAACGCGTGATGAATCAGCAGTGACTAACTAACCTCATTCCAGGTCTAATTCTCTTCCTGAGCATCCACGGAGAAAGCTCAGGCTCAGCAGCGCCAGCTTCCACTGGCATCAGCACAGGGAACATGGGATAAACTCCACTTCGTGGGATTTGGATGTATTGTGTTGGATCTAGTGCTGTGTAACATGGGAAAATAGATAGATAGTTCATCCTGTAATGTGGAAAATTCACTGCAGATTGAAATTTGAATGCAAAAGGAAAAGAATGAGGAAGCCAATCTCATTAGGAAAGCGGAAAAGAGGAACTATCAGACATTAAAGGGATAGCACTTTGTTGACTGGTGTTATTTTGGGATGAGATGTTGTTTTGTTCAGCCATACTAGTCCAGACCTTTTTTAGTCTTTTGGGTTTTTTGGAAGGTAAGGTGGCCAAGTGCTGCGTTCCAGTGTATTTCTGTGCATGATTTAAATCATGCCCCATCTCTGGCTGACCTGGCATTGCCTGTGGAACACCTGGCCTGAGGCTTTCTTCTCATCCCACATCCCCTGAAATCACTTTCCTGTACTTCCAATAAATCTATCTGGCTTCAGCCAAACCTTATCTTCCATAGCTCTAGACTCCCTGGATGAATTTTAATTAGGCTGTTTAAATCAGCCTGGGTACCATTTGGTCAAGATCCCAATTTGCCAGAGAAAGTCTCCACCTGCAGACCTGGATCAGTGGGCAGAGGTTCTTCCTCTCCAGCACAAAGGAGATCTTGGCTCTGCTGTTCACAGCAGCCACCTTCAGCTGTGTCTGGCTTTCCACTGGTGCTGCAGATCAGCTCAAACCCTGGCCCAAATCTTGATGGGTTTGCAGATGCCCCACGTTCAAAGCTGTGAGGAGGGGGTCAGCCACACCACTTCTGGGAAAGCCCACCACTGCCAGTTCACCTCTAGAATGTGGCAGCATGCAAATGATCTTGCAGAAGCCTCAGCATTGCCTCTGCACGCCTTGCTGACATGATGAATCTCTTTTTGTTCCTGCTCTGAAGCCTCACATCATCTCCACGTCCTCCGGGGTCGCTGCTGTGTGGAAGACAAGACCACATTTTGTTCAGGCCCTGTGAAATGCAATTAGGAGCCCCTCCACAGCCAGCAGGAGCTGAAGTTAAAAGGAGAGAGAGGGGAAAAAAGGGACCTCCCCGCTGGCCAGCAGTGTGCTGGCTTTGAAGTGCTGGGCCATCTTTTGTGTCTCCGCTCGGAGGGCCTTTAATCAGGACCTTTGCCTTGTCATTCGGGGGGGACAAACCCCACACAGTTGGTGGGGTTGTCCCTGTGTGTGCCAGGAAGAAAAGTCTTTGTGAGAAATTTCCACTGACCCAAGCACTTTGTTTCTTTGTCTCTCCCAGACGACGTTTGAACTAAAAAGAAGACCAAAACTCTCGTCTGTGCTAACAGTATTTTAATGGGGAGCCCCGGTGACTTCTCGGAGCCTCCCTGCCAGGCCCAAGGCGGAGATGAGGCCTTTGGTCTGAAGGCCTCTTAAAATAAAACCTGCTCAGGAAGCTTTTTATAACCTTCTCTGTCTGTGTCCTGGGTGATACAAAGAGGCTCACACCATAATATTGCAACGTGCTGCTAAGGAAAAATACTTAATTCTCATATTATGTAATACTGTATAGACAGAACCTGGAATGGTGAACATCTTATTTTTTGTTGTTCGCACAGCAGCGAATTACAGATCAGCTAAAACTCCCAAAATAAATGGCCTTAACCCCAAGCATGAGGCACATTCTATAAATTTGACAGAGCTGGAAGCACTAAGCTGGCCAGCCCCATGTCCCAGCCCCAGTGATGGATGGCACAGCCCCAGGGCAGCTGCTGGAGCTGAGATGACACAGGGCTAAGTAGTAATGATCTATACTCTTTTTTCTGTAGCACTTTACAGATGAACAAAATGCTCCACTGAAATGCAGAGAATGATGCTAAAATTCAGGTTGCCAGTGTTTTACTCATGAAGAATCTACTTGAGCTACTTTTTAAAGAGATTTTTATGTATCTCTTGCAGTCTCCCTTTTCTATTGAAATATGTGCACCTGGACTCATAACCATGACTATTATTCCTCAGGAAGATGCATAAAATAGTACTCAGTGCTTTTTAAATGATATAAAATATTTCTAAAATAACTCTTCCTTCCCTGTTAAACATTATCTCCTTACCTATTTTCCCATTCACTTTTTGATATGCTGCAGCTTTTTGCCTACCTTAAATCAGTTCCACTTTAGAAAAAGTAAACTCCTGAAAAAGGAGGGGAAAATGAGAAAATTTTATAGGAACAAATAGATTAATAATTAATGGTGATGAGATCTGGCAGCCTTTCTTACAGGTGTGTGTGGAGTAGAACATCACTATTATCAAAGCAGGTTAAAGTTTTATCACAGCTCTGGTGTATTTTATTAGATTCTCAAAGCACACCTCCTGCAGTAATGCCTGGAATAATCCAGGCTGGATATAGATCCCTTGATTAACTGAACCTCAGCAACAATAGCTCAGTTTTGGTATTATTTTTACTCTTTCAGCTTCCTCTTCATGACCTCCACATCATTTATTTGGATTTGTTTATTTTGTATTTGTCCCTTCCTTCTTGTAGGGTCAAGCACTGATTTTGAAACAAAGGCCAAGCCTTCATCCCTGCAGATCCTTCAGGTGTCCATCCCATTGATGGAGCATTACATTAGACCAGGAATAACCCTGCCTGCCCCTGCTAACACAGTAACAACAACACAGAGTTATGTGCAACTGTAATTACACAGCTGACATGTTAATTACTGAGAGAGACACTCCAATTTACCTGTGACTCAGCTGTACTGGCTTTCACCAGGTTACCTCTGTGTTTCTGGCTGGTTTTGCTCTCTCAGTAACTGAGCCTTGCAAAGGCTCTGTCCCTAATCCAGCCAAATTTATACAATGGTGCTGAAGTCTGAATGTCAGAGCAGCCCCATTAGCTTCAAAAGAACTTATTTTTGTTAAAAGTTAAGCAGATATTTAAGTGCTTTGCTAGCTTAGGGTCAAAGTGTTCAGCACCTTGTTGGACTGTCTTACCTGCCTCCTCATTAAAGATACATCAGACCAGTTGGCTTGTCTTTATCAAGCAGAGAGGTGCAGCCAATTGACTTTATGTGACAGCTAAAAGTGAAGGAGATCAAGAGAGCTTGAGAGACAAATAAGTTAGGTTTTGTTGAAATCTTAAATGAAAGAAAAATAGTGTTTGGTGAGCTACTGAAAATTGTTTCTTACTGAAAATTGTGTCAGAAGGATTTTATTTTCCAAGGACTTTTGACCAGGACTTTTGGAGAGATTTGGATTTGTGGAGGTTGGACTAGGGCAGAATCCATCTGCTTATTTTGTTGTTGCCTTTTTTGTTGTGAGTGTGGTGGTCTTGCACAGAGCTTTGAGTGCAGACTCCTGCAATCCAAGGTGAGGATGCACAGAAGAATTGGGAGCCTCGGCGTGCTAGTGAGGCTCTTGCATCATTCTTACAAGGGGATTAGAAACAGCAAAGTGCCTGGTGGGCTTAATACTGACTGCAACTAGGCAGCCAATTTACAAGAGATCAGCTCCATGGCCTGAGTCAGCTCCAGTGAGGACCAGGGAGGAATTTTCTCCTTCAGCTGCAGCATTAGCTTGATAGTTCTCACGATACAAATTATAAGGTCATTTGCATTTCTATTCCTGCTAATGATTATATGAAGAAATAATTTGTTCTCAACACAGCACTGTGCCTGTGCTTTCCCTCATGTGGTAAGGGCAGCACCTGTGTGTGATGGACCTGTTGGTTCCACAGCAGGAAGCTGTGAGGTCCTGGATGGGGTTCTGCTCTCACCAGAGGGTCAAACAGTGGAGGAAACCGGGCAGCCTTCAGTTTTTGGCACTACCTGCACTGGTCTTGATTGATGTTCCTCCTCTGGGGAGTGGGAAGCAACCATATCTGTCTTCTGCTGATTGTCCTGCCTCTTGGGCTGCAGGAACCCTCTTCTCCCCTCTGCCTGTGCTGCTCTTCGTGCAATGAGACCCCTATCAAAAGCTTTTTCAAACAGTGGAGTGAGTTGGTGCAGGGGAGATGTGCCAACACCAGTAGCCCGTGGACCCCCAGGATGATGGCCAAGGTGTGTTTCCTGAGAGGTGGAACAGAGATATCCCTCAGGTGATAATGGCCCCTGCTGCAGGGGCAGAGCTGAGGTCCCCCAAGGACAACTGCATTTTGGGCTGATTTTAGGCAATTTTCTCTTACTTGATGCCCATATCAGCAGCCCTTGTTGTGAAATGAGAAGTCTCTCCTTCCCTGAGCCAGAGGTTTGCACAGGGAACTGCCCAGGTTCCTCCCATCACTTTTCCCCAGAGGAGGTGACATTTTCTTCCCACACCTTCTTTTCTACATCCCAAAGCTGAGATGCAACCAGAAAATGATTTTTTAATAAAAACCCATCAGAAATCTAAACTGTGCAGGGTCAGGTTTCCATTTACCCTTCTAAGGCCTATCAGCAGTAGATGGGTATTTTTACCAGACCCAGCTATCAAAGTGTTCTGCGAGGAAATATCCCTGGTGTTAATTTCAGGCTCAATGAACTCCAGCATGTATTTGTGATTTTCCCCGTTATGATGACATCAGGGTGGAAACACGAGGCTGGGGACTCAGTGACAGCAGGCAGCTTTCCTGCCACTGCTCATTTACTGCCTTTTTGAGAGCCAGATCCTAAACACTCGAGTATTAACATGATTTCAGCTCTTAAGTAAAACTAAAGAAGTCTTTTCATCTTCCCATTGAGTGACGAGCCCCTTAAGTAGATCACAAGCTTTCTGCTGCTTTGTCTGAGTGAGGAGGAAAACTTTAATTGTTCCCATCTTCTAGTGCAGGTATTGATTAATTAAATGTATTAGCAAAGATCTTGGCCTACTTTTCTGCACCATCAAACAAGTACTTAATGACTATATTACTATGAAAATGGCATTGCTTTAAAGCATTGCATTGGAGCCCCTTTGTACTTTGCTTTCATTTTTTCTTTTTTCTTATCCCATTAGAATGGGATATGAACAATAAAGTTTCTCCTGTTAATATAGCACAGAAGACAGGAAGGGAGGCAGGGAGGAGCTCTCAGCTGAGGGATCCCATCTGGAGAAGGCTGGAGCTGTGGCATTGGGATGTGCCCAGGCAGGAGGATGTGCTGCCAGCTGGGGAGGCTCTCTGCATGTGCAGGCAGGTCAGGGAGCAAGTGTTAGATGGTAAATTTGTATAATTTACTCTAATTTAGCATTTGGTGGGTAGAAATATGAATATGACTCACATTCTAAGAGGGAGAAGGCAGGTTTATGAGGAGCAGAACTAATAGGCCTGTGTGAGATAAAGAACGCTGCCTCCCACCTCACTTAATTGCTTTCTTTCTTTGGGTCCCATTTGTAGAATCTCATTTATTTGCACTTTTATACCTACCTGTAGGTCTACCTCCTTCCACCTCAGAGCCCCGTACTCACCAGTGTGTATCAGAGTGGTCCAGGTTGGAAGGGACCTTAAATCCAATCCAGTGCCACCCCTGCCATGGCAGGGACACCTTCCACTGTCCCAGGCTGCTCCAAGCCTCATCCAGCCTGGCCTTGGGCACTGCCAGGGATCCAGGGACAGCCACAGCTGCTCTGGGCCATCCATTCAGCTCCTCACCACCTTCACAGGGAAGAATTTCTTCCTAATTTCCTGTCTCTATCTACCCTCTTCCAGTAAAGCCATCCCCCTTAGCACGTCATACATTCTGCACAAAGGCTCTCTATTTTGCACACTTGCTGAATGGCAAACCCACATGAATCTGCCCCAATTCACACTCACTGTCAGGGCCCCATAATGCCCTCAGGTTTTAAATGCATCTTCTCATATTCTGTCCAGGAGTTCTTGGAAATCCTACCTTTTCCTGGCCTCCAAGTGCGCCTGGAGTTGGTGTTGCTCAGCATCTCCAGTTTGCACCCTGCCAGGCTGTGAGGTTGTACTAAATGCTTTCATTTTACAGCACTTTGAGCATTTGTACAAAGTTGTTAAGATCTGACACCAATTTGATGCTTTCAATCTTGATGCTTTTATCCCACCTGTCTTTGCCTGTACCTGCCAACATGTGCCAGCCAGGCCAGCGACCAAAGCCATGTAGGGCTTCAGTGCCTGCAATGACAAAGCATTTCTTGCTGCAAAAAAAAAGTGTTATTGCAGAACACTTCATAAACCATAAATTTGGAATTAAGGCTTAACATTTTATAGTACCAGCATTGGGAAGTCCCATGTCTATAACTAAAATATGTGCCATGGCGACAATAACACTTGGGTTTTATGCAATGCTGAAAGTTGAGGCGCAGAGAAATGAAATGAGAGCCCAACTACCTTCAACACCAGGGGAAACCTGAAAATACATCCACAGCTGGCTGCTAGTCCACAGCTGCTGGGCTACACTCATACCTGAAATAAAATGCATATTAGCAACCTCTGCAGACAGGTAGGTTGAGGGCTGTGCTGCACAGGAGTGACTCGGGTTCCATGTTTGGGTGGGAGGAGTGGAGAAACACAGCTGAGTTGCTTAAAATAGCCAGAAAAGGACCCTTAGTCCTTTCTTGCCTTGTTCCCTTCACATTCACAAATGTTCATCTCTGTCTCTCCTTTTTTTCCATCCTTCCTAGGGGCGATGACTGACAGATTAATATATGTCTAGCTACGTGTCTTAGAAATCAAAAGGAAGGTGCTGTCAGAATCGCTTGTCAGAAAATGAGATTAGGCACACTTGTCATTTGCTGAGGATTGCAGTCTTTCAGAGATAAGGTTGCATTTAATGAGTGTAAAAAGCCTCCTTGTGAAAAAGGGGGTGGTGCAGGAGAGAGAGAATGATTATTTTTCTGGTGTCAGCTGAGTGCTTTATCATATAACTTGATAGCGTGGCACCCTGGCAGGCACTGATAATGGCTGCTGGGGCTATTGCACCTCTTCAGCTGCTCTGCAGCTTCAAAAGTGATGACTTGCTACCTGCTTTTAAACTCCTCTTGGATGTCGAAACCCACTGTCCTGGGGGAAAGAAGCAAAAGCATGTACAGTGTGTTTTAAAGAAAGACCTGTGAAAACACACAGCATAAAGGGAACGTGCTAAATGTATAGCCACTTTCCCCAGCAAACTAGAAAGAATACTCAGCGGGTTTCGGTGAAATATGGAACTTGTCTGACAAGTGAAGGATAACTAATGAGAAACAGAGCTGTATCCCACTGAAACCAATTGTATTTTGTTATGGAAAATATTTATCAAGCCTTTTTTTTTTCATTTGTTGGTTCTCCTAACAGTGCCATAATAACTCCTCTTATGTATGTGATTCGGTTTCTCTCATATGCATCTCAGTTATTTAAATCTGCAGTGGGGTGGGTGTTTTTTGGTTATCAGTTGGATATTATCATCTTGTACATGAATATTTTAGGTGAATGTTTCATTCATCAAAGTAATGGTCATTCTTTTGCCAAGTTAATGTCTTTGCACGGTTTAGAAGCTGGCTAAAGGTACAGATTTATTGTTCATAGTCTACTTTCTAAATATGAGCTGACAGTCAAAAGTGGAATTTATCTGTTCAGCAGAAGAGCCCCTACATTAGCTATGTTTTTGCAACAGTATTTCTTGCCTTGGCATACCTCTTTGAAAATTATCCTTGGAAGAGGAGATTTCTGTCGTATATTCTTGTCATCAAATGAGATGTGATTTTCATTATTTTGCTTGAATGTTAGAAAATGAAAGAAATTACTTGATTGGTTTATGGTGCTGATTCAGCATTTTCTGGACTAAAAATGACCTGGATGACAGAATGGGATTACAGCACACAATAATGGATGCTTTATTTGGTGATAAGAAAGTCTTTTCTTCTGACTGAGAAGAAGAGAATGAAAAATATTTCTCTTATTAGGTGATTCAGTACCCAGATATTGACAGACAAATTAATTTTAAATACTTCTTCAGTTGCAGAACGTGCTAGCAGGCAGAAATTAGGGGAGGATAATGGCCACAGCTTGAAAGTGGTGCATTTATGAAGTGCACAACAGAAGTGCTGGTGGATGGGGAAGAATTTATATTTTATCCTCTTACCCAGTGATAGGATCTTATATTCCTGGTTAGACTGCAGGGTGGACAGCAGCTGAGAGCCCAGCGAGGTCTCCAGGAGCTACATGCAGCCAACCCATGCTCCATGGTCTCTTTAGTAACTTGGAATTCAAACCCCAGGAAGGATCTTAGAGGAAGAGATAAAATGCAGGCATTTTCTGATGGAAAAGTTACAGCCAGGATTCTCACTCTTCGTGGTGATTGAAGGAAAGGAAAGATGGCTATGGTGTTCATCTGAAGGATTTCACATTGTTTGGAGAAGCCTGGGGGAGAAATGGCTTCACACACGTAGGACAGTTAGGATTTGTCTTTGGTACAGTGACTGGGTTCAGAAAATTATCCACCCTCCCCAGGTGTGCAAATCTGGGCTAAATTCTGTCCTTGGAAGCAGTGGAGACCACTTAGTATTTTATAGGGTGAAGCTGTAAGGATAGGGAAAAGAGAGCAGCCCTATTGTTCCCTAAGCCCCAGTTTTTATCTTTGTTTCCATTTGAAACCCTAATCATAAAACTGCCTGCAGAGCGGTTGCCTTGCTGTTCCTCTAAATGAGAATTCCAGCTTTTATGCTAATTCAGTTTCAGGTTTCTTTGAACCTGCAGTTTATGGGCCTCTGCTTAAAACTGCAATCTGTTCTGCATAAAAGAAGGGATTACAAAGGGGTTTAGTTTTGCAAATGCTGCAGAAAAATAAAAATAATAAAAAAGTTGCACTGTCATTAATATGTTCCTGCAGAAGTTTTCTGCTTTGTCAAATGAAAAGCATTACTTACACAGAGATTTACCTGGGGACATTCCACATCCAGAGCTCTGTTCCCTCGGAAAGGGGCATTGCTGACTGTGTCCCCTTTCCCCAGTGCCCTGTCCCTGTGGAGGGGACGCTGAGGGAGCAGCGCTGTCCTGCACTGCCAGGAGCACCTGGCGCTCACCCCGGGGCTGGGCTGCTCCCAGACAACCCCTCCAAGTGCAGCAGAACCCGCTCTCACCACCAGTTCCTTTTCCTGGCATCTCTCACGACCTTTTTACGGCCACACCAGCGGTGATTTTGCTGTTGTTGAGGTCACTCTGGGGAACAGGTCCTTTTCCTGCCCCTCTCAAAGGGCTGGAGTTTAAGTACCTTCTGCTTGGGACATTATGCCGTGGCTTGCTGTTCACAGCCATAAAACTCCACTGATAGCTCCATAAATTCTTTTCTTGGGGAAAGGATCCTGCATCTCTTATCCAGTAATAGGCAAAATCTTGTGTGTTTTCAAAGCATTATGGAGGGCTTTATAAGGCACCGTAATCACGCTCCAAAGTCAGATACGATGGTGTCTTCTGGGAAGGTTAGCAACTTAATGGAAACATAAATGTTTCCAAGCTTTGACAGAATACCAAAGAATTGGAATATCCACTTTTCATGTTGCCAGGAAAAAAGCTGTGGAACCTTCCAGGTGAGGTGAGGTTTGCCATAAATAATTTAATCCAATATAATCTGCTGTAATTTCAATATTCGTTTGCTTCTTGTGCCAGCGATGGATAATTCTTCTTTGGAATTACTCTGTGACTTGGAAACTAATGTCTGCTTCCCTGCCTGCTGTCTGGGCAGCTTTAGGTCATTTTAATAAAATACTTGGATCTGAAAACCTCTTCCAGAGAGTGAAAGATCTTGAAATTACTTTTGATCCAAGTTCAATGCACTTCATTTGGCTGTTGTTGTGGCAGAAACAAATGTCGACGCTGACAGAGACCACAGACAGATGAAAAAAATTCTGGCAAGGTCCCACATAGATAAGAGACAGAAGGTTTCAAAAACCTATCCAGGCATAACCTAAAGCACAGGAAAGTATTGCTGTCAGGAGGGGGGAAGCTCGATCCAAAGGCATTTAAATCACTGTGGGGAGGAGGGGTCCCTTTGATTTAATTTGGCTTTGAGTGAATTTCTGAACTCCAAATATCTCATTCAGAACCACACAACGCATTTTGTCCATGTGTAATTTTGTAGCAGGAAAGCAGAGGTCCTCGATTTATCTCTAGGTGCGAATAATGAACATAATGAGGCCCAGAGCCCTGCCAATAAACCCTCACAGCCCCAGGGAGATGAGCAGGTAAATGCATTTCTGATTCTGTGTGTGCTGAGATTTCAGGTGTGGCATGTGGTTAACATTGGAAAAATCCAGTACAGACAAGCCTGTTGTTTAATCCAGGCTAAATGTATCAAATTAAAGTCTTATGAGGAACCTGGGCTTTAATTAGGTCCATTCTTACCATGTCAGGATGTGGAAAGTCTTGACCAAGGTGCTCATAGAGTACATGAGCTGCCACACTTTGGTACTGTGCATTTAATTTCTTGTCCAGGTACAGCCTCACCATCAGTCCATGGAGTCCCCAAGTGCTGTGATTGTACAGAGAACACTCTGCCAGCTTAATGCCTTTATCAATTTATTTTTGGTGGGGGCTGGAACCTGCACTGGAATGGAGTGGAATGGAATCTGCTGGAATCAGCAACATCCATGGCCAATGGGCTGCAATGGCTTTTGGCCTCTGCCTACTCTTGATTCCAGAGACCAGAGCTGAAGCCATTTCTGTTGGGTTTCTGAGAGGAGATGAAAACCACCTCTCTGATAGCACAGGATTATCTCTGCAGTATATATTTATTAGATGCAAATACATATTTATTAGATGTAAAAACCTGTGAAAGTTTAACAGCCAAAATCCATGCTCACTTATGGTATGGAAATGTGGGGATAACCTACTCAGCTGAACAGTCCTGGAGAACTCGTTTCCATTCCCATACCAGGATCTGAGGTTGGCCACAATTCTTTAATTTTCCTGTAGAGACCACTTGTCCCAGTTTCACCAAAGCATTCCCACCCTGGATCATGGCACAAAAGCACTGTGGTGTCTGCGGCCACAGTCTGACTCTGCAGCTCTGCTGGGTGTGTTCATCTCCTGTTCATTATTGTTCTTCATACATCTTCCCACCCCACTGTCCCAGCAGAAAGCACCACAGCCAGTGGGACTGCACCTCAGATAAGAATCTTGGAGAAGCCACTGGCAGGGAAAACTTAAATGGATTCTTAAATGGATCATATGGTGATGGAATGAGGAACAAAGGGGAAATATTTGCATAAAATCGTGTAGTTCTACATGGGTAGGTGTTCTTTCTTAATTATGGCACTTGTGCTTGTGTGGACAGTCAGATCTTGATTCCCCCTTCCCCTCACATGCTGGGGGTTTGCTCTGGCAGGGCCACCAGAGCCACTGCAGCCACTTGCACCCTGTCACTGCTGGGGGAGAGCTCAGAGCTACCTCAGTGTCCTGGGGCCAGGAGAAGGGCAGTCCCTCGTCATCCCACATCCCAAGGTGAGCTGGGAGCTGAGCCAGGACATATGTGAATCTTTCCAAGCTGCCGTTGGATTTTGGGCACATAACTATAATCCTGGCTCAGGTAAGGCTGAGCAGGCACACACAGCTCTTGCTCTGCACTTGTTTGCTGGCTGGTATAGGTAGTTCCCATCTTTTCGTTAGGAGAATCACCTCCTCCAGGCTGAGCTCTGCCACAGGAGTTGGAGTGAATAGGACTTGTCAACCCTGTTTCTGAGGATTTAGCTCAAATTCAAGTGGACCCCATGGGAGTTTAATTCCATTAGCACTCCTAGCCCGATATGGGTTTGAAACCCATTTCCAGGTTTGAAATCTTGAAAACACTCCCTGGGCATGGTCTTGCAAGCCCATAAATCCCCTCTTAGCACCTATCCCTTTCCCAGGAAACATCTCACCGTACGGAGCTACCGTGCCAATGTGCATAACTGCCTCTCATCTTCCCAGGAAACATCATTTGGCTCCGAGTGCTCTGCTTCAGTGAATAATCATTTATATAATCACGTATCTGTGCATTTATTTTCCGCGGTGGCCATTACTAATGGTGTGCTGCGCTTAAGGAAAACCTACAGCGAGTGGGAAATCCACTGTCCGTTGACAATAATGTTCAGTGCTGGAAGTAGTCAGGCGAGTCTGTGCACGGGGAGCTCAGAGAGAAACCACAGCTCAGCGAGCAGCTGGGGTCCCCGGCAGGCCACCCTGCCTGCAGCTGGAGACATTGGTTTTTCCCACAAAAAAAAAAAAAAAAAATTCTGTTAAAAACAAAAAATTACGAAATACAATACGATGTTTTCGATCGTGTTTTCGTCCCGCGGAGCTCTAGAGAGTGATGCTCGTGGAGCTTTCGCGACTGATGCTCGTGTGCCGCCATCCCAGGGCAGGGGGACTGTCCGGCTCCGCGGGTCCCTCGCACCGCGCGAGGCTGCAGCTCCACAGCTCCACAGCTCCGCAGGCTGCTCCGGGCCGGCGGCTGGCGGAGGGAGCGCGGCTCCCGCGNCCGGGCCGCTGCCTCTCCCCCATGGAATTCACCTGAGCGCGGCCGCGACGGGAGGGACGGCACCCGGCGGGAGCCCGCTTTGGCTCGGGAGAGGACGGGCATGACTTTTTAAGCAAAACAAAAACAATCAGTCCCTCAAACACCCCGGCAAACGGCGGAAGAGAACCCAAAAAGCCGCCCGAAGGAAGGGACGCGCAGCCGCCGCCGCGGGCGCTGGAGCCGCGCAGGGAGGGAGGAGGCGCCGCGGCCGCACCGCCCCGCACCGCCCCGCACCCGGAGGTGCCGCCGCTGCCCCCGGCCGCCGCCGCCGCACATGGTTTTCTTTGTCCTGCTGCCGCTTCTGTAGCGCCCGCTCCGCGCCCGCCGCGCTCCCCGTACGCCGCGCTCCGCTCGCTCCTCCCGGGAACCATCTTGCGGGAGCGGGGAAGGGGTCGGCGGCCCGGGAAGGATGCTCGCCCGGCGGCCCGCGCGCCCGGCCCGCGGAGTCGGTTCCCCGCGGAGGATTAGTTGGGGTTTGGCCGCGGGACGCTGAGAGCCGCGCTGGATCGGAGTTGCCGCACACGCCCGTCCCTCCCGCACCGCCATGAGCCGCGGGCCGGCCGCCCCGCGGAGCCCCCGGACAGCAGGTAACCACCGGGCCGGGGGTCGGTGCGGCTCCTGCGGGCGGCAGGGAGCGGCCGCCGGGCCCGGGCAGCCTGGGACGGGCCGGGGCGGAGGGGGCGGCGGGGCCGCGCTGGCTCTGCGGGCAGGTGCGGGGCCGGTGCAAGTGCCGCGGCGGGGCCGGGCCGTGCCAGCAGTGAGTCAGGCTGCGCTGTCTGGACAGGAAATATTTTAGTCATATATCCCCTCGAACGGCAGCACATTCCTTGGTGAGGGAAAAATACTCTTTGGGTCATTTTTTTTTCTGTGTGGTTTGTTGGGTTTTTTTCTTTAAGCCCAGGGATTGCTGACTTGTTTCATTTCGCGGTGAAAAGGATTAAGCTGCGCTTGGTAACAAGGGGATTTGTAAGGGAAAACGGCCAAAGTGCGAGCGAGGGAACTGTGTGTCACCAGCTCCGATCTGTGCAGGAGAAACCGAGGCGGCTCCTCGGGCAGAGCACCCCGGATAACCCGGTGCTGTCCCCAAATGTCACGGTGCCAGCGGACGGTGCTCATCAACTGCTCAAGTGAGACCTGGGAAGATCGGGATAAAGGGGAGAGAAGAAAGAGTTGCAGTTGGCTGGTGTAAGGGAAAGGAGAGCTCCTCTCCGCCGCTGGAACATCCAGGTTCGGCCACATCGCACCCGGCGTGCACATAAAGGCACTTTGTTGTCTGCGCCGATTCCTGTCAGTACAGAGCAGGGTTTCAGTCAGCACTGCACAGGCACCGAATTTCATCCTCTGGGGTGGTGCTGAGTTGTTGCGGGTTTTTTAATCAGTTGGGGTTTTTGTTCCTTTAGTGTTGTTGCGTGGTGTGACTGCCTAGCTGTGGAAAAATAATAGTTGCATGGAAATTGATACACTGTGTGTCTGCTGGCAAAGATTGTGTTCGCCTCTGTATCACCGATACATCATCCTAATTGCTATTTTGTATTTAAAGCCCAATTTTTAAGCAAGGAAACAGGCAGGCCAAGTTCATCTCACTCTTCCAGCCAGCGTTTGCATTTGGGTTATTTTCACGGTAACGCAGGCAGTGTGGTTATTTCGAGTTCCTCTTCCATTCGGTTGTGTGTGGTCAGTAATGCAAAATGAGCTTCACTCTTGGACGAGCTTTGTCTTTGTAAAATAATTCCTTTTTTAGATGTATGTGACATGGATAATCTTCAGCCAGGTTGCTCCGGAGCAGTCCTCGGGCAGGCTGCGTTTTGTTCGATGTGTGCCACTTCCAGGTGTCACAGCACTGCTTGTGACTCGGGTATGCGATACCACAGGAAAAGATTGCACCTGAAAAACCATGGCTTGGAAAGCAATCTCTTGGTTTACGTTTGGCATTAGACAAACTTCTTAAAAAGATGTTTTCCTCTTTATAGTGCTTGGGAAAATCAAGCGGATAGGAAACATGGAGCTTCCCTGTGCTGTTTTGTTTTGAAACAGTAAAATAAAGTAATAGCTGAAACTGTAAGAAGTTTGTTTGGGTTTTAATATTGGGTTTTGTTTCTAAAAAGAAGGACTGGTTCAGAGAGTTTTGACTTCAGAGAAAAGCTGCATTTGAGAAGACAACAACAGCTGAAATTCACTGGGAAAGATTATTTTTAAGCAGGCTGATTGGCAAGGGTAGGAAAGCATTGAGCCTCTTGTTGGACTAACACTGGGCTGCTCTTTAAAGCACATGGCCTTCTTGATCTCTTCGATTTGTGCATTATTCACATATTTTCATTAATTTAGAGAAAGTCGTCACTGCATAATAAATCCATCATTGGGTAATAAATCCAGTGTTTACAAGGTATTTAGTTGAGACTAAATGCATCAGCTCAGCTTTCAAATAAGCCAGCAGTAATCTTGTGAAATTTGTCCAAAAGTCTGAAAAAGAATAAAGCTATTTTTAATAATTAATCATAGAAATCTTGTCTGTCACTAACTTGAGGGCAAACAATATTTTTCAGTGTATTCCTGCACTGTGATGCACGGTCTGAGCCATGTCTGCTCATTTATCGGGAGTTTCACATCCAAGTTTATAGTGCAGTCGAGATAGCAAACATATATGTTGATTGTCTGGTGATTCTTATCTGGTTTGGAATTGAGAAATTCCTTCTCTTTAACAAAAAACCCCCACAGCCCACTTTCCAAACAGTGTTTTCAATTTATTGTTCCTGAATCCAGCAAGAAAACAGTTTCTAGTGAAAAAATAAAATCTTTAAGTGTTACATTTTAACCCTGTTTGCAGTGTTCTGCTCCTGGGCACATTTTCCCTGTATTTTCCAAGAGCAGCCTGTTTCTCAGCAGGGCTGGGTTCAGAATTGAACAGCTCTGTGCTTTTTGTTGGTGCAGAGGTGGGAGAAGTTTGAGCTGTAGCTGCCTGTGTGCGTTTTGTGTGTGTGCCTAAACACAGCAGCACACATCTGGCAGAAACTGGTGCTTTTGGGGTCGGGGTGGTTGCAAAATGAACATTTTCAGTGTTCCTTCCCTGCCTGGTTTTGTGCCGTTGGAATTTCTGAAAGGGGGAGATCAATGGTTTTGTGTGAAACTGAAATAAAGCTTTTTGGATGGGTGGAGAGCTGAGCTGGCACCCTGGCACAGAAACAGCAGGAATAGACAAGTTACTGACACAATATTAAGGGGAAAAACCTCCCTGGATAAAGGTGGCTTGATGAAAAAGAAAAGGTTTATTAGTTTACACAGCAAGGTGTCAAGAATCCGTTATTCTGAGGAAGGCAAATCTGACGTGGAAATACGCACTGATCCTAAATACTGACACACTCTTTATTTTTCAAAGAGTTTGCAACAGCAATTTATGAAATTACTAACCTAAGTTATCAACACTGCTTTGAAGGTGGTAAAAATCGAATGTTCACACAGCAGGGACCCCAAAAATACTTTAAAAAATTAATTAAGAAATCTGCAGTTCTGGAAATTCCTGAGACTGGGCTGTCTGGTTTGAAATCATGACTCTTCTCCATCGCAAAATCAATGTCAGAATGTATTGGATAATGGCAGTACAAAGATACAGTGTCTGTGCAGCTAATGTTGAAGAAAAACCCCATTTCTTTATGAAATAGAATCTTTCCAAAGAAAAATCTGCACTGCAGGGTGGTGAAGCACAGCCAAACAGCACCACCTCATGGACATGGCCTCCGGAGCCGCCGCTTCCAGCGCTCCTGGTTTTGTCTCCTGATTTGTTTCCCTAAAATATACACACCTCTGTCTGTGCATAAATACACCACGGTGCCTTCGGAAATCTATCACTGCTAGAAAATGTAACTTCTTTTTTTTCTTTTTTTTTTTATTGGTCTTTCAGGCATCTGATGCCAGCTCCGAGAAACTGTTCAACGCTGTCACAAATAAAGGTAAGGCTGCAATTCACATCCCAAACAGATTTATTTTCCTTTTTTCCCCACACGTTTCTTTTCATGGCAATTTCAATGGGAGATGAAATGTAACTTGTCTTGCAGAAATGTCGCAATCAGCTTGTTAGTGCTTTTTATGTTTCTCTGGGTTTCAGACGTGTTCTGTATGCTTGGTAATTGCTTTGCTTAATATAAAATATAGGCTTTAAATAATGCATTGCCTGCCAGGTCAGAATTAATTTAAATAACAATATTAGGGAATAGTTTATTTTACAAATGGCTTTAATTTAAGCTCATTTAAATAACTGTAAGAGTTTTCAAAATGTTTTAACTTGATTGTTACTCATCAGCTCCATGATAGACGTGGAATTATGAATAGCCAATTTGCACTGCTGACAGTAATAACCAGCCAACGTTTAGTATTCACAGGATAATAGTCATAAACCATGGCTTACTGTGCTGTGTGCTTTCTGTAGAGTTAATAAATGATAGAGAGGGCCACATTTAAATATTCAGTATCCCATTAATTTCTTCCAAACAGCAATCCAAAGACAGAGCAGCTAATGATATAACAGCACGCTAAGGGAAGGCTTGCCCTAAATCAGCGCCCGTGAGCTGCCGCGCGGGGCTGGGCCTGGAGCTCCTGCTTAGAAAGGCTTGGGGATCCTTTCCGTGTAATTCCTGCTTTTGGTCTGGCTGGTGTTTTTGCAAGGAGGGTGGAGGGAGCAGCTCCAGGCATGAGTTGCACAAACAAGTATAATTCAAAGCCTTAAAAACATGTTTGGTTTTTACCCCAGTGTCCTGCTTTTCTCTGGCAGCACATGGGAAGTGCCTGGAAAAGAGTGAGCTCCCAGCTGTAAACCTGGGGTTTTCTCTGGTGGGGTTTGGAACACTCTGCGTTAGAAGAGGCAGATTTGACTAGTTTGAAATTCAGGTGTGTTTTGTTGGTCAGATGTGGATTTGCTCAGTGTTTGCCCTGTGTGCTTCTCCCTGGGTTTGGTTTGTTACTCTGGTGAGTCATTCCAGTGTTTCTCTGTGCTTTTTAATTCCACGAAGCTGTAGTGGTTTAACTGGGGACAGAATGTGACCCCATTACCTTTGGGATTCCCATGCTGATCTGCTGCTGCTTCTGAAGGCTTCTGCTGCATATTGAATTATACCTGGATTTAATTGCATTACGGATCCATAGTCCTGTTTTTTGTGTATTAGCATCCTCTGGAAGTACAGCCTGGATTATTTCTGTGGTCTAACCAGGTTATCTCACTTGGCAAGCTGATTTATCCTTTGTGATTAATGGCATTTAAAGGTTCCCCAGGCCCCTCCAGAGGCTGAGAATAGGTGACACAGCCATTAGAAGGGAAGAGCTTCCTGTCTGGAGTGACCCCAGGCACCCAAACTACATGTGACTGCATCTTTATTTTGCTAATTTGCTGTAAAAAGCTTTGGCATTTGAGCAGTCCTTTCTTGGGGCTGGGCCAGGGCAGGAGAAGCCGGGTGAATCCACATTCCTGGCAGAGGCCTGTAACCAGGGTGAGGGGCTCTTCTCTTCCCCGGGAGGTGACTGATGAAGAGTAGGCCCCTCTTCCTCTTCCTTTGGTTTTCTTTTTTGACTCAAACACATTTCCCACATTCTTATTGCTGTTTACTTACGGAGCTTGATTCGTGGCATCCCTTTGGATGTGAATACCCATGCTTGACAGGGAGCCTTTTCTTCCAAGGTACTTTTCTTTGGTGATTTAGTTCCCTTGAAAGGATTAGGGTTTCTTTGTGTAGCCTAAAATCAACATGGGCTTTTCGAAGCTTTGCTTGGGAAACCGTACACAAATAAGCTTTTTAGTTGATGGTAGATTATTCCTTTGCCCCTTATTTCCATCAAAATGGCATCTTTCTTTTCTCCTCCTGAGTTTCCCCTTAAAGCCATATGCTAATTCCTGTTGGTAACATGAATGACAAGGAAGGAATCAATGCAAATCCAGGTTCGGCCAAACTAGGCTGGCTGGTATTTTCTTTTTTTTTTTTTTTCCTTACCCTCTTTTTTTTTCTTTTTTCCACTGGGAGAAAGAGATTAAGGGGAAAGAGAACGGAAAAAGCATAGGGGACAGTTTTGTCAAAGGGATTAGCATTCAGACTACAAAATATCAGGAAAAGAAGCTCAGAAAAGCTCCCCTGTTTGGAGATAATGTCAGTAATTGCTGGCAGGCAGGTGCTGGGCTCTCTGCCGGGGCTGGGGGGGCTGTTCCTGCTCTGAGTGCCGGCTCTGGGGAGCTCTGAGTGCCCGGGGGCTGTCAGTTTGATAAATTCCGAGTTCAAGTTCCCTCTCCACAGCTCAGGCTGTTGGCTTCCAAGCCAGCTCTTCCCCACTGTGCTGTCCACAACTGCTTTTGCCAAAAGCAATAAAAGTCACTAGTAAGAAAGGTCAGATTTGCATTGGGTAAATCATGATGAAACCTTCCAAGCTGCCAGGCTGGGAGGGCTGGGCAGGCTGACAGCGTCCGGCCCTCTGTGTCCCTGGCCACTCCTCTTGGATGTCCCACAGCCACCTGTGTCTCACACACTGCTTGGGTTTTTCTTGCCTTTTAAAAATTTTTTAATATTATTCATAACTGAAGTAGCAGAAATTACAGAAGTAATGTATTTACAGAGCAGGTACAAATCCTGAAGCATTTTACATCTCATATATACATTTTGTCCCTTTTCTCTCATTTTGTTGTGCACTTCAAGGCTTAAGATGTGCTCAGGCTCAAGGATTGATGGATTAGTGTCGATGTGCAATGTGGAACTGTCCCTTCCTCAGAAACACTAAGAATTTAAAAAATCCAGAGCCAAGTGAAATCTCCCCCAACCCTCTCTAGAAGAGCTGGTAAAACCCCTTGAGGAGAAGTCTCTCAGCTTCCATTTAGGACTTGGCCGCCCTTGGAGCTGAATGGAAAGGTGCATCACTGAATCTAGAAGGGTCCTGTGAGCTTTGGGGGGCAGCCAGTGGATGCTGGGGTCCCTCAGGGCTGGGACTCGTGTCAGAGCTGGGTGATGGACAGGGCTGTGGGGTTCCCCTGTCACCTCCGTGCTGCCACCGCTCCCAGAGGTCCCCAGCCCTCAGTGTGCCTGCAGCAGGGCTGGGCATTTGGGAGGGATGGAGCTTGGTCCCCAGAGCAGAAGTTCCTGTAGCTGCCACTGAATAAGTGGTCCCTGTTTGTGAATCAGAGCCCTGCATTCCTTGGCTCTGGCAGGAACACCCTGTAATGCTTAAATTACCCAGGGAGATGATTCCCTTGGGAATCCAGGTGGCTGTGCTGGGAGGTGAGCACCCAAGGGTCTGGGCCCTTGGTGATGCTTGACAAAGGAGCTGTCAGTGTCTGAATAAATGAGCTGGAGAAGAGCTGGCAGAGGAGAGCATCCCCCACCTGCAGCTCCCGTTCTCCCTCCCTCACTCCCTGTGGGATGGCCCTTCCAGCTGGGATTACAGCTTGTAGTCTGTGTGTCATTGAAGGAACAGAACTGCCCCACACCCTCTGAGAGTTTCACCTCAGCACCATTAATCCCAGCCAAAGTACAGGATTTGTTCATGAATTTTTGTAACATGACTTCTCAGTGTAATTAAATTCCATTATCTCTCAATAATTTAAATACACACATCTGAAGCTGCAGAGCAGGCAGCTCTTACTACGACTGTGTGGTTCATTTATGTTAACTCCCTCCTACATACCTTGGAAAACAGCTTTTCCTGAAGGGAGAAATGAGTCCCAAAGTGGTGAAGTTTTCATTTGTGCTGTATATTGAAGTTTGCCTTTGATCAGAAGCACAATTGGGCTGTTAGAGCTTTTTATGTTCAAATTGTTTACAGGATGTTCATGTAAACTTTATGAATCCTTCTGCTGCGTGGCACCACCAGCTGTCAGGGAAATATTTATACTCTCAGCTGGAGGTAGATCAAGGCATCTGGGTTAGGAGGCTTCACTGGTGGCTGAAATACCAGTCAGGTCAAGCCCTGGCTTTTTAGGTGATTCTACAGCAATATCCTGCCCTAGAAAAAAACAGGCATGTTGTTGTTTCTCCCCTTGGCTTTTGTGGTGAAGCATTTCTTGAGGATCCTCTACAACATCTGTTTCTGTCAACAATCAAGGAGCTAAAGCTGGCAATTCCTTCCCTGCTGATCCCTTCACAGGAGATCCTCAGCTGTGGAGAGGTGCTCTCACTCTTGAATAAACCATCCCCACGGCATCTCAAGTTGGATGTAAGTGGATCCAGTACTCTGCGGGCAGCACATGTGCAGTGTTAATGTGGTCAGTGTGCCAGAGGACTGGCTGGGGCTGCCTCCCTCCTTTCCAGGGTCTGGAGGAATCCACAGAGCATCCTCCCTCACTTGGGGTGTGTTCTCAGCCTCGCTTGCAGTTTTTGGGGTGGCTGCTCCCTGCTGCTTCTTCTCACTGAAGTGCCTCTTCTCCCCTGCTCTCCAAGCTCTGGAGCAGCCCCAACACAGCAGGGAAGTGGCCCCAGGCCAGCAAACCTCAGGGACTGCAGAATCATCCCAGATGATCCCAGAATCATCCCAGATGTCTGGTTTTGTGGCAGTTCTGATGTGACCCCCACAAGTAACACCCTGACTGTGGTGTCTCCTCACCTTTCTGGCAGAGGCTTCCCTAGTGGCTTTGACTCACTGGTTTGCTGGTGTTTTATGGGTTTCAAATGCCTTTTCAGTATTTTCCATGTGGAAGTTCAGTGTCTCATTAGGGAAAGGCTGAGCACTGGAAAAAGCTGTGGGTTTGGAGATCCTGGGTTTCTGGTACCCCTGATTAGGTTAGAAGAGCTGCTGGGTCACTTTGCTCTTGACTTCTTGAGTGAAGCAGAGAAAAAGGTTGATAAATACCTTGTGATGGTGCTTTGTTCTGCTGCATAAAAGAGCAAGGCAGCTATTCCTGTGCCAGAGAGGCTTCATCTGAGCAAGGAGTTTGTTCATAACATCCCTTATGGCTGCACCTCCTGAGCACAAACCACCCCTCTCCAGTCCTACACCTTCCATACCCTCTCCTTCTCTGTGTGCTGGTGGTTTTTTGGCTGGACTGTGGCTGCCAGCTGATCTGTGGGGTGCCAGGGCTGTGGGATCCTAGTGCTGTTCTGTAGCTGCAGGAAAAGGTCGCTGGATAATGTGATGTGATCAGAGGGGCAGGTAAAAGTCTGAGGTAGCCCCTTCCAAAAATTTCAAATTCTTTAGTTGTTAAACCTACAAAACAGGAGCCTGTCAAGGCTTCACAGGTAACCTTCAGGTTAGTAATCCACAACAAAAGCAGAACGCAGCCAGCACGGTACAAGCACCTGAAGGCATTGGCTTTTCCTGACCAAAACAGCAGAGGGAGAAGTTGCAAATGTTGTTCTGGGCATCCCTGCCCCTTTGGGCTGGTATCAAGTACCCTTTGTGGTCAGTTAGTGAGCACATGTCCCCAAGAGTTCATTTAAGGCTGTGGATTTTTGCAAAGTCAAGCTATTCCAGGCTAGAGAGCAAAATGACAATATTTGCCAACACAATTGTATCTAATATGGAGAGAGTATTTGTTTTGTAGATTAGCCTGTATTTGATTTTCTTAAAAAGGACATCAATGTTGGGCTGTAAAATTGTGCTAATTGGCTCATAAGAAGGTGGGAAAATTCTTGGGATAGGAGTGTTTTGGGGACAGAGATCCTGCCTTGCCATACCTGTGGTTGGGGGAGTCCAGGCTGAAGGCTGCTGTGAGATTTGGTGAATGGAGCATCCTACAGACCTCCCCTATCTGGCCTGCTGTTAGTCTCTCCCTTGTAATAAAATGTTATTTTCTCTGAAAATGTATGTTTATTTAACTAGGTCTCTTTTTGCTTCACAATCTGGATTCCATTCAGTCAGTTACCACTCCAATTAACTAACAATTATTTAACATTAACAGTAATTACAGACGCCAGTTAAGCGCCTACAGATGTCAACTGTTAGCTTTGTACCTAATCACTCAATGAAATGGAGAAAGTTCAACAAACATCAATTAGCCAAGCAATTAGTATGAGGTAGGAAAGAGCATGTTATCGTGTGTGAGCTGATTCAATTTATTTTATTTTGTCAGTAAAACACACACAGGCAGACAAGCAGCAATAAGTTGCTGAGATTAGATAAAGCTGTATTGTTTTGCTGCTTATACAAGACATTTTTCCCCCTCCTGTTCTCTCCCTTACATAGCTTCACTGTGCTTTGCCAGGCATTTGTTATCTTATCAAATGCATTTCTTTTCCATTGGAAAAGCGCAGCAATGTCACAGCAGAAGGGCCAGGTTTCCATCAGGTGTCACCTGAGCTGAGCCACTGCTCTCAGCCTGGCAGTGGGTTTAACCCAGGTTTAACCCAGGAGTTAGGCTGAGGACACCACACCATGGATCTGTGCTTGCAGGTGAGCTCCTTCACTGGATTTGTCATTTAATGTTGCTTCTGGATGTTCCACAGCCCCTTGCTTGGGCTGTAAGGGGACCAGAGGGCTCCCTCCAGGCCTGTGGGAGCACCCAGGGCCCAGCTGGAGGGAGGGAACAGCTGGCACAGGGCATTCCCAGGAGGTGCCACTGTCACCCCCAGCCCTGGAGGGGAGCAGCAATGCCTCCAGCAGCACCATGGAATATTGTGGGGGATCGTGTGCCCTGCGTGGCTCGAAAATAAAATTTTAAAAAAGAGAAGGAATGGGCCATAAATTAACTTCTACTTTACTTACTTTACCTAGAGAGAAGTGGTTGATTCCCAGCTACCAGCCAAGTGGCACCACCAGCCTCTCTTCTAATCTAAGATGGTTTGAGGCTAGGAGAGCTGTGCAGAAGGTGCTCAGGGTGTGGCTGTGGGGTACACAGATTGCCCAGGCTTCCCAAACACCCAGCTGTGCCACCAAACCTCCAGGTCCCCTCCCTCGCCCTTCTCCCATAGCATCTAATGCCTCCTCACTTGGCACTGTTACCCAGCCTGAGCAAGGGCTGCTAGACAGCTACTGTAATTTAAAAAAGAAAAAGAACCCCAAGATATCCCACATCCTACTGTCTTGACACTCTGGATGAGTCAGTAGGAGTTTTGCAGGGATGTCTACAGGAATTGTGGGTTTTTTCTCCTTTTTGGTTTTTTTTTTTTTGTTGTTGTTGTTTTTTAAGTAAAATCATAAAAGGTGCTTAAAACCAAAGCAAAAAGGCTTTTTTTTCCCTCCAGTTCTCAACTGCCCCCCAAACAAAAATGCCTTTTGCCTTCAAAAAAGGTTGGACAGTGTTTGGAGCAACCAGGTTTGGTGGAAGTGTCCCGGTCCACAGCAGGGGCTGGAATGCTGAAATGAGATGAGCTTTAAGGTCCCTTCCAACTCAAACGCTTCTGTGATTAATCACCACCCCGACATATTTTAAATGTTTCTCCACACAAAATGATCCCATAAAGTCAGATGTTATTTTATCATGCAGACTGCCCACAAAAGCCCATGGAGTTCTGTGAATTAGTCGTTGTTTTCCAAAGTGTGGGAACAGGAGCGGAGAACCACAGGCAGATCTCACTATTGGTTTCCAAAATCTCAGGTTTTTTTCTTTTTCCTAGAAAAACACAGAGTCTGAACATGTGAAGAAACTCTTCAGTGTATGACTTGAGTGCAATAATATTTGTCTGAGTAGGCAGAAAAACTGAAATCAAGCTTCCCAGTGAGAGCTGCCACGTTCCTTCTGGTGGCAAAAAAGACTTTGTGAAGGATGAGACTTTAATCTGGTGAATTTTTAGCTTTCTCAGGGTTCAGCAGGCCTGGTTATGAAAGGATGCTATGAGTCTCAAGAGATGGAGGGGGTTGTGAGAGAGCATTTCTGGGCTCAGGAGGCAAAATAAAAAGACTTTGATTTGTCCTTGTTTGGGCTTCAGCTCAGTGTTGTGCTTCCTTGCTCCACTGGCTTCAAACACTTGTTAACCCCCAGCATTTACTTGAGTGCTGTTCTGGATGAGAATCACAGGAATAAATCTTGGGACACCCTGGGGACTCTCAGCCCCCCAGGATCACTGAGATTTCCTTTTTTCTTATCCCTGCTGGATGTTGGTGAATGAGGGGAACTCAAGCCCCTTTTCCTGTCCCTGTCCCCAGCAGGTCCCATTCTCTTCCCCCACCTGGCTGCTGCCCTGGCTTTGGGCACCAAAGTTGGGCAGTGTGAGCTGAGTGATTTCTTACCAGAAAACACAGAAAGGAGGGAAAGAAAAGAAAAAAAAGTAGGGTAATTTTGCAGCTGAGTTGCTCAAATAAAAGATGGGGGGGGGTGAGGCAGATCCTGGGCAAGGGCAGAGGGGCTGCCCCCACCAAGGTGCTGGAGGAGCAGCCCAGGATCAGGACATGGCTTCAGCAGCCACCAGCACTTGTCCTGGTGTTGTCCAGTGCATTCAGTTGTTCAGTGTAACAGAAGCTGTTTTCCAAGCTGGATGTGACTGACTGAGAGAAGCCTCAAGTGTGTCTTGCAGTGTTCAAGTGGTTTAAAAAAGCCAGTATCAATGTATACTTAAAAAGTGGCAAACAGAGGAGCAGATAAACTGAGTGAAGTGTCCTCTGGAGCAGTTAATGGACTTGACTTACACGTGCTGGGAGAGTGAGGTGGGAGCTGGGAGGGGGCTCCTTCTGTAATTATCATAGAATTGTAGAATTCCAGAATGGGTTGGGTTGGAAGGAACCTTAAAGCTTACCTCATTCCACCCCCTCCACAGTCAGGGACACCTTCCACTGTCCCAGGCTGCTCCAAGCCCTGTCCAGCCTGGCCTTGGACACTGCCAGGGATCCAGGGACAGCCACAGCTGCTCTGGGCACCCTGTGCCAGGGCCTGCCCACCCTCACAGTCAAGAATTTCTAAGCCAAAAATGTTGTTCCCAAGAAACCTTTTTCATTTCTTTTTTGTTTTTGGAGCCAAAGACTTTAGCTTTCTAAGGCTGTTCAGAGTGGGGCCAGGAGCGAGTTCACAAGTCCAGCAGCACAAGACCCAAACCCCACCAGAGCTGGAGTCTTTGTTAATGCAGCAGGATTTCCTCTGGCACTTGAAATCCTGGCTCAAGGCACACTCACAGCTTGCCCTGAGACCTCCAGAACCACCTGATTTCTTCCTATCTCCTGGAATTCTCCTTTACAGATAGAAGAACTCCCCAAAACTCCTGTTCCCCCCTTACCTGCAGTGATTCAAAAATCATGGATGGTATGGCCCAAACCACCTTCTTCCCCAGCCCCCATGGGAACCTTTCCTGGGTCACTTTATACTCTGAGGGTCCTTCACCTGCCCACCCTAACGTTGGGGGTCTGGAGTCTTGGGGGATCTGGAGAATTGGGGCCACCTGGGCCAGCTCAGGCCTTGGTGAGGGAGATGGGGAAGAACCTGGGAAGAGGGATGAGGTAAATGTGCTCCTGAGATCCCACAGCCATTTGTTGTAATTTCCAAATCCTTCAAGTTAGTGGGCACTTTTGGAAATTAGAGGCAAAGGAATTTGAGTGGCTGGTAAGAGAAAACAGCTGCTGCAGAGCAAGCTGGGTCCTAAGGAAAAATGACTCCATGGAAATGGGTCTGCCAAGTAATAAAGCCACAAATAAATACTTAGTTCATTTACTAAATTGTTGGTCCCATAAGCACTGAAACTTCATTTGTTAAGAGAAGCAGCATTTAAAAATCAAAAGCAGACGAGCAAGGTCCTGGTTTTGCTGCTGCTGGCTGGGTTTATTGCTGGGGTTGTCTGCCTGGGACCTGGGCAGCTTTCAGCAGGTGTGGGAGCTGCCTGGGGACCTCAGCATCACTTTGTTCTGTCCTGTGATAATAACTGTTAGGTTTTTTCTTTTCTCCTTGCCCATGTTGCTGAGATAAATGATTATTAAAATCTGACTTTGGCAGTTTTTCAGCACCAGGCAGGACCTGCTGCCCCTGGGGAAGGGTGGGAAGCTGTGCCAGGAGTACAGTGCCTGCTGTGGATCTCAGCCTCAGGGGTGGGTCAGCTTTGGAACTTCCAATACCAGCACCATGGCACCTCGGGGTAGTACAAAGAGACTGCTGTCATTATGGGAATTGCTCTCCCAAGGCAGCTGATCCTCAGGTGTTTTGGGTAGGGAGAGGCCTGGTTATAGATGGAAAGTCTGATGCTGAGTTTCTGACACTCCCTTAGAGAGAACAGCTGGAATCTTTCCTCCTCATCTGATTGCATCTAGGGGAGCTTCTTCAGGTTCTCCTGATGATCTTCCTGAGGTCTAAACAGGTCTTACATAGTTTTCAAGTGGAAGAAATGGGATGAACTCCTGGGCTCTCACCTCACCTCTTCATCAGGAGAGGCAGAGGAATGATCTTGGTCTTTGTTCTGGTCTTCATTCATTGCCAGAAATTCGGCCTTGTGTTTCTAACTCGCAGTCAAGTGGGTGTTGATTTGAAGATGAGAATTGTTGCTGTATGAATACACAGCCTCCAGAGCCTTTGGGATCTGGGAAAGATTTACCATGTGGGTGGAAACATGGAAAGCAGTCAGGGTTTTGGAAGGAGCAGTGTGGAAGGGTTGTGCCAGGTTCTCTGAACACATTCAGGGATGAGAGCATGCTCAGGAGCAATCCTAACAATCCTGGAACACCAGGTTCCTCCTCTTTCACCATGGCTGCATCAGATACATTTAAAGCCACTCCAGCCAGAGACATTTTGCAGACATGGTTCTTGAGCAGCCAGCTCATTATAAGCCAGTTCATACTTGATCAGTCATGTCTGGCTGCAGACAGGGTGAGCAACCCTCAGAATACACCCTGCCCGTAGTGGTCAGAGGGATGAGCTGACACTGGCACTGGGGAGGTCCCTGTGCCTGTGGTGCTGCTCCCTGTGCAGCAGGAGGGGTGTCCTGTCATCTGCAGCCAGCCCTCAGGCACAGCCATGAGCAAACAGCTCCCTGTGACCTGCTCAGTCCAGGCTCCAAGAGAAATCATAACCTTAGGGTGCAGAAACTCGTCCTTGACTACTTGGAAAGGGTAAAGCAAAACCAACTGGCTCTGTGGGTTGAATTAGAAAAGTCCTGTTTCTTTGTTGCAAAGGTAATTTTTCTTGTCTAACAGCTTTTTTTCCATGCTGGGGATCAGTGTTCCTTCCTAAAATTTGGCTGTTGTGCCTGCTCTTGTACTTTCCCATTGGTTTCTCTAGATATGTTATGCCCCAATTAGTGACCTATGAGTTTGTACTTGGAAGGTGCTTATCTCTAGAGGTAGGTGTATCTGCATAAATGTTTTACAAAAATAAATATCTTCTTTAAGTGACCCTCTGGAAGTGTCCAGGGCCAGGTTGGATGGGGCTTGGAGCAAGCTGCTCTAGTGGAAGGTGTCCCATGGAAGGGGGGTTGGAATGAGATGAGCTTTGAGGTCTTTTCAAACCCAACCCATTCTGTGATTGTTTAAAAGATCGTGGCCCAGTGCTGCCCTCAGATGCTGTATGCACTTCCTGTGATGCAGACAGGATGTGATGTCGAGTTTGGGTAGATAAAGCCCAGTTTGATCAGTCAGACAGGTCAGAACCACTTCCCACAGTGTCACCAGCACGATGATGCCCAAGGGTGTCCTCTGCAGAGCCGGTGCTGTGCAGTGCCAGGTGTGACACCATTCACTGACCAGTCCCACAGACACCAGGTGACACCCACAGAGCAGGAGGGAGGACTTGTGCCCTACCCTCGTGCTCCTCAGGTCACTCCATGCCTTTGGCACCCTGTGAGCTGCCTCGTGGGGTGATGGCCTGGACTGAACTGCTTTTCCATCTGCTTCTGGATCTGCTCTCTGTGTCTGATGCTGACTCTTAGTCTGAAGGTATCACTCCACAGACCACCTTTGGCCTGTTTGCACAGCCCTCGCTCTGTGCACACCAGGACCAAGGCAGGACTTGTGAGAATCTCTGTAATACAATTAAACGGTGATAACAATCATCTGGCAAGCTGTTCCACTTGTCTGGAAAGGGCTGGGCAGTATGTGCGTGTGGGACAAGTCTGTGCATCTTTTGAATTAATAAAAAAATTAAGTTTGTCGACAATCCAGCCTGAAGTAAATTAACACCTTGCTTAAATAGCTGACAACTTGAAGGAGGGGGTTGGTGGTTTAATACTAAAGCTTGTTTTCTCTGTCTTCACATGCCCTGTCCAGCATCTCCTCTTACTCCAATAACCTAATTGCTCTCCAGCCTTTCAGCAGCACATCAGCTTAGTGCCTTGCTGCCAAGGTGGTTGTTCACCTCAAGGCCTCATTATGTTTTGCCACGATATCAGGGCCAAAAATAACTTGACAATACCTGCTCAATACAGAGGTCTCTGGAGTGACAAACAAATAATTGAGTGAAGCAAACCCTAAGCACAGTGAGCTGCCACAGCCTGCTGTGTGCACAGCCCCTGGTGACAACAGCCAGCACACTTCAGAGAGTGCTGGGACACAGGGGACAGCTGGGGAATGGTGTGTGGGATCTCCTAATCAGCCCAGGACAAGTCATTGTCATTTTCCTGTAGGTAAAGGGCTGGCAACTTGGAACAAAGGCTTAACAAAGGCATTTGAAGAAATAATAATTTAAAAACAGTGGCACATGCTCATCTTAGGGGGTCTGTGGGTGTGACAGGAAGTGATCCATCTTTGCCTTTTAGTCTGATATTATAATTAATTAAAAGTTGATTGCTGTGCATACTTAAAAATTAGATCAGCTGGTAACTTGTCTCTAATGATGGCTTTGATTGCTCTGGCAGTTTACACAAAAGCAATGAAACCTCTTGTCTTTGGAGTGTGTTATTGTGTCCTGAGAAGGCAGTGGTGGCTCCCAGGGTCCCCAAAAGTCTCGTGTCCCCAGCAAGGCAGTGCCTTTGGGGCAGTCACTGTCCTGCAGCCCTTTGGGTCAGCTGGGCTGTGCCAGCACATGGCAGCCCCACATCCTCAGGGAGTGCTGGGTGCTGCCCTTCCCCACAGCAGCACAGCCCCAGCACTGCTCTGCTCCTCCTGGCACAGCCCAAATCCCCCAGGGCTGCAGCTGTGGGGCTCTGCGGTGTCCAGGGAGCTGCAGGAAAACACCCTGGAGTTCACAGCTGGGTCTGAGGACACAGGGAATGGCTTTAAACTGAAGGAGGGCAGGGGTAGATGGGATACTGGGAAGAAGTTCTCCCCTGTGAGGGTGGGCAGGCCCTGGCACAGGGTGCCCAGAGCAGCTGTGGCTGCCCCTGGATCCCTGGCAGTGCCCAAGGCCAAGTTGGACGGGGCTTGGAGCAGCCTGGGACAGTGGAAGGTGTCCCTGCCCATGGCAGGGGTGGCACTGGATGGGATTTAAGGTTCCTTCCAACCCAAACCTTTTGGGGTTCTCTGAGTAGCTGATATTGCTCATCCTATGTGACTTAGTGGATAAAACAAAATAAGTATATTCACAAGTGTGCAAGAGACTCTGTAACCTGACATTTCCTGGAATTGCTCCTTTTTTAGCAGTTTTTAACTCCTTTTTTGTGCTTGTGAGTGAAGTAGCAAGTCGGGATTTTCTGCCAGGTCAGTCCCAGTGTGTGCCCAGGTGGTACCAGCAGCTGAGCAGGGGAATGAGGAGGATGTTCCTGTTCCAGTGGTTGTGTGCTGTGCTCCGGCAGGCAGGGTTGGTAAGCAGAGCGTGGGGAAGAGAGGCAGAAGCAGCATTGTGATGTTACTGGAAGCAATTCAGAAAGATGCTACAGGGGGAACGTTACTTGTTTTGGCAAAGAATCTGTAGCATTTTTCTGCAATGTTTTATGATTCTTCTGCTGCTAGCAGTCAGAGCAAGGGGTGGCCAAAATAACCAGGGCAGCTATGGAAACTTCAAAGCTCAGGGATCAGCCTAGTTTGTGGGTAAAAGTCTGCTTTCAGAATTTATGTGTCCATGTTGCTTATTTTAGTAAACATATCAGGGATAAAGTAATTTCCAAATGCAAACAGGAGGCAGGGAATTGGATTCTGTCTTTAAGCTGGTTCTTCAGGAAATGATAAACAGACTTTAGCAGTCTCCATTTGAATATTCAGGTTTTATTTTCTTTCCTTTGGCTAACCATGGAACTTAATAACTGCTTAAAACCTGGAGTTTATCACTGAGCTCTCATTTTCTCTCTGCAACTTAAACTGTGCCCTTTGTAGAAGGAGTGAATCCCTTCTGTTGGGCTGTGGTTTTAATATGGAAAAAGCACACAGAGAACTTGCTCTGACAGGAAGAAGGTAAATTATTTCCCTACGTCTCAGGCAGGTTAGATTTTTTTCCTTTTAAAAAAAGAAAGAAATTGCTTATACTCTATTTACCTTTTCCCCTGAGGAGTAAACGGGAGGTGGAGGCAGCACATACTTTCTGGCATGGTGTCTTTGAGATTTCTCTTCTTGCAACAACACCACCTCAGCCAGGAGCAAATTTCCTGAGGGTGGTTTGCTAATGGATGTGCTGAACCTTGCCTTGTCAACAGGCACATTCCTGGGATTTCATGCACCAGCAGCCCCTGGTGTGAAATGGGAGCTGCACGGAGCAATAATTCACATTTATTGTGCAGATTAAGAACAGACAGGATTAGAGCTGCTTGTGTTTGAGTACAGGACTTGAAAGGTTGGGATGAGTCCAGAGGAGGCCATGAAGATGCTCCAGGGGCTGGAGCTGCTTTGCTGTGAGGCTCTGGAGTGACTTTATTGTGGGGTTCCAGTGCCTGAAGGGGCTCCAGGAGAGCTGCAGAGGGACTTGGGACAAGGGATGGAGGGACAGGACACAGGGAATGGCTCCACACTGCCAGAGGGCAGGGGTGGGTGGGATATTGGGAAGGAATTGTTCCCTGGGAGGGTGGGCAGGCCCTGGCACAGGGTGCCCAGAGCAGCTGTGGCTGCCCCTGGATCCCTGGCAGTGCCCAAGGCCAGGCTGGACAGGGCTTGGAGCAGCCTGGGACAGTGGAAGGTGTCCCTGCCATGGCAGGGGTGGCACTGGATAGGCTTTAAAGTCCCTTCCAACCCCAGCCACCCCATGGTAAACCTTCAAATCCCATTTTCTCAAATATAAAAATAATTGCAGATTCAGGCATCCCTTGGAGAGTTGCAATTAGTTGTGAGAACAAAAGGCTTTAGAGTTACACACTGTTACAATCATGTTCTTTAAAAGGTAAACCAAAATTACACAGCCTCCTTTTCTCCCTGAGCATCTGCAGGAATGCACTTTCAGGTACATAAATATATGTATGTTTTTAATAATGCTCCCTCGTTTGACATGGTGTCTTGCCAGAAATGAAATCATTAATGAACTCCAGAGGGGATTTATGCAGATCCAAAGCTGCTCATTACATCTATTTTTAAGTCTGTTGCTGCACTGAGGGCAAGGGGAATTTGTTGGAACCTGTAGAGTTAAAACTTGTAATTTTGTTTGCTAACACTTGCAGAAGATTACAGCTGTGATCCCAGGCCCTTTGAAGTCAAGGGGAGCAGGAGGATCATTAGCACAGGGATTATCCCTGTTTCTCTAATGCAATACACCCAGAGAAAAGCTCCCGGTGTCCATCCCCTCCCACCTGGGGAATTCACACACAGGGATGGTGTGTGGGGAGTTCTTTCCAAAGTGTGGCTCTTCCAGAGGGTGGGAGTGTGGTGTGTCTGTGAAGTCTCAGTGTCCAGAAAGGCTGAGTGTCCATGGAATCCACAACGTTTGTCACCTGTATAATTTTAAAAGAAATAGTCTAAAATTTTTTTCTTGGAGCCAGGGTTCTGAATGACTCCTTCTGTGCATTATGAGAAATATCCATCTCAGACACTGAGTATTCCCCAATAAAAGTGTTCTCAGAGGCCTCTGGTGTTAGGATTTTGTCTGGGAGCCTCTGTGCTGTGGGATGATGGATGCACAAACATAACTTCTGCAAGCAGCTGGAACAAAGTTGCATCAGGGCCAAATGCAAGGGCAGGTTTTAGTGGGAAAGAGCCTCTTGTGGCAACAGGGTAGAGGCATGGAAAAATACCATGATATGTGTCTGCAGAAGCCAAGGGGAGTGTGAGGTTGCCGCTGGTGTTGGGTTCCCTGCAGGTATTTTATGGGGTTTGCTGTGACAAATCCCAATTGGAGAGTGGTTCTGGAGTTGACAGACTGTGCTCAAGGCAAATTCTTTTCATTAAAAAAGGATTTAATTAATTAGAGCCGACTGTCAGCTGACAGGTTAATTGATAAGGGAAGTGGGCCCCAGAACCTGGAGGTGAGATTATACTGTGACTTTAAATCTTTGCAGTCTCTGGTAAAACTTGGACTTCCACTGGAATGTCAGAGAAATCTCACTGGCTGTTTTACAGGGCACGGTGCCTGAAAAGATTTGCAGTTTCCTAAAATTCAGTTTTCAAGTAAAGATCTGATCTGGCAAATTTACTCTAGGCTAAGGCTCACTGAACTGTTTCAGTGGCAGCTTTGCACATTGCTGTGCTCATGCAGAATTGGTTGGGGCTGACAGAGAGCTCACGTGGAACTTCTTTAATTGGGTAAAATAAAATTTACTGCATCTTCTTTTTTAACTGCTGAAATAAGTAATCACTTGCTCCAATAAATGAGAGTTCTGGAACCACTCTTTTCTAATTATTTGCTTTTTTAAATGGAAATGAGCTTGGGAGTGGGTTTAGTGATTGATAGGAAGGTAACTGAGAGTAGAGTGAGATGGAAAACCCCTGGGAGGGTGGGCAGGCCCTGGCACAGGGTGCCCAGAGCAGCTGTGGCTGCCCCTGGAAGATCCCTCAACCAAGGCCAGGCTGGACAGGGCTTGGAGCAGCCTGGGACAGTGGAAGGTGTCCCTGCCATGGCAGGGGTGGCACTGGATGATATTTAAGGTCCCTTCCAGCCCAGGCCATTTTGGGATGCTGTGAAAGGGTGACACAGGGCTGAGTCCACCCTGGGACCTGCTGATAGATCTGGGCTCAGTGAAATTCTTTTCCAAATGCATCTAGTGAGCACAAATGAGAAAAGGGAAGGCGTCTGGCAGTTATTCTTTGAGCCATGTGGAAACCATATTTTATAGGGTAAAGAGATAATAGTGAAAATACTGAAAATATAAGTAATACAGCAGGGTCTGGAAAAATCCAGCTGGAAAACTCTCTTGACCTCCACCAGAGTCCACCAAAGCTTTACAAGGAGGCTGTGGTGGGGAAAAGCCATTTGTCGCCTTGTTATCTAGCCTTCTGATGTTTTCATTTTAGATGGAGTCTGCTCATGCTAGGCTTTTGTAAATAAGTCTGAGTTGTTCTAACTGAATCTCTTTTGTTTACATATTTCTATCATAGATAATTTTGTGAATGATTGAATTTATAACCAATGTGGTTGAAGAGGTGGTAACTTCACCTTCCAATCACATTTCTTTTACAGAGTTCTATAAAGGCTAGAACTCACAATAAAGTTCGTCTTCTTTTGTCCTGTGATTCATCTCGTGCCCTTTTCGTCTGTGTTGCTCGTGTTATAGTAACAGCCATTCATCCATATTTAATCCTTTCTGTTTTGTCCAGGTTATTCCTTAGATCTGGACATTAATCCTTTAATTTGTGGTGTCCAGAGAGCACATAGGCACTGGCAAGGCTGGATGATGGTGTGAACATCAGGGGTGTGTTTGGCAAGAGAGGTCAGAGCAGGGTCAGCTCATGGGCAGGAAGGTCCCTGTCACTTGTGCTGCTGTAAAAACCTGAGTATAATTAAAATGTAATTTTTGGCTGTGTTTCTGAGGAAAATCAGTGGTTTAAGAAAGGTGTTTCCTGGTAAGCTGAGAGCATCACATCACTCATCGGATTCAAAGGAAGAAATTTCATCTGTTACAAATGAGTTGATTTACACTGGCTAATAATAACTGTGACTGTTCTATGGGGGTGAGTCCTAGGGATTTGCCATAATGGTTGTTTTCATTGGCACATGAATACCTGGCTGTAAGAGCTGAGACGCTCCTGTTACAGCCCTTTCCTCTCGGGTAGAATTAGATGCATGGATTGCATATATCAGTATAATCAACCCTGCTAAGATGTCAAAACATCAAGTGTCAATCCTATCATAAAATCTAAACCTGTCTTGTTTTCCTTTCCCTTTTTTCCCCCCCTGTGCTCCATCTAAAATAAATAACTGAGAAATAACTGAATGGATATAACCCATTTCTCCAAAGAAAGAAAAATAATTGCCTCCAGACTTCTAACTTACCTGCCAAATTGCATCCTGATGTGAATTGCAATGGACAAATTATAATCTTCTGAGGCAAGGAAGGAGATGATGGAGTCTGTAAGTGACCCTTCCCTGGTAGGCACAGTCAAAATGGAACTAAACTTGGCAAGTGATTTGCACTCACATCAGTGCCCAGGTCACCCTCCTGGGGCATCAGCTGGAGAGTGTGAGGAGAAGAGCTCCCAGGGCTGGGCTGGGGCAGCTCCAGGGCTCTCAGGGTTGCACCCTCCACAGCTCTGTGTTCCAGCACTGCAGGGAAAAGCCCAAACCAAGCAACCAGAACAAAACAAGGACAATGAAGAGCATGGGGGAGGAGGAAAGTCCAACCAGGGAGTCTCCTGTTAGTGGGATTTGTCTTGCAAAGACCTTTCACAAGCAATGGAGGGGGCAGGGCCCATCAGTGACATTGGGGCATCTGTCCTCAAGAAGTTTGGTATTTGGTGGAGGGGTTGGAGCTAGATGAAGTTCAGTGTGTGGCAGAGGAGTGGAATGAGATGATCTTTAGGGGCCCTTCCAGCCCAAACCACTCTAGGATTCCATGATTCCATGGTTCTGTGCCCCCTGGGTTCAGCCCTGCTCAGACATTGTCACTGTTGGAGGCTCCTCGTGGTTCTTTGTGAGTGCAGTGATGCCTTTTGCTGCCCCAGCCAGTCCTGGGCAGTGTCTTGGTTTAAATTCTGCACCATGTTGAGCAGTCCAGGACTTGCCTTGTGTCTGTCACACAGGTACCGGGTGGCTGCCTGTGTTTAGGAATGGCCATGAGAATGCAGAGGATTCTTGGGCCTTTAAAGACAGGGAGATTTCTGTGATGTGCTTAAGGCCTGGCTGCAGCTTTTATCCCATTTTCAGTGTTGGAGTGGCTTCTGTGAGCCTGGGAGCACAGCTGAGGGTTTAACTCACAGGAGGTCATTACAAAGGGGTGAGGACAGTAATGCAGAATGGTGCAGGATGTAAAGGTTTATTTTGAACTTCAGAAAATACCAGTGAAGAAACAAAACTTCATTTTCAGACGGGAGAGTGTTTTGTGAAAAATCTTTCACACTCCCCACTCAAATCCCCACTTTGTCTGCACACACAGAACCTGAACTTGTCTAAAAACCCTTTTGCTTAAAATATAAGAACAGATACAAACTCATTAAGAAACTGCAGTACACACTGTAGCATCAACTGTGTAAAAAAAACCCCAGCAACTGAGAAGGATTCTGCTGTGAATTCAACATGAGCAGTGTTCACAGAAACTTCAATGAACTTAGTGATTTCAATGAATACAGGAACTTCAGCAGCTGCAGTGCCTGCTGTGGTTGAATCCTTCAAGACATATGTAAAAACTAAAATGAAAAATTGTCTTCCTTTATTTGAACCATCTAGATTGTTACTTCACCTATTTAGATGCATCTGGATATTCACACGGTTTTGTGGCCTTTTCAATGCTGTGATTTTTTTTAGTGACTTCCTAACCTGTTGTGGAAAAGTCAAACTATCCTACAGCATTTGGTGCAACTCCAAAACCCTCTGGTATTTTACCACTCACTTAATGCTGTTACTGCCTGTGCATATTGGGGTCCATTTAGGTGCATCCTCAGACTGTACAGCCAAAATATTTGCTGTCCAAAGGCTTTAGCTCAGTTTGGATGGGGTCAGTAGGTTGACAGATCCCCCACTGGTTGAAGCTGGTAGTCAGAAGCCAAGTGGAGAGTTTTGTACCCAACTGAGTCACCTAAAAGCTGATCTTGACCTCTGTAATGGGGTTGGCTGTGCGAATGGTGCTGCGTTGGAGCTCGTGCTGCAAACAGGGATTAAGACTGGAAAAATGAGGGAGTAAATCCTTCCAGCCTTGGCTATGGGGAGCAGGAGCCACTACATAATGAGGTCATGTCCCACTGTAGAATGGCTGGATAAAAACAGCACCCCCTGTGTTTGTGGCAGGTTCTAGGACAGTTGTGATTGGTTTTTTTAACCTCATGAATGGTAAATGTCATTTGGTAACTTGCTCTGGAAGGTAATAGCAGGACTGTAAGCATTTTCTGAGGGAGGCATGAGCTGTGGAGGTTTATTAATAGGATGTAAAACAATTATTTGTTTGTGTGCTTTCCCCCCTCAGGAATTTTTTCTTTTTTGTTTTCTAAATAACACAAGACATCCTTGGCAGCAGAATCCCCACAGTTGTTAATGTCAGATTGTTATCAGATCTGGCAGTGATTGTTTTCTAATAATAAGTATGTTTTTCCCTTGCTGCCCATGTAAGAGTGACAGTTTTCTGCAACTCAAGGCAAGATGAAAAAGAAATTCAGCATTTGCCACTTACATCCCTGAAAACAAATTATCTACTTAGTGCAGATCCTTTTCTATTATTTATCTGCCTTTTAGTTATCTAAGAAATGGCTTTCCAAGAAGCAGATGAGAGGCAGGGTTGGAATTCCTCTGCTTTTTAGCTCTTGTTTAGGTCCTGTTCACATTTGGGATTGACTGATAACTCCCCTCCACTCCCAAGGGAAGAGCTGCTGAAACTCAGTTCAGTTCTGGTCATATTGGTAAGGTTTGTCATGATGTTTTAATTTAATGAGCTTGATAACAGCCTAGGTCAGTGATCAGTATCTGCTCCGGGATAGGAGGCCCACTATGGAAATCTCCTGTGAGCCAGGTGTTGCTGTGGTTTTGTCCGGGCTGGTATTCATCCCTGGGGCTGCCCAGCAGACCCAGAGCAGGTAAATCCTCCTTCAGGAAGGCACTGCAGAGGCTCAGAACAGATCCACATTCCTGATCCTTCTCATTTCCCTCTGCTGCTGCACTGCTGGTGTGTCCTCTGCTTGGGACAGGGGCTGAGCTGTCCAAGGGGCTGAGCTGCAGGGATTCTCCTGGAGTCTGCAGCAGCTCTGAGGATCCCAAACCAGCCCACGGCCCTTTCCCTGCTCCAGCCCATTCCCCAAGCAGAGCTTTCTGATGGCTGTGCAGTGCCTGTGTCCCCTGGTTGCCACCTCCCCTGGAGTGGGAATGGAGATGGAGATGGAGATGGAGATGGAGATGGAGATGGAGATGGAGATGGAGGTGGAGGTGGAGGTGGAGGTGGAGGTGGAGGTGGAGGTGGAGATGGAGATGGAGGTGGAGGTGGAGGTGGAGGTGGAGGTGGAGGTGGAGGTGGAGCCAGCCTGATCCCAGGGCAGGAGTGACAGCCTGGGGTGTCCAGCCAGAGGAGACAGGGCAGCACTCAGAGCTCTGCTCCTCTGTTCTGGCATCAACACAACAGAAGCAGGAGCTGATGCCCAAACATGAGGCCACCTCTTTCAGAAAGGGATTTAGTGGCTCAAAGCACTTTTTTAGCCTGAAAGTGATACTGTGTTAAATATAACCCTTCTGGACTGTTTCTTCCTGGGGGTGGTTTTGGAAAAGTGCCATGGCCCTATATCAGTGAGCACCCCTTGATGCTGGGCGTATTAACCACTAACGAGAATATTAATGGAGCACAAGCTGCTGTGATTTTTTTTTTTTGCCTTATCAGTCTTCATTTTAAGATTACTGGCAAGATCCTCTCATCTTCTCTACGTGATATTCTTAGCTGGAAGATTAACTGATGTTCAGTTTCTAGAGTGATTTTAGTCTTATTAGCAAGAACATTTGGCAGTGTGTACTTTGTTTTAATTTAGTCGGCTGTATTGGAATTTAAAGTCTAGAAGACAACATGTTCTTCTGTTTCTAAAAAAAGTGACATCCATTTAGTAAGAGTAATTTTATTTTTTTAGTGTGGGACAGGAGTTGTTTAGCAAAAAGGAGGCTACACATGGTAGGCCAGCCTCAACTCCCAGACTTAATGATGCCTGACTACAAACTGGTGTGAGAAAAGGCTGGCATCAAGAATCTCTTGAAAATTAAATTTCAAGAAAATAGCACAAGTGGAGAAAGTATGTTTTTCTTACTGTGTTTTTCTTTGCTGTGTTTCTTGTATACCAGATATTGCAATCAATAATCATTGCACTTACTTGGGTAAAATATTCCTCTTGAATAACTTCTACTTCAATGAGCTGCTCTGTTGTCATTCCTGATACCTAAAATTGGAGCTCTGGAATGGATACCCAGGATTATTTTAGGAATAGGAAGATTAAAAACTTTTTTCACACTTTCCCCCAAGCCGTGTGACTGTGAGAGTGCTAAAATCTCACACTTGTGTTCCTGCTGCAAACAGTGGTGTTTTTCCTTCCAAGTCAGGATTTAATCCACACTCACTCACACGTGGTGTTGGGGGATCCTTTGTACATGGGGTGGATACTTGAACACTTGGAATGGTAAAGGATCAGGGTGGGAAGTGGACCCTGTCCTCACACTGTGAGAGGGGAAGTTTTGAAAGTAAGTTTTCATTTTTAAAGGANTCCGGGATAGGAGGCCCACTATGGAAATCTCCTGTGAGCCAGGTGTTGCTGTGGTTTTGTCCGGGCTGGTATTCATCCCTGGGGCTGCCCAGCAGACCCAGAGCAGCTAAATCCTCCTTCAGGAAGGCACTGCAGAGGCTCAGAACAGATCCACATTCCTGATCCTTCTCATTTCCCTCTGCTGCTGCACTGCTGGTGTGTCCTCTGCTTGGGACAGGGGCTGAGCTGTCCAAGGGGCTGAGCTGCAGGGATTCTCCTGGAGTCTGCAGCAGCTCTGAGGATCCCAAACCAGCCCACGGCCCTTTCCCTGCTCCAGCCCATTCCCCAAGCAGAGCTTTCTGATGGCTGTGCAGTGCCTGTGTCCCCTGGTTGCCACCTCCCCTGGAGTGGGAATGGAGATGGAGATGGAGATGGAGATGGAGATGGAGGTGGAGGTGGAGGTGGAGGTGGAGGTGGAGCCAGCCTGATCCCAGGGCAGGAGTGACAGCCTGGGGTGTCCAGCCAGAGGAGACAGGGCAGCACTCAGAGCTCTGCTCCTCTGTTCTGGCATCAACACAACAGAAGCAGGAGCTGATGCCCAAACATGAGGCCACCTCTTTCAGAAAGGGATTTAGTGGCTCAAAGCACTTTTTTAGCCTGAAAGTGATACTGTGTTAAATATAACCCTTCTGGACTGTTTCTTCCTGGGGGTGGTTTTGGAAAAGTGCCATGGCCCTATATCAGTGAGCACCCCTTGATGCTGGGCGTATTAACCACTAACGAGAATATTAATGGAGCACAAGCTGCTGTGATTTTTTTTTTTTGCCTTATCAGTCTTCATTTTAAGATTACTGGCAAGATCCTCTCATCTTCTCTACGTGATATTCTTAGCTGGAAGATTAACTGATGTTCAGTTTCTAGAGTGATTTTAGTCTTATTAGCAAGAACATTTGGCAGTGTGTACTTTGTTTTAATTTAGTCGGCTGTATTGGAATTTAAAGTCTAGAAGACAACATGTTCTTCTGTTTCTAAAAAAAGTGACATCCATTTAGTAAGAGTAATTTTATTTTTTTAGTGTGGGACAGGAGTTGTTTAGCAAAAAGGAGGCTACACATGGTAGGCCAGCCTCAACTCCCAGACTTAATGATGCCTGACTACAAACTGGTGTGAGAAAAGGCTGGCATCAAGAATCTCTTGAAAATTAAATTTCAAGAAAATAGCACAAGTGGAGAAAGTATGTTTTTCTTACTGTGTTTTTCTTTGCTGTGTTTCTTGTATACCAGATATTGCAATCAATAATCATTGCACTTACTTGGGTAAAATATTCCTCTTGAATAACTTCTACTTCAGTGAGCTGCTCTGTTGTCATTCCTGACACCTAAAATTGGAGCTCTGGAATGGATACCCAGGATTATTTTAGGAATAGGAAGATTAAAAACTTTTTTCACACTTTCCCCCAAGCCGTGTGACTGTGAGAGTGCTAAAATCTCACACTTGTGTTCCTGCTGCAAACAGTGGTGTTTTTCCTTCCAAGTCAGGATTTAATCCACACTCACTCACACGTGGTGTTGGGGGATCCTTTGTACATGGGGTGGATACTTGAACACTTGGAATGGTAAAGGATCAGGGTGGGAAGTGGACCCTGTCCTCACACTGTGAGAGGGGAAGTTTTGAAAGTAAGTTTTCATTTTTAAAGGATTGGACTCAATAATCTTAGAGGTCTTTTCCAACCTTAGTGACTCTGTGACTCAAAGAGGGCATGCCAGGAGCTTGGATAAACGTGGAGCTGAGCATTTATTATCCTTGAGTATTTTCAGGTATTTTTTAAAGCTAATGTCTCCTAGCTGCAGCAGCTGGTTCAAATCCAGGTGTGGATATGGTGCCTCTGGAGTTTCAAACAGGTGAATGAGAAAACCCTGCAGAGATTCAGCTACTGATGGTGGCACACATTTACACCATCTATTCATCATGGCACAGCTACTCAATTTCTTCCTTTTGTGAGCTGATGGTTACTTAAGCAGATTAAAGTTCATTCACAATATTATTGCATATGGTTTGGAAGAGTGAATTTTTACTGTGAAAAGCTGTAAAATGCAGAGATAATGTTACCTTGCCAAGTGTGTGGCCCTGGAAGGAGCTGCTGCTTCAGCTGCCTCACGGTTCCATCTCCTGCATCATTAGCAGAGCTAAACAGCAACTCTTGTCTGCTGTTAGAGAGGCCCTTACCACTACTAAGAGAAGCTGAATTACCATGGAGTGGTAATCAGATGCAGCATTACTGCCTTTCATGATTTTATCTGAAGTCTCATCATCTTTTTTTGTTGTTATCTTAGATCCTTAAGTAATACCATTATGTGAAAGGCATTCCCTTTCATGAGGCTAAAAACTGCAATGCAAATAAAGCCCTGAATATACATCCTCTGGTTTTTAAAGCAGGTTCCTAAGAGGAGGCATTGGCTTGTGGTGGGTTTTATACTTGAGACTAAAAACACAACAAAGTTTTGTTGAGCTGTAAGAGCAGTGAAGGATCTCATAACTGGGACCTTCTGGTGTCTGAAGGGAGCCTACAAGAAGGATGGAGAGAGTTCATTTACAAGGGCCTGGAGTGACAGGACAAAGGGAAATGGCTTCAGACAGGCAGAGAAAGGGTTTGGGTTGGATATAGGAATAAATTCTTTCCTGTGAGGATGGTGAGGCCCTGGCACAGGGTGCCCAGAGAAGCTGTGGCTGCCCCTGGATCCCTGGAAGTGTCCAAGGCCAGGTTGGACAGGGCTTGGAGCAGCCTGGGATGGTGGAAGGTGTCCCTGCCCATGGCAGGTTGGGATAAGATGGTGTTTGAGGTCCCTTCCAACCTAAACCATCTGGGGTGCTGTGATCTCACCTGGGCAGAGATTTACACCTTGTGTGTACTTGCTGTTAGTTAAGTGAAGTCCTTGTGTCATCCTCTATGTCCTGTCCATATGTCCCATGTCTGGGACTGTGCCTGTGATGCTGCTGTGGCCACAACTGGTTTGTTCCTTCTCCCAAGGCCTGGTCACTCCTGGGATCCCTCACCAGTGTCACCCAGGGGTGACAGATGGCTGACATTCCCTGTGTCTGGCATGCAAACATTTCCAGCCAGTGATGGAAATGCCTGTGTGCTGCACATGCTCTGACAGGCTTTAGGAGTGTTTTCTTGGGCTGTGTGTCAGTGCTTGGTCCTGGAGAGGGATGGAGGTGGATCCCCTGGACCCCGGGCAGGGCAGCAGGATTGCAGTGCTCCCTCCCTGCTCCCAGCCTGTGCAGAGACCCCAAAGTGCAGTGAGGGGCAGGGATTGCTCATTCCTCCCCTTTGTCCTCCACGGTGAAAGGGGGGATTATCCATTGCAGAAGGTGGTTTGGGAAGAAATAATATTGGGATGAAGTAATCAAATCTTGTCAGAGATTACACCACTAGGGAGTAAATCTACTGAATAAACATAGGGGAAGATTTTAATATGACTGTTGTGCAGAACCCCCTGCACTTTCCCCCTCCACACCCATAGTGATGCTGCCAGAAACAACTGCAGCTGCTCCCACTGATGTTCAGTGTGAGCTGTATCTCCTGGTAAATCTGGAGTAACCACACAAATCATTCTCTTGAAGGTTTTGGTTGCTTTGGCAGCTGAGTTGGCAGCGTGGAGATAAAAGGGCTGCCTGGAACACTCTGTGTTATCGGAGCATCCCTGTGAAATGCTTCCACTTGTTTCAGGGAATCTTAACAGCTCCTTGCCTTTGAACAAGAGCAATTCTTTTTTTCTTTGTGTGTTTTTTTTTTTTTTTAGATAATTTTGAGCTCCAGCATAAGTGGTCCCATCCAATGTCTGCTGGGCAAAGGTGGTTATAAAATTGTGGTGGAGCACATTGGCTTGTAACTGTTAGAAATACCTGGCTGTATGGATCTGATCTGGGATGCAGCAAGATCCCCTAGAATGCTGCTGTTCTTCATCAAGAGTCTGTGGGCAGGGAGATGACAAACTCAATTACAAAAGCACAATTATCTGGGTTATTCAAGATGAGAAGAAACAGCCCTGAGCATCAAGTGAGATGTCCAGGCCACTGACAGCCCCAGCAGCAGCAGAGGAGGTTCCACCAGTGAGATGGAGCTACTGGAAGAGGGAACTATCCATGAACAGCCCCAGCCTCTAAATGCACTGGGATGATTCAGGGGAGTGAAATGTGGACAGCTCGATAGATATTTTAGTTCACTGCACCAAAACTGTCCAAATAGATGTAAATAATTAAAGGCTGAATAAAATCTTAGAGCTTGGGCTAGAAACCAGAGCTGTTTAGAGCAGCTGCTCAAGCTCTGAGGAGCAGGCTGTGCTCCTTGGGCTCCATCCCCTAACAGCAGCTGAAGTTGGGGTTTGTGGGTGGCCAGGGGGATGCTGACACCTGGGAAAGAGCACGGTGTGAGAACAGGGCTGGGATTGCCTTGGAAGAAATAGTGAGGACATCAGAGTGACAAGATTAAATAGAAATAACTGCTGAAGTAATCATAGCATGGGTGCCCAGGGCAGCTGTGGCTGCCCCTGGATCCCTGGCAGTGCCCAAGGCCAGGCTGGATGGGGCTTGGAGCAGCCTGGGACAGTGGAAGATGTCCCTGCCCCTTGGCAGGAGGTGGCAATGGATGGCCTTTAAGGTCTCTTCCAACGAAACCCATTCTGTGATTCTGTAATTTTCTCCCCACCCATAGCTCTGTGGCCCAGTCTTGATTTTGCTGTGCTCTGTCTCTGTGGAACACCATAATAACCCTATTTCCAACACTTTATTTTTTTTCCATGAGGTTTTTTTTTTTTGTGCAACAAAGATAGACTTTTGGTCTGTACTTTGCAGAACCATTTAATGTTGTTTGTTTTTAATCTGTTGTGTGATTAAAATAGATTAATGTTGTAGTAACATAAAAACCCTCAGGGGGTTTTGTTCTCTTTGTAAATATTCTCTAGGATCTCTTCTGTCTTCTAAACTGTGTGTAGGGAGAGTGTTTAATGGGACCTGGGGAGAAAAGAGACACATCTTAAACTTAATATAAGAATTTAATTTTTAATAAGTTTCATTTGGGGTTAGAATATTCATATTGGAGTGGAAATTAAAGTGTCTAAATGCTTTGTGTGTAAGCTGTTGGAAAATCTTTAAAGAGACATTCAGGGGAAAATATTCCTTAACTTTTCTATCTGATCTTAAAAATACAAAATTAGAAAAGCCAGTGCTTGATGTCATGCACTGATATTTAACCTGGTTTTGCAAATGTTGCTTTGAGCTGTCTTTAGGTGATACAGAGAGGGTTTGTGTGCAGGGAGTGATGTGTTCTGCCCTCTTGCAGCAGATGCTGCTGGTCCCTGTGATCCATGGATGGATCTCTGCAAGTCTGTGCTGGCCATAGGGAGCTGGACAGGAGTCGAGTCCCTTGCAGTGTTTCTGGCTGTGTGGAGCAGAGGAGAGGTGAACCAAGCTGGATGTGCCACTGTGGGATTTTCCAGGGTTGAGCAAAGTGCCTGTGGTCTCTCCAGGCTTGTGGGTGAAAAAGCTGAAAAGAAGATCAGTTGCTTCATAAATGTGCTCTGGTCTTTGGCTGGGAGCAAGGGCTTTGCTGTTTTATTCAAGCTTAGGGAGATTTTTACTTTCTGTTTGGTAAGAGCAGCTTTAATCCCGGCAGCCCGGAGAGGAGGTGGAAGCTGGGCTGCAGGCAGCTCCTGGTGTGCTTTGGGCTCACATCTGAGAGGGAACCATCACCTCTCCAGCCAGCACACAGGTGACCACCTGCACGTTTGGTTGCCACTTCACCCTTGGAAGAGGTCATGGTGTGGGATGCTCCATCTGCCCCGTGCAGCCTCCTCTCGCTGGAGCTGTCTCTGGTGGCCATGGGCTGCCAAAAAGGGCCCCAGTACGGCCAGCGTGGGCTGGATTCATTACCCCTGGGCTCCTGGGGCTAAATCACAAGCTGAGTTGATTTCTCTGCAGCTGATAATTGGCACAAATGTGTCACGAGTTCTTCTAGATAGGGGACAGCACTCAGCAAATTCCAGCTGCAGCCACGGGCCCTGCTGCAGGCACATCCGCAGGTGGGGGATTAGTTTAATACCTCAGCTTTATCTTGGCATTGTGGGCTGCTTTCTGTCTTCACAGGGAGGCATCAGGATGTCCTCAGGCTCTTTTGTAAGATTAAGACCTTCCCGTGGCATCGTGACAAGGAGGAAGTTTAAGGAACGAGAGTGTTTAACTTAGAGCTAATCTGGTCCTTGTGCAGGAGGGGGGATTAGACCGGTAAAATCTCGTGCTGGGCGGGTTTGTGCCATGATGGCATCAGGGGAAAAAACTCTGTGGAGAAGGAGCTCTAGCCTGGTGGGGTGTGGAGCTGGGAGGAGGAAGGAGAGGGATTTTGAGGCCAGGAATGAGATGTGAAATGATCATAGATCTGTTCTGTCCTTAAGGAAGAAGGGAGGGAATGGATAGAGTGCTGTGGGAGAGGAAGGGGCACACACTGGGCTTTGTTGGAGTCACTTGTGGGTCCCCAGCACTGAGCAGTGCCAGCAGAGTCCTCCCTCACAGGGGGCCACAGGAGAGCTGGAGAGACACTGCTGACAAGGGCCTGGGGGGACAGGACACAGGGAATGGTTTCACTCTCCCAGAGGGCAGGGATGGATGGGATATTGGGAATTGGGAATTGTTCCCTGGGAGGGTGGGCAGGCCCTGGCACAGGTGCCCAGAGCAGCTGTGGCTGCCCCTGGATCCCTGGCAGTGCCCAAGGCCAGGCTGGACAGGGCTTGGAGCAGCCTGGGACAGTGGAAGGTGTCCCTGCCATGGCAGGGGTGGCACCCCTGGGAGGGTGGGCAGGCCCTGGCACAGGGTGCCCAGAGCAGCTGTGGCTGCCCCTGGATCCCTGGCAGTGCCCAAGGCCAGGTTGCACAGGGCTTGGAGCAGCCTGGGACAGTGGAAGGTGTCCCTGCCATGGCAGGGGTGGCACTGGATGGGCTTTAACGTCCCTCCCAACCCAAACCATTCTGGGATTCTGTGATCTCCTCCTGTACTTATTTCCTGGGCCACAGAGTTTTGTCTCCTAAACATTTCTGTTATCTCTAAACTCACTTTGTATCTAGAGTTGGTTTTTCAGCCTTGCTTGAAGAAAGTAACTTAAAGAAAACACTTCATGTATTCATGGTGGCACCACCTCACCCCTCCCGAGGACGAGCTGTTAAACGTTTTCAACAGTTTCCAGTAAAACTGGTGGTAGCTGGTAAATGTTAAACAGGATTTTTTTTCCCTTTCTAGTCAGAAACAAACTTTAGGAAGCTTGAAGTGAGTCCCGGAGAGCTTCCAACACAAATGTCAGGCTTGGCATCTCCTGGGAGCAGGAGGGGTTGGATCCCTTCAGACATGGAGGGTGAGGAACAAGTGTGGGTTCTGACCTGCAGCCAGAACCATTTGCTTCTGCTGCCCTCCCTCCTTCCCCAGAATCAATTTGACAGCCTTGTCTTGATGATAATTAAAATAAATCCTCCCCACAGGCCTAGTGGCCACAGCTGTGTATGTGTGTACTTGTGCACAAGTGTGCAAGTATGTGCACACACGTGTGGGATAAGTTTGTGTCTCACACTGGGCTGATCTGTTGAACGGAGCTCACAATAGTTTCTTTCTAAGTGTTAATGGACCCACGTGATTTTCTGTGTATCTTCTGTGTATTTATATTGATTTTCGTGTATTTATATTGATTTTCTCTGTATTTATATTGGTTTTCTGCGTATTTGCTTTGTTGCACTGGAGATCAGTACAGTTTCAGCCTTCTACATGTTGTGTAAGGATTAGATATGATTTTATGTATCAGTGGTTGTCAGGGCCCCATGGAAAACCAGGTACATGAGCTCAGGACATGATTATTGAATGCTCGTGGCTGTCAGCTTCACAGGAAAGGGAAGAAACCCAGTGAGGTACTTCTCAAACATCTCAAACACAACAGGGAGTAGTGCAAGGAAATAAATTATTATATCTTACATTTACCTTCTCAAATGCTTTCTTTGAACCACAGTGAGGAGTTCTGGCATTCTGCCGAGCTTGAATTTGACTCTTTTTTAATCCTTATTATTATTCTCATGAAACGAATACAGAGAGGCCTTAAGCAAGAGCTAATTCTTGTTTTACACCAGCCCCTGTCCTGGAAAGCTCATCATCTAAATCCTGGAAAAAGAAACAGGGCCAAGCACTGACCTAACTGCATCTTGAGAGAGCTAGAGCAGAACTTTAATCTTCTAGTCTAGTGCACTGTCCCTGAATCACGGTGATTTTCCATAGTTCACATCATTTTCTCTCTATATTTGAAGATGTTGCAAGATGAGTTTGCCCAATACATCCTCGAGGGTTATTGCTAAAAGCTCCTCATAGCCTTGCAAGAAGGATGTGCTTGGGCATATCTATTACCTATTAAACCTGCGAAATAATGGAGCTTTCCCGTGTCATAACAAATCACACCTGTGCCAAAATAACTGCAAACATTCTCTAAGACTTAATGAGCTCTTGCTGGTTCACAGTGGTCCAAACAAGTTGTTGTTGTGGCTGTTAGTGCAGAATTATATTATCGAAACAGTCTCATAAAAAGACAAGATAGGGTGTCAGGGAAGCCAATCCCACACTGCAGGGAGATGTGTGGGGCACACAAAGGCACTTTTTTCCCATGGTAATGCAGTTTATAGATGTGTAATCTTCTGTAATTCTGGCATGATTAAACAGGTCTCTTTCTTCCTGAAGTTCCTTCAAGAGAGGACAAAATAGAGAAAGGGAAATATTTCATATTTCCATTATACATAAAGCAGCCCTGGATCCCAAAATGAGGCGAAAGAAGGAATTTGGGGAGCTAAAGTCCACTCTGACTTTCAAGGGCTTCTCTCAAAGAAGCTTCCACACACCATCATAAAAATGTCAGTGTGAAATATCCAAGCAAGAGCAAATTGAACAATCTGGTGATTCTAGTGCCTTCATCTGGAGTCTCATGCCTGCAAGGGTGTGCAGAAGTCAATAACTGGAATTGGAGGTTATTGATTATTTCACTGGGCTGCTGTTGAAACATCATATGTGCTTGATTTGGTCTTCAAGCACCCGGTAAACGTCTGGGTTTAGTTTTACCTCCCTTTGTGAAGAGGATTGAAAATACTATAAAAAGTGAAAGCGTCTGGAGTTTTTTCCCAGTTTTGACGTATTTTTCTTAAGTGTAAATAAATGTAATTTGTGAAGGTTCCCCTCACTCCAAGATGGATATTTCATGCCACAGGTGGGGGCTATTCATAATTTGTAAGGAATTGAACTTTCTGTTGGACACTGCCACCTGCAGCCCCATAGATTTTAGGATGTTTAGATTAGATCTGTTTCCTCCTGCCTCTGCTTCTTGGAAACCAAAACGTTATGGAAATGGCCTTTTTCCTTTTACTTTTAAGCTGAAAGAGAGTAGATTTAGGTGGGATATTGGGAAGGAATTGTTCCCTGTGAGGGTGGGCAGGCCCTGGCACAGGGTGCCCAGAGCAGCTGTGGCTGTCCCTGGATCCCTGGCAGTGCCCAAGGCCAGGCTGGACTTTGGGGCTTGGAGCAGCCTGGGATAGTGAAAAGTGTCCCTGCCATGGCAGGGGGTGGAATGGAATGGAATGGAATGGAATGGAATGGAATGGAATGGGCTTTAAGGTCCTTCAAACCCAAACCCTTCCATGATTCTGTGACCCAGAGTGCTGTAGCCCCGAGGTGAGCACTGAGAGAGGAGTCAGGCTGCCCCTGGGAGAATGGGAGGACAGAAACAGCTCCCTTTGCTCCAGCTCTGCAAACCCCCCACTGATGAGCCCTGGGAGCTCAGCACAAGCTGTAGTGCCCTGATAAATGTGTGCCCTGACAAAAGGTCTTGGAGAGGATCAACAGAGAGGGGAAAAATAAAATGAAATGTGAGTTGTTCAGCTGTTGAGGTGAAAATGAAGGTTGAGCAATAAAACTTGCTTTCTTGACAGGTCACCTGTGCTAGGTGGGAGAGGTTGGGATATTGCATTCCAGGCCAGCTCCGTAGAACAGAGCCAGAGGAGGGGCTGTGGAATGGCTGTGAGATTTTCTTCTTCTCTCTCCACAGCAGTCATCCAGATAAAGTGGGAATTCCTAGTGCGCCGTTTTGCAGCCCTCAGGCTGCTCATTCCTTGCTGGAAAGGCTGAGGGAGCTGGGGCTGTTCAGCTGGAGAGGAGCCCCAGCTGAGAGGGGCCCTCAGGCCTGGGTGTCCCTGTGTGCAGGGAGGGTCAGAGCAGGGCCCAGGCTCTGCTCCAGGGGCCCAGCAGTGGCACCAGAGCCACGGGCAGGGACTGAGCCCAGGAACTGCCCCTGCACAGGAGGCAGAACTTCTGCCCTGGGCAGTGCCCAGCCCTGAACAGGCTGCCCAGGGAGGGGCTGGAGTCTCCCTCACGGATAATCCAGACCCACCTGGATGCAGTCCTGCTGGGATGGCCCTGCCTGAGCTGGGACCTGATGACCCTCTGTGGTCCCTTCCAGCCTGGGGCTCTGGCATACAGCTGGCACAATGTGCCATCCTGGCCTGGGGAGACTGATCACCACCACCCCCAGCTGCAGGACACTCAGTGTCCCAGTCTGGCTGCCAGGGGCTGCAGCTCCAGCCAGCAGGAAGGTTTGATGGCACCTTTGATGCCCAGACTGGAAGATCCTGAGCAGGTCCATCCCCAACCCCAGCAGTGCCACTGCACCAGCTGGTGCCTCTGAGCTCAGGTGTCCCTGTCACATTAATCCACAAATCAAATAATCAGCTGCTGCCTAATCAGGAGGTAGCTCCTTCACATCCAGTTAAATATGTGCATAACTTGAGGGAGGCTCTGACACTGAGCCTTGGTGCTTTAGGACCTGCAGTGGGTGCTGCTGTGCAGGGTAAGGGACAGAAGCAGCTTTCCAGGCATTTCTTCCAGCAGCAGGACTGTTGTAAGCAAGCTTTGCCATGTCAGGCAAAGGGTGCTTTTAGAAAAAGGGAAATGAAGAGGGAAGAGGTTACTTTGAATTCAAACTGTTTCCCCAGAGCAGCTTATGAAACAGCCCCATGCCAGGGAAGGGCAGGGCCAAGGGTTGGGGCCTCAAGCACTGGTCCACAGCACCACTGTTCAACAGGTTTTTAAATGTTATGAAGTTAACTTGAAATATTCTGGTGAATTTGTGGTGTGGGATTTAGGAGATGGGTTCTTATCTCCCTGCCTCACGCATTCCAAGGAAGGTTCAGGTTGGATATTAGGAAAAATTTCTTCACTGAAAGAGTGGTTAAACACTGGCAGAGGCTGCCCAGGGCAGTGGTGGAGTCCCCATCCCTGGAAAGGTACAAAAACCAAGAGAATGTAGCACTTTGTGGCGTGGTTTAGTGTGCATGGGGGTCAAAGGTTGGACTTGATGATCTCTGGAGGCCTTTTCCAACTTTAATGGTTCCGTGATTCTATAAAAGGAAGAAAAGAAAATTGTAAGTTGAGTTGTAGAGCTCCCTGGTGGAAGGTAATGTTAAGGTGGAGAGCTTAGGAGTGTTCAGAGGATTATTAGATGTTTACAGAAATAATAAAAAAGTTATCACAGTTCTGCCAGGTGGGATATCAGTTTGCCAGAGGAAGAAGCCCTCAAGGTTCCTTATATGAACCAGCCTCATGCTGGGAGGGCTTGGAGAGGTTTCCTTGTGGGTTGGTTGTGGCTGAATGAGAGGCTCCCATTGTCCCACAGCATCTGCAGCTGGTGGAATGGATGGAATGGACCACTGATGTTCTGCACCACTTGTGAGCCCTGATTTCTGCTAACATGTGATGGGTTTTGCTGCAGTGACATGGACTCACACGAGTGAAGTCCCTGTCTTCTGCAGAGAGAGCAGGAACGTGAAACACTGGCAGTGAATGGTACAAATTGCTTATAAAGAGCCTTTGCTCTCAGTGCTGGGAAACAGCTGCTGCCAGTGTGGGGCTGGCCAGGGTGAGCACCCCAATTCCTTCCCAGTGCTGAGGGTGCAGTGGGGCCTCGGGGCCAGGCAGGCATGAGCCACACACCCCAAATATCCGGATTCACAGCTGAGCAAACTTCAGAGCTCACAGCTGAGGGTTATGATATTGGCTCTGAGGATTAGCACAGCAGGTAGCCTTGCTGGCACAGGGCAGAATTTGGGCCGAGGGATAAGTACACATTCTTTTATTATTGCAGCTAATGGGAATCTGCCAGGCTTTGAGGCACAGAAAGGCTCACTGGCCACCTGTGAGCTAATCACAAAGATTTGCCTCATTCTGTATTTCAGCTCACTTGGAGCCCATAATCTAATTTCCAAACAGATGAGAAGAGTGAACAGTTCAGTTTTCTGCTTTACGTGGCTGTGCTGGTAAACTTTTAATCCTTTTAGAATTACAGTTCCCTGTCACATGGAGGCAACACCACACAGTCCTGTGCATGAGGCTGGAGGCTTTGGATTCACCAATGCTGGATAATAATTAGCCTCAGCAGCAAGGCACAACATGAATCAAAATTAAAGTGAGGAGCACAGGACATTTTTCAAATGCTATTATGAATCATACACAGGCTAATGATTCCAGTTTGGATGGAAAATCCCCACGCTTGGGGCCATCCTCAGCCTCAGACGTCACGCCCCGATGTTGGTGTCCTCTCTGCATGTGGGACACTGCTGTGACAGTCCTGTGTCCTGCCAGCTCATTAACCACATCTCAAAAACAGTGTGGGGCACATCTGACTTTAATCTTCATTGCTTGCCATTTATTGTGGAAATTCAGATTATGAGTGAGGCTCTGGGCTGAACTGAGCTGGAGGTGCTGTGTCAGCTGTGAGCCCAGTGTTCATTCCTGCTGGTGTGTTTAGGATGTGCTCAGCCTGTCAGACAGCTTCTCCTTCATAACAAAACCACCCTGACCTGCTGCTCTGCTGTTTTCACTATGGACAGGTCAGCTGCTGTGTCCTGAAGGTGATGTGCAAAGGCACTTTTACAGGGTTTTTTTAGTGCCCTGTATAGGCAGGGCACAGCTGATCCATGACTCTGGGGTGAAACACTTCAGCTGGAGCTTCCCTGAAGATGTCTGCCTCAGGAGTGAAGAGTGGCTCACAAGGACTGTCACGCTGACTTTGTACCTTTGCTTGAATTTTGCTTTCAGGTGCCAAGAAATGCAGACAGTTTGCAAAGAGCTGGGTGTTACTGGACATGTATAATTAACGCATTTAATGTGACAATTCATTGACCAGAAACAATAAAATCTCATTTCTGCACTTGTTGGTGCAACCCAGAGCAGAAGAATCCCTCCTGGGCAGTTGGAGCAGACGGTTGGATAAGCCCTGGCACAGCTGCCCAGGGCAGTGGTGGAGTCACCACCCCTGGAGAGAGTTAAAAGTTGTGCAGATCTGACATGTGGGGACATGGGTTGGTGGTGGCCCTGGCAGTGTTGGACTCAATGATCTTAGGGAGTTTTTCCAACCCTAATGACTCTGTAATTCCCTAACATCAATCCTTTTCTCTGCACCATTGGAAACACAAGGAAAATAGTGCCAAGCATGAGAACACTGTAAAGTGACACTGATGGGGGAGCTGGGATGTGGAATCTCAGCAAAGTTTCCTTGTAGACACCAATGAGCTGAAATAGTTGTAATTGAAAATGGGAATTCTCATAGTCATACTGAGCTTCATCTTTGTGTTAGCAAGTGTTTTTAAGCTCTCTGCTTGTTGGCATCATGCCTTTAAATTTAGAAAATCTTTGGCTGTGAAGAACAAATTCACAAAGGAGCCAGGGCTGTGTGGTTGTGAGCTGGGGGTGTGACACCTCTCAGGGGGAATAGATGTGTTATTTTGCTGTATAAACATATCACACACATCTTTGTGGTCCTTGGTGTATTAAACTGAGCTGTCAGGTTACATTCGATCAGTGTTCATAGGGTTATACCTTTCAAGCTGCTTTTGAAAGCTGGTTTTGTTCAAGCTCATTCAAGTAATCCTGTCACACACAAGTGGGATGAGCAGATGTCATGGGCATTTCAGGGAATATTGTGGATCTGTAGCCAAGGCAAATCAATAAGTAGGAGCGGCAATGGATAAACTCAAGATATTTTCCTCCCCTTGTCCTCTGATGAGGCTAAGCCTGTGCTGAGGTGATGTTCCTATTGATAATTGGAGAAAATTATCCAGCCTTGCAGTGTCTCCTGGTTTAAATTGATTATTGTCTTGTACTGTCACCTCATTTACTCTGGGCAGGTTTGAAATGCACTCCCATCCTTCTACTCTGCCCGCTGAGGGGTCGCAGAGTGTTTCTGTAACAGCCAAAGGAGGAGAGAGGAAGGCAGAGAGGGGCTTTGGGGAAAGGGGTGGAGGGACAGGACAAGGGGAATGGCTTCCCACTGCCAGAGAGCAGAAATAGATGGATACTGAGGAGAAATTCCACCCTATCAGGGTGGGCAGGCCCTGGCACAGGGTGCCCAGAGCAGCTGTGGCTGCCCCTGGATCCCTGGCAGAGGTGGCACTGAATGGGCTTTAAGGTCCCTCCCAATTCAACCCATTCTGGGATTCTATAACTCTTGAAATTTAGGTGCATAAAAATCCCCTGGTTTTTGCCACAATTCCAGAGAATCTTAGTAGAAACTCTCAGGTGTTTGGCTCTAAGGCAGTTTTGTGCAGAGATCAGGAGCAGAGCTCATGGTTGGGCAGGGGGGATTTGTATCCTGGCTCCAAGGTTTGTGCACCAGTTTGGGAGAAGCCTTGTGCTGGTGCCGGAGGGGTGGGAGGCACAGCCTGGCCTCACAAGGGCTTTCTGTGTGTTCTGTGTGTCTGGGTGTGTTTTAGAAGGATTGTCATGACAAGACCTAGATTCTTTGATTAAAATGCAGAATTGAAACAGGAAGGTGAAACTCTTTGATCACAAACCCATTTTTAGTAAAGAATATTCCACAGTGACTTTGTCAGCATCACTTCCCACCTGGGAAGTTTTCCAGCCCATTTGGGAGCCCCTTCAGTCATCCCTCAGGACCTGCCTGTGGAATACTTTGGGGCTGTGTATTTAATGATGTCATTTATCGATTCCCAGCTGGATGGGTTAGGAAGTCAAGAGATTTTATTGGAAATAAACCTTTGGCTGTGTGTGTTGAAGCAGGATTGAGTTCTTGCAGGGTCTGTGAGGGTGTTACACCTGTCTGCAGGTCCTTCCTACTTACTAAAGTGCCAGGATTCCTGACAGACAGGTGTTTGGATATTTCCTTCTTCGCTCTCTCTAGAAAGCTTTACCCCATTCCTTTGTACTAAATCAAGAGGTGCTTTCTAAAAAAATGAAATAAGTGCTGTCGTATGCTCCCAGTGTACAGCTATAGGAGTTACATTTATGGAGAGTGCTCTCTTTAACAGCTGGATGAAGTAAATGGTTTCATGTGCAGTATTGGAGAACTCTGCACTCTCAAATCAAGGCCAGAAGCAGCTCAATGACTGAAGAACTGTTAGCATCTTGTGCAATCCCACTAAGTGCTTCTTTTCATTGATCTGCAACTTCAATGTTGACAATTAAATCCCTTTCAGTGCAGAGGATAAATATTTTTAACAGGAGGTAGCAAAATCTTTTGTCCTGAATGATTTTCTTCTCTGTTTTATAATTAAGTACAAAGTGTGTCACCAGCCTTGCTGTTCACTTGTGCTAAATACCTGCTCACTGTGGAGTAATTGCTATCAGCAGATGACAGAGCTGCAAGGAACTGTGCTTTCCAAGGCATGTTCTTCATTTGCATAATCAAATGCTTTGTTAGTGTCCTTGGAAATTAGGATGAAAGATGACTGTGTGCTAAAAATGAGAAATTGTTTTTAGCAAATTATGTGTATCCAGTACAACAGCTGAGCTGCTCTGGGGCCTGTTTGATGTGTGTTGGCTGCTGCACCCACAGCCTCCTCCCTCCTGGCAGTAACAGCTCCTGGCACCTGCCTCTCCCTATCCAGACACTGCACTGACCAACGTCTAATCAATATGAAATGGACAATCAGGGCTGCAATCTGATTAATTATTTCAGGCCTTATAAAGTGCTTGTAAAGAGCTGGTGGTCTATGGGGTAGATGTGTCCTGCATTCCAGGACTCCAGAGATATCCTGGGAGTTTGTATTGGTTGTGACAGTTTGTACCAACTCCCCACTTATCCGTGGTAAAGCTGGAGAAAATGGGTTTGTAAGATCTGGGTTTTTATTGTGCATTAAGAAGTCTGGAGAAAATTTGAGTTAGGTAGATACAGTGTTGTCAAGAGTTCAACTTACCAAAACAGTGAAAAAAAATTAGTACTATTTTTGAATTAAATTACGTGATAAAATATTTCTTAGGTAGGCTGAATGCTCAGTCTCAAAGATAATGCTGAAGAACACTGAAAACTCCGATAATTTTCCCACTTGTGCAGTAAGGACTTTGAACTTAATCCTAAACTTTCCCCTCAGGAAAGTGGAACGTTTAGTGCTGGTTCTGAGTTGGTCTCTGAAATTGCCCGAGGCCAGGTGTGGAGGCTGAATCCGGATGCAGGCAGGAGGAGTGACAGGATATGGTACAGCCTCATTTCTGGATGACACTCCAGACCTGACTGTCTCACACCTGGACACAGAAAAATTGGATGATTTTATGTTTGGAAAAAAAAGTTTGGCCGCTGTAAGTTTGACGTGGTCCTGCAGCAGTGTCCCTAAGGGGATTTCATTCCCCAAGGCCAGGGATGCCCAGGTGTCCCCAGGGTGACCTTGGCTGCTCCCTGGTGTGATGGAGCCAAGCCAGTGATAGTCACATACACAGCAGGGTCGTGTGGAGGGGACTGGAGTTCTGTGTCTTGAGTTTGTGTGTTTGCATGAAAAACTGAGGAATTTGAGATTTAAGGCACATCAAAGGGTACAGAAATGGAAGACAGTAAAAGCTGCATTTCCTGTCTGGGAAATACCAATGTTCCTCAGTCCTCAGCATTTAATTCTGGCTTTATTCCTTTTTCAGTGAAGATTGGCTGTTGATGGATGCAGTATCAAACCTGTGGAAAAAGGGGAGCCTGTGTCAGCATGGGAGTTACATCACAGTCACTGCTGTCCTGAATCCCAGTGCAGTAATTCCAGTTTATCCAAAGCAGAGTGGGGAGACAGCCAGCAAATAAAGTTAGCTTGGTGGTGGCTTAGCTGTTGGGTGGAGATTAATTCCTCTGATGATAAACAATCTCAGAAAGTTGGGTTGTCTGTGTCATAGTGACATTAAGGGTTTTTTCCCCCCAGAGTTCTTGCACTGAGCCAGTCAGGGTAGGGAAAGAGCAATCTTGTCTGTGTGACCTTGAAGTGCTGTTGATGGGGACTGGAGCCCTCCTCATGAAACCTGTGATTGGTGGCGTTTATCACCGAGGGGGGATTTCAACTCCCCAAATAGATACAGTGGGCCAGAGAATTGATTCTGATTTATACATCATCGTTATCAGCAGGCAGGGCTGTGTGTGCTGGGACTCCTCACAGCTGGCTGGGGCACACTGTGGGTGCACTGGTGTCACAGGAGAGGCAGAACCCATGCGCACAGCTGATGGGAGATTGGGAATAACATTTATTTTACTGCAGGCAGCGTCTTCCAAGTGCAGACTCACAGGGATGGTACTGGGGGACTGTGCAATGGGGGTGTGAGCAGCAGCAGGGAACACCCAGCAGCCAGTGGCATTCCCAGCCCTTTTCTCCCGGGGAGGAGGAGCAGATCACCAGCACTGAGCTGTGCTGAATAAATGTGACACGTGGGAGAGGCTAAAGGAAAGGATTTAATGAATGCACTAAGAGCAAGGTGTTCCCTGTAGATTTGGAAGTATCACCTCTGCAGGATTTCCAGACCACCTGCTAGAGCCATGTAGTAGGGCATTGCTAGTGACAAGCCTGAGTCCTCAAAGCCATTGGGTAAAAAAACCCAACGAACCCAGAAACTTGTAACTCCTGCACCCATAAGGACTGGGAACATAGACCCACCTATTCCTGAACAAACTGTTGCTCATTTCCCTCTCCTGGGGGACGTGCCCTAACACGTGTGTGGATCATGCTCTAACTTCTAGTAATGCTTGATCAACGAGGATTGATGCAAAGAGTTAATGCAAGCAAAGTTTCCTTTACCTAGAACCTGCAGTTTATTGCAGTGAGATAGACCTTGGGCGCATGGCACAGTAATTGTTTTTATCCCTCTGGAGTCCCAGGCTTACCCTTATAATCATCCAATCCAAGTTGGTGGAGGAGCCTCTATGCCTGTTACAGGTATTCCAGGAGTGATGAAAGAAGGTCCTCATCAAATAAGCCTGTTTACCTTTTCCCCCTCTTTCTTGCTTCCTTTTTCTCCTCTTTACCTCCCTTTTGGCTCCCTTTGTCCTCTTTTTCCCCATCTCCTGTCTACAACCTATGAAAATCCTCTGCTTTACCAAGCTGTTCACCCTTGCACTGGGCCTGTAAGACACTTACTGAGCCGGTACCTGGTGTGGTTTATTTTTGATCTGTTAATGAAATTAAACCCAAATGATGCCATGTTTGTGACACATGGCTGCCAGACTGCCTCCAGGGCTGTGATGGTTGGCAAACAGGTGCCCAGGCCACGGGCTGGCAGAGTTAGGTCCCCATCCTCTGAATTTCACTCCTTTACTTCAGGGCTTGCACAAAGGAGCTGTCAATAATTTTCTCTTAATGGATATTGTTTCATTATGCATTTAGTCATTTTACTCCTTAAAACTGGCAGATGAAGGAGTAAAGTTTTCTTGTCTTAGGGTTATTTATAGCACTGGATGCTTTTTTAATTCTAAGCTTGTCCCAAGCCCCTTCAAACCTTGCATGTTTCCCTTAGGCTATATTTCTGTAGTTGCTAAAGGTGTAAGTCCAGCTGTTCCAAGTTGCTGTACAGTATGGCCCTAAATGGGTTCCTGATCCCCCACCTGCAAGGCAACACCTTTCCCAGTCTTGGGTCAGCAACATTCTCCTGGATTTGTTCCAAGGGGTGCCATGGATCAGATCCACACTGGCAGAAGGTTTGGGGAGCAGTTCCTATGGGAAATTGCTGTGGAGCCCCAGTCAGCAAAACTTCAGTGTACAGATGTTAAAATTATAATTATATTCATCAATTATTAAAGATTTGGGAAATAGAAGTAAGTCACTCCATGATCAGCCAAACCAAAAAAGCCAGAGCTGCTGCTAGTGTGTGTTCTAAAGTTCAGATCTTGTGTCATGGGAAAGAGTCTGGAGCCCCAGGAGCAGCTGAGGGAGCTGGGAAAGGGGCTCAGCCTGGAGAAAAGGAGGCTCAGGGGGGCCCTTGTGGCTTTGCACAGCTCCTGCCAGGAGGGGACAGCCGGGGGGGTCGGGCTCTGCTCCCAGGGAACAGGGACAGGAGGAGAGGGAACGGCCTCAGGCTGGGCCAGGGGAGGCTCAGGGTGGACATCAGGAGGAATTTCCCCATGGAAAGGGTGACCAGTCCCTGGCACAACTGCCCAGTGCAGTGATGCAGTCAACAACCTTGGAAGTGTTCAAAAAATGTGTGGATGTGGTACCTGAGGACATGATTTAGTGGTGAACAGGGTGAGGGATTGAACTTGGTGGTCTTAAAGATTTTTTCCAATCTTAACCATTCTGTGAGAAGCACAGAGCTCACGTGGTGTTGGCTCCCTCAGTTTGTTCCCTCAGTGAGGGGGTGATGATGAGTAACAACGATGGAGAACAGGAGTGCTAAACAAGGTCTGTCTTCTCTGCCACGTGTTTTATTTTGAGAAGAGTTACTGGGGCAGGTGGATTTGATTCAGTTTCACATTCACCTGGATGGTTCATGATGGAAACAAAATGGAACTGCCTAGAGTGGCCCAGCAGTGGCTTTGGGTTGGCCCGTGTGACGTTTAACCATTTTCTCTCTCTCCTGTTATTGCAGATAAAGAGGTGGGAGTTGGCGCACTTGCTGACAATGACGACCCTGGTGCTAGGGGCCCGGCCGTGCCCAAAATATCAGGACTAGAAAGGAGCCAAGAGAAGAGCCAGGACAGCAGCAAAGACCCAATACTTGAGCCTGTGGTGCCTAAAGACCCCCGTCCTCAGGTGACGCCGCCGCCGCTGGAGCCGCCGCCCGAGGGCCGCTNCACACCCGCCGGCCAGCCCTGCGGCCACCCCTCCGGCCAGCCCTCCGGCCAGCCCTCGGGCCAGCCCCCGGCCGGCCAGCACCCGCCGCGGCCGCAGTCGCCGCTGCCCCCGGCACACCCGGCCCTGCCCGCGGTGCAGCCCCATCCCCAGAGCCTCTCGCAGCCGCTCTCCGCCTACAACAGCAGCAGCTTGAGCCTCAACAGCTTGAGGTAGGTGCACGGAGAGGGGTCTGGGATGCTGGACTGAGCCTGCAGGGGAATTGGATAAAGAAGTGACAGCACAGCCCATCCCATCCCTGGGAAATAAAGGCACTTGGTGCATTTAGCCTTAGTTCTTCCCCTGAGATGAGCCAGGATTACTCTCTGTGATCTGCTAAACTGGGTATTTTAAGTGCATTTGCTTTAAATTTTTTTTCCCTGCCATACTTGGGTTTTTGGAGGGAATTTTACACAATGTAGATCAGGGGAAGAAAAGCCCAGTTCCTGCAGACTGGGCTGCTCACTGAAGGCTAAAAGGACAGTTTTGTCCTCCCATCTCTGTAAATATCTGATTTCTCCAAGCGTTGCCATGCCCCAGGGCGAGGAGCCCAGGAGCCCCCCGATCAAGGTCGAGCTGGTGACAGCCCAGCACCAGCAGTCACACACCAGGCACTTCACAGCTCCATGTTTTCCTGCACTGCTGACACCTTGCAGGCTTCAGTGTTTTTTTCTCACCTGCCACGGTGAGATCAGCCTCACCTTTTATCTGTGGATAACAAAGATGAGCAGTGAGATTAAACACCATGTGCACAGGAACCCGTGATGTCCCTCTGAGTCAGGGACCTCACATTTCCCCTACTCTAAGCTGGGTTGCCGTTCTCCAAATCCAAGCTCCCAGCAGGCAGATGTGACCTTCAAGACCTGGGGGAGTAGTGCTGTGGTTGCTTCATGGTTTGACTAAAGACTGGGAGGTCTTTAAGACCTGGATTTATTTTTAACCAAGCTGGTATTGCTTGTCTTTAAAAGTCACTGCAATAGAAGCGTGTTGTTACTTGAAATAAAGACAAGGAGAATTAAGCCTTCCATGAATGTATTTTAAATACTCATTAGTAGGAAATGAAACCTGAAAAATTGCAGCCGGTGTAATCACAAATACTTCTTTTGTTGACTCGTCTTATCTCATTTTATTGTGGGGTAGAGAGGGTCATTACCTGTACAATAAGCACAAATCTGTTGTTGCCTTCTCAACTTCATTTCATATTTTCTGCAGTCTTTCATCTTAGTAATTCACTTTAAAAAAAACTAAATTTTTATTAATGCAGTGATTTTGAGCTTCATTTGCCTGAAAACACGAACCAGGAGCAGTCATGTAGAAAGGACCTGATAATTAAGTCATGAATGTGCAGGGCTGATTCCTCCTTTGTGTGTCGCCCCTGTGCTGTTGTGGGACAATACCAACCTCTTGCAGCAAGGGAGACCATGGCTCAGGTGTGCGGGGACCACGGGAAGTAAAAGATAACAGAGCAGGTGTTGGAGCAAAGGATGTCCCATGGTAGGGCTGGAAATGGTAACTGGGATTTGTAACACGAGTTACCCCCATGCCGTGTCTGATGTGAGGGGCTGCTGAGGTTGTGTTGGTGTGTGCGCTGGGGCTTTTCTCTCTCCATATGAGCCCTGATGGCTTCTCCTCTCGTTAACAGCAGCAGCAGGAGCAGCACCCCCGCCAAGACTCAGGCGCCTCCCCCGCACATCTCGCACCACCCGTCGGCGTCGCCGTTCCCGCTGTCCCTGGCCAGCCACAGCCCCCTGCACAGCTTCCCGCCCGCCCTGCAGCCCCCCGCACACCCACACCACCCCAATATGTTTGCCCCTCCCACGGCTCTGCCCCCGCCACCCCCGCTGACGTCAGGGACGCTGCAGGTTCCAGGACACCCAGCTGGTAGCACTTACTCAGGTGAGAGCCCGAGGGTCCCAGCCCCGCCACGCGCCGGGGGACACCAAACTCGGGGTTTGGTCACGATAACTGCGGTTTGGGCCTGTTGGTGAGGGCTGTTGGTGGGGAGAGACTGTACTGACTGCTGAACAAAGGGATAGCAAGGCCAAACAAACACCTAGACATAGCCAGGGGCTTTCCCTCTGCCCTGGGAAACCACTGCTTTCCCAAGGCTGTGGTTTTCTCAGGTTTATTTTGTTCAACCCACAGTAAAAACACAGCTGAGTTCACAAGGTGCCCACACAGCATCTGTGCCCCCCACAGCAAAGGTCTTCATGCAGTTGTGGTGTGTGCCCAGCAGAGTTTCCCTGGCTGCAGGGAGGGTCTGTGCTGGCTGAGCTCACAGCAGTGCTGAGCCTCAGGTGTGTTCAGACCTTAAAGCCCATTCAGTGCCACCCCTGCCATGGCAGGGACATCTTCCACTGTCCCAGGTTGCTCCAAGCCCTGTCCAACCTGGCCTTGGGCACTGCCAGGGATCCAGGGGCAGCCACAGCTGCTCTGGGCACCCTGTGCCAGGGCCTGACCAGGTCACTGAGGCTTAGAAAATGGAGCATTTGTGTAATGTCATTTTGTGTCCATGCACCAGGGTGCTCATGTGAGCAGTAGCCACTTGTTTGCTCACTCTAGCTTGCTCGTCCACCCTCACCTATTTAGGACTGTGTCCATGTCCAAAAATGCTCAGAGAAATGTGAAAACAGGCTTGGTGAGAGGGGAAATGGAAACTTTGTAATGTCTAAGGCCTTACCACTGGGAAGTTCTAAATACAGTGTTGCTACCACAGAAACCAAAGGAAGTAGCAAGAGGCCTGGAAAAGCCTCAGAACTTGAGAGGGAGTGTTTTATTGTTTGTTTTCCCCTGTACTCAGCACTGCTGAGGCCACACCTGGAGTGCTCTGTCCAGTTCTGGGCCTCCCAATTTAGAACGGACATTGAGGGGCTGGAGCGTGTCCAGAGAAGGGCAGCAAGGCTGGTGAAGGGCCTGGATCACAAGTCCTGTGAGGAGCAGCTGAGGGAGCTGCGGGTGTTTATCCTGGACAGGAGGAGGCTCAGGGGAGACCTCTTCACTCTCTGCAACCCCTGGCAGGAGGGTGCAGCCAGGTGGGGTCAGGCTCTGCTCCCAGGGAACAGCAACAGGGTGAGAAGACACAGCCTCAAGCTGCACCGGGGAAGTTTAGGCTGGACATAAGGGAAAAAAATCTTCACAGAAAGGGTGATCTGGCATTGGAAGGGGCTGCCCAGGGAGGTGGTGGAGTCACTGTCCCTGGAGGTGTTGTAAAAGGACTGGATGTGGCACTCGGTGCCATAGTCTGGGTGACAAGGTAGTGTCAGGTCATGGGCTGGGCTCGATGATCTCCCAGGTCTTTTCCAAGCCCATTAATGCTGTGCCTGTGCTCTGTGTTTCAGAACAAGACCTCCTGCGCCAGGAGCTGAACACGCGATTCCTGGCCTCGCAGAGCGCCGACCGCGGGGCCTCGCTGGGCCCGCCGCCCTACCTGAGGACAGAGTTCCACCAGCACCAGCACCAGCACCAGCACACACACCAACACACCCACCAGCACACCTTCACGCCCTTCCCCCACGCCATCCCTCCCACTGCCATCATGCCGACGCCAGCACCGCCCATGGTGCGTACCCCAGGCAGAAATGTGAGGATAAGTAGAGCACAACTCTATTCTTTATTACAAAAGTATTGTGGAGAATTTGCAAGGTTGTGGGGAAGGGCTCCTGTGCTGCCCAGGGGTGTCTGGGCAGGAGAGGCAGGGCTGTCCCTCTGTCACAATGTGAGGTTCAGATGGCAGCACAGGACTGAGGGATGAGGCTCTGGCTAGTCCTGCTTGGAGTGTTCACTCTGGGGCCTCCTCCTTTGTCCTGTCCCAAAAAGATCTTGATTTACTTTGAAGAAAGAAAAAATCCCAAACAGTTTAATTGGAAACTAATTTTCAGCATAATTTTTCCTCTCTGTTGGTTGCCGAATAATAGAGAAGTTGTCTTCTATTTTGCCAACAGAAGTAAAGCAAGGAAATATAAAGTAACTAGTCTGTGCTTTGATCCCTTTGCAGTTTGACAAATATCCTACAAAAGTTGACCCCTTCTACCGTCACAGTGTGAGTTTTATTGCTCTGTTTCCAACTGACTTCACTGCTTTTCTGTGGTGGGCTGGGATCACCACTCAATCAATGGCACAGTGTCAAATCTCTCCCTAATCATCACTTCAGGATTTACCATTATCGTCCTTGGTTGCTTTGGCTTTTGAAGCTTGCATTCGTGGTGCTTGTTTCTGATAAAGATGCAGTATCAGCTTTTCCAATCAAAAGATCTCTTGCTCACACACCATTTGGATCCAGGTTTGATGTGAAAAGATGAGACAGAAGGGTTGACTGTTCCATGAAGCAGGAGAGAGCAATGATTCCATCATGGTGTTTCAGTTGTGCCACAAACCCTTGGGCTGATATTTTTGCAAAGGAACTTGAAATAAACTGACAAAATATCAAACAAATCCTTCAGGGATAGATAATCTAATTGTTTTCCCAGTCTATAATATTTTGTTTGATAAAATCTGAAAACCTGTCTTATTATTCAGATTTCAAAGGCTCATCTGATCCACTGGGCTTATGTTTTGAAAGCTCTGTGTGATGACAGCAACATGAATCCAGCTATGCACTAGATGTGTTTACCTAAGCTACCAAAAATGTTACTTATTGAGATGAACTGACTTTTAAAATTCCCGTTAAATGTAAAGCTTCTGCTCCTAAGGGTTTGAATCCACTGATCGATTTGCTGCTGAACTCTGGTTTGTATTTTCTTCATCCTATTGGCACAGGCAGGTGTCTGGCAAGAGTTTCTTAATCCAAGAGCAATATTTTGATGAGAGAAGGAGTACTGCATCAGCACTCAGAAATCTGCAGAGCATTTGGCTTTATGTGTTGGTTTTGCTTAGAAGTGGAACTGGGCAAAAAAAACTGGTTAAGACCATGGTGTCTGGATTAAACACAACCCTGCTCACAGCCTGTGCTACCCCTGAACAGTCCTGTCCATGTCTGGCACTTCATTTGAGTAGCTGGAACTCAGTGTTTGCAGGCTTGGAGCTCCAGGAACACTGGGCAGACATTCCCACTTCCACTCCAAAGGGCAGTGCTGCTCACCCGCACCTGTGCTAAATTGCACTCTGATTTGCTGAGCTTCACATGGGTTCAGGAGATTGTCATCAGTGTGGCCTGTGGATCCCAGCAGGAACATGGAATTGGGAGATAGTACATGGATTTTAGAAGTTGGCAGTGTAGGATAGGAAGTGTTGCAGAAGTCTCCAGCTGTATCTGCTGTTCAAATTCAGTCAAGTAATCTCAGAAATCTGGGAGTTACCTGGATTGCAAAGGTTATGGCCTCACCCCCTTTAAGGCCAGGAAAGCTCCATGCTGTGCTCCCTCAGCCAGGGAGCAGTGCTGGGGCCAAGGCACGGATCTGGTCTCTCCTGCCTTCCCTGGGGAAAGGGGCTGCCCCATGGTCACTGTGGGACACTGAGCAGCTGCTCCCAGGGGATGCCCATGGTGTCTGCACTGGGGTAACAGACTGTCTGTGACCCCAGCCAGGCCAGGCCAGCCAGGTGTCCCCTGCTCCCTCCCCAGTGAGCCAGGCCAGGCAGGTGTCCCCTGCTCCTTCCCCAGTGAGCCAGGCCAGGCCAGTTGGGTGTCCCCTGCTCCTTCCCCAGTGAGCCAGACCAGGCCAGTTGGGTGTCCCCTGGTCCCACCCCTGGGACTGGTCAGGTCACAGGGAATGGGAGCTGTCCCTTAACAGGGCTGGGGGCACACCCACAGGGCAGGAGAAATACAAATGCTGTCAGAATGTGGCACTTCCACAGAGCTGTTCCAAGGGACAACAGCTTCCACTGTAGATCCACACCTGGAGCTCAGATACCTTAAAGTTTGCAGTGAGTGTCAGTGAACTTTGTAGGAGAACGGGGTCTGTTTGAGACTTAAAATCCATCTACTTTGGAACAGGGAGTGCAGCTCACAGAGAAGCTAATGTTGAGTTTTAAATCAGCGTTATTTCTTCCCTTTCAGCACAGTGAGGCTTTGCTTTTACCTGCAGCTCCTGCCAGGTCTAGTTTAGCATTGCATACACCTGGCCAAGGGAAGCTGTGGTCACTGCATGTTTCCCCAGGGAAAGCTAGAAAGGAAAACTGCTGCTCAAAAGAGGAGGAATACTTGGGAAGAAGGAAGCATTTGACTATGAAAATGAATTCTGAAAGCTGGAGGAATTTAAGTGATACAAATTAATCATGGAGATAAACTATTTATATTTTATTAGTAATTCTGACCTTGAGGAAAGGTCACATTTAATTAACTTACCACTTGTTATAAAACTGAAGGAACAATTCCTTATTATTAGTCATAGCCAATAGAATATGAAGTATTACATCTTTTCCCATCACTTAGAATTAGTCCATTACACAGAGAATTAAAGACAGAAGACACTGGAGAATTTAAAGCACATTTTACTCATTAAAAGTTATTGTAAATGAGGACAAATGTCTCTTAATGGTTTCTCAAATGCCTACAGTTCAGTATCAACTAATCTCAAAATGTTTTCTGCACCATTGGATGGAGCAGGTCCAAATTAAATAGAATTAAAAACAACAGCAGCAAGAGGAATGGAGGCTCAATACCAGGCTTTTGAACTGAGAAAATCTTCTGATACCTCTGAAATGTTTTCTCAGCTTTTAGTAAATACAATATGGATAAATGACCTTGCAAGATAAGCCAGTGGAAAGACAAATGATGAAGAAAAGCACGTGTGTATGCCTGGCATATCCAAATCCATCACAATTTTGTGGTACTGATTTACTCTGGGATGGGATTTGCTCAGTGTTTCCTCACCCCTCGTGTCCAGTCTTGGACTTTGCCCAGTCCTACTTCTATTCAATTGGCCATTAACTCATTTATTTTGATCTTAAAAGTAGCACACAGTAGTTTGACTTTGCTCAGCCATGGTCAGAGGGGAATTGGTCTCAGCCAGAGAACCCTGTTAGGTTTCAGGGTGGCAAGTCCAGTGGAGCTGGATCCTCTCTTAAATCCATCCCCTCCCAGATTCATCCCCTCTGAGATCCAGAGATTTCACACCAAAAATAGGCTTCGAGTGTGATGCTTTGAATCCCTGACTCCTGCCAGGAAGCAGTTGGGTGTGCGCTAGCAGCATTTTCATGGAATTGGGAGTTTTCTGTCAGAGCAAGAGCCAAAGGTTCACAGGCAGAGTACAGAGACAAGGGCAGATTGGGATGTGATGGTTTGTCATGGAATCACAGAGTGGGTTGGGCTGGAAGATGTTAAAAACCATCTCTTCCACCCCTGCCATGGGCAGGGACACTTTCCTCTATCCCAGACTGCTCCAAGTCCCATCCAACCTGGCCTTGGGCACTGCCAGGGATCCAGGGGCAGCCACAGCTTCTCTGGGCACCCTGTGCCTCCCCACCCTCACAGGGAACAATTCATTTGTTTAATTTACCTGCTTGTTTCCCTTGTGTTTGTTTGCATTAGCACAGAGCAGCCTCTTGTTTTTTACCAAATTCCTTTAGGACTGGGGTCAGGGAGGTCACTGGAGATGGGCACGTTTTTGTGCTGAGCAGTCTCTCTTCATAAAAAACCCCATACATTTCTGGGAGGTTCTGCCTTAACATTTCGTTTAAATACTAATCTTTAACAAATCAGATTGTCTGTCTGCTAATATTAGATGTGGCAGGATATCCTCTCAGGCAGACTAATGAACTAAGAATTGTGCATATTTTCCTCATTTCCTGCAGATACCATTAAAATCCCAACCTACTAATGGAGTTTTAATGATACAATATCCTAGAACTCGTAAGGGTTTTTTCCTCTTGAACAGGAGATTTCTGAATCTCATTCAGCTCAGGATTCTGCCTTTCCTCTTGAAACAAGTCACAGACTGAAACAATTTAAAACCCCTCTCCAATTTAAAAATTAATAATTTTTAAGGAGGAGCAAATGTCTCCCTTATGCTCTGCTGTCCCAAGGCAGGTACAGGTTGCTTGCTGTCTGATTTTGGAACTGCTTTTAAGCTCTAAACCTCATGACATCTGTGAACATCCCATCGACTGTTTTAACTAACATTGTTGCAATGAGATCACTTCAATGCTTCTCAGTTTTCTCCATGTAACATTTTCCTACTGTTCTGCAGGAATGCTCTCTGTGTCCTCAGCTGCCTGTGCTGATGGTGACCCAGTGTTGATGTTCTTCTCTTTCTGTTGCAGCTGTTTCACTCCTATCCTCCAGCTGTATCAGGTATTCCTCCCATGATCCCTCCCACCGGCCCCTTTGGCTCGCTGCAAGGAGCTTTCCAGCCCAAGGTAAGACAGGAATTACCTGGTACTGCTCAGATATGCCCTGGGAACCAGGACAGGGCTGGGGTTACCATGGGGTTCACATCCTGGAGCAGCTAAACTCTGACTTACAGCTTCATTCCACAGAGGACAATTGTCTTTTTCCAAATTTAACACAAAGAGAAGTTATTTCTCATTAGGTTCAGATGCATCTACAAACTTTTTTAAAAATTATTTATATAAAGGCATGGTTAACTTTAGAAGCAATATAATTAGTTCTGAGACAGTGTGCATTAATGAAAGGCCATGTAATAATCAGGATTTTAAGAAATGGTGCTCATTTTTGTTTACTCATTTCCATAATTACCTCCCAGCTCCAGCAGAGTGCAGAACACTGATTTGGCTCTCCTCATGGATGATAACTCAGGGAGAGAAATGTGGCGAGTTCAGGGCTTTTCTCTTGTTTTTATGGAGTCACTGTTTATCAGTGGGAGGAAGTCAGTCTGTAGTCTTTGCAGCTAAAGACCGAAAGCAGGAGTGGAATTTCTGCAGAGGAGACACCTTCTTCCTTAAATTGGCCCATCCACTCTAATGACTGAATATGTAAATTGCAGTTCATTAGTGAGATTCTTCGTCTGTATGGTAATCAGACTGTTAACAACTCTCTTATTTAATTGTCAATTATGCTGGAGCTGATTTCTATTTTCTTAATTTTGACATAAGAACAAGCTCTATCTAAATGTAGGGGGGTTGGGTTAGGTTTTTTTTGTTTGGGGTTTTTTTCCCCCACAAAACTGCATTTTATTAACTGACTATTTACATTCAAATAATGGGAAGCGCTTTAATTTTTTCCAACTGGATGTTTTCCTGCTATCCATATTGTGGCAGTCCCTGTGGATGGAGTTGAGGTCCTTGTGCAGTGATGCTCTGTGTGCTGAGTGCATCACTGATAATCAGCAGAGCATGGGCTGGGTCCTCCACATGCTGCTTTGGATGCTTTGTCATAAATGTCTTCCTAATCAGGTTTTTCACCTTAGAAGATTTTCCAGTTTAAACAGTCACTGTTCCCTCAGTGGTTTTGATTAAAGTAATGGGAAGTTGGTGGACAATCAAAGTGTGGATATGGAGATGATAATACTCATATTACTGAGTGGATTATAATGATACTCCTTTCCTTTATAAAAAGTTTTATCTCCATTGCTTAGACAATGTAATGATAAAGAACTGTTATTTTGCACATTCTGTTGCTTGTAGGCATTGTTACTGTTGTGCAGCTCATTAATATTGTCTCTCCTTGTGGAATTTCCAGACTTCCAATCCTATTGATGTTGCAGCCAGACCTGGAACGGTCCCACATACCCTTCTACAGAAGGATCCACGGGTAAAAACTTTTTTCTTTTTCTCAAGTAAATCTGTTCCTCCTAAAAACCTTGAATGCTAGAGCTGCCATCTTTAGAAAGTCCAAATTAACACCCTAAAACCAAAGCTGTCTGAGCTGTTTCATCAGGGAGGGCTGCAGAAGTTCTGTGGGAACATTTAAAACAGCCCCTGTGCAGTGGCAGAGCTTTGTCCTTGCTGGCAGCTCTCTCCCCCCAGGCCCAGGAGTAAAGGCATAAAAGTCCAATTCAACATAGAAAAGGTACAAACCTCCCCAAGATTTCTGTTTGTACTCTGTAATTGTTTTTAATGTGGGTAATGACAGCTATTCCCTGGGTTACTGTAGCATTGATTGCCCCAGTGAAATACGGATGCACTTTATTGATCACTTGGTGCCTCTGGATTTCTGAGTTCCAGGGGATGTGAACAGCATTTATTGCCTCAGCACTTTGTCCCTCTGCCTGGGGGTTGTTGGTGTGTTTGAATTGATGGCCATTATTTCCATGAGGAACTTCACACTCAAATATTTTTAGCAGAACTCTGAGACAAAAGCACTGAGGAGCTCTCCCTAAAATTCCGAGTTGTGGCATGGCTGAACTTGCAGAGCTGTTGTCTCTGCGTTGGGCCAAGTTCCAGTACTTTGGGTTGCTCAGCAGTGGAGCTGAGGTTGAGCTTTACACCAAAAGGAACCACATTTCCGTTTGTTTATCTAAGTGCAGAGATAACCAGAGCCTCCCATCAGGAAGTCATTTAGCTTTATGTTCCCTTTCAACTGGGAGTGAGTTTCGATTATTTCAAGATGATGTATTGTGCCATCATTGCGTCTGCTAAGTACCTTCTGCACCTATAAATCTCCTTTAGTATTGCATTTCAAAACAGAAAATCCAAAACAAATGAGCAGTACCCAATAAATTGAATTATTTCCCAGCATTTATTGTTGAAATATGAGCAAAAAAAGGGGAATAAGAAAATAATCTACTCCAAAAAAACCCCAACAGGCCACATCAAAAATAAAAACGAGAAAATTGGGTTTTTATATGGGCCTTGTTTACCAACGTCTGTTTCAGTGTGAAAATAATTAAGGCAAAGCCCATTTATGCCAGAGAAGAGCTCGGGCAGCAGTGAGGCACGAGACCATGACCTTGGCTGGTGGGTGGACACACTGCAGGTGTGCAGGGCATGGCTGACACCCCATTCCAGCCATCCCAGGCCCTCCATGGGATCAAGCCTTATCCATGGAGTCCATTATCCAGCCTTGCTGTGAGCTGAGGAGCTCTGAAAGATGAGAGCAGGAGTTTGCCCAAAGGACAGATCTGTGCCTCCATCAGTGCAGTTAACCAGCCATTTCTGCAGCATTAAATCAACAAATTGCTGCTGCTGCCAGGGGCCAGAGCTCTGTGTGAGCCTGGTGGAGCTGCTCGTCACCACTGAGGTGCCACAGCCAGGGGGAGGGGACAGCACGGAGATGGAGGCTCAGGACTAATTATAATCCAAAAGGGCTTCATTTGAAAGTAAAATTCTAACATTTTAATTTCGTCTCTTAATGAAGCAATACAGATTTGTTAATTAGAGCAATTGTTTGAGTGACAGGCGTGTAACCAAGCTGTCATTTCTTCTTTACAGTTGACAGATCCGTTCAGACCCATGTTGAGGGTAAGAAATCTTCCTCTGCTCCCGTTTGTCAAGCTCAGCTCAGTCCCACCAGGTTGCAGCACAGAATAATTCCAAATGAGAGCTGCCAAGTGTCACCTGGGCAGTTCTGCCCCGCTTTTGAGGACAGCAGGGCACTCCTGCAGCTCCTGATCACTCAAGGACAAGGCAGAGTTTCACAATTGGAAGTTTTGCTTTTCTCATGCAACCTCTCACGTGAATACTTGAGCTTAAATATTGATGATCCTTCTATTGAGGATTCCTGAGGCAAATCCTAGAGATCCTAGCAGTGATTCCCTGTTATTTCACTGCACTCTGAAGGAGTTTGCTTTATTATTTTATTGTGTGTTTTCAGTGTTATTCAGTGTGGTACGTCCCACCCAGGTATCTCACTGTCCACTGCAGACAGACAATTGACTTCAAACACGAAATATTTTAAAAATAAGGGTCTAAAGATCCAGTCCATCACTCGTCCAGAAGGGGTTTTTGTTAATTTTTCAGCATATTCAAGAAAAAGGTCTAGATTTTGATTTAGTGAACTTACTAAATCACTACCACAGCCAGTTTTTGCAAATTACCAAAAGGCTTGAGTTTAGGGTAGTATGTCTGTGAGATAGAGTTGGTTTTTTTTATGATTTAATTATTGATTGATACACAGCTAGAAATAAAAGGCAGACCATGTGCCATAGTTTGTGAAACATTTAATTCAGCAGGAGTCATTGCTTGTATAGGTAACTACAGACCCCTAAGTAAAAAAACTGAAGAAAGTATCTCTCAAATGAGACTTTGTTTCAGACAGTTTCCAGCTGTGCTGGAAATGGAGTACAAACTCAACAGGAGGCCTAACAAGCGCTCTGGTTCTTGCCTCCCTCTCTCCTCCCTGTGACTCAGGGGGACAGGGAGGATGCAAAGACCCCCCCAGACAGAGTGAATTGAGTGACCTCCATTGTTTCCAGTACATTTATGAGCTGCAGTCTTGGAGAGACAGACCAGCAATTACATGAGGGAGTCAGATAAATTTTGAAAATCAGAGTGACCTTTTAAACCACTTCCATTTTCATCTTTTGGTGGAAATGCCAATCCTAGCATTTGTGGAAATGACCTGAGTGTGCAGCTGTGAACAGTCCAGCTGTGCAGGGCAGCTGCTCACAGGGACACAGCTTCACAGCTTTCAGCAGCACAAGCTGCACTCTCAGCCAGTGGCACCAGAGGATTGCAGGAGTGTGTCCAACTGGAGCATTCATGGGTAGCCAAGTAAATTCCCTAGCAAGGGGCAAATCTTTAAATTTCTGGTTTTCCAGGAGAATGGAGGGGGAACCCTTTGCTTTCTGTTGTCTTGGCGTGGGGATCCCCCAGACCAAACCAGACAGGGGTCAGGGTCTATTTTCTTCTAGAAATAGAAGAAAGCATCACAGGTTTTTGAAAGTTACTGATTCATGTCTTGTTTTTCCAGAAACCTGGCAAGTGGTGTGCTATGCACGTTCACATCGCCTGGCAGATCTACCATCACCAACAGAAAGTCAAGGTCAGTGCCTGGAGCCTGGACTGGGGGTGCAGGGCACAGAGCAGAGCTCAGAGAGGAGTGCTTGGCTCTCACCTGGGCACTTCTGTGCCATGGGCAGTGCCTTGGTAAAGTAACACACACAGCACTGAGCAGAAGCCTCGTTTCTGAGGGTTGGTATAAGGATGAAAAGCTAAAGGCAGAGTCCCAGCAGAGTGTCTGGGATGTGCTGGAGCCAGGACAGCTTTGTAGCTAGGAGGGGTGAAATGGAGGTGAGCTAAAAGGTGGCATTCATTCATTCATTCATTCATTCATTCATTCATTCATTCATTCATTCATTCATTTATTTATTTGGAGGACACAAATGTATCAAGTGAGAATTTTTCTGGAGACACTAGGCATGTGTATCCATTTCCTGTTATTAATGTTCTGGGGCAGGAGAGGGCACAGGAAGATTTCTGCTGTCCCTAGGATGCTTTACCCAGTGTGGCTGCACAGCCTTCCTTCACAGCCCAGCATGGCTGGAGGGTGGCACCTGGATGTGTCCAGGCTGCCCAGGCAAGCACAGCCTCTCAGGGGATGTTGTGTTATCAAAAACTGCCTCACTGCACTGAGGCTAAGGGGATGGAAGTCCTGTCTTAATTATTTTTCTAGCTCTGAGACTTCAAGGGCAAAGGCCATGAGCAGTTTTCCATTCTTGCTGTAACTGAATTTCCATTGCACATGGACTCTGGAAAAGTTTCTTCCCCTTTATGGTATTTTCACTGTACCCATCTCTTAAAGATTTTGTGTTGCTCCTAAAGTTTTTCCATAAGTCAGGGATGGTTGCTGTTCTTCACTGCTCATACTTCAGGGATCAATAGCTTGTGTTAGAAACTAAAATTAACAGGGAATCCTTAGCACTTTGCAGTTTGTGTATGCACTTGAACTGTGTACGGTAGTGCTCTAAGAATATGAAGATGTTGAACAGCTATGAAAACCTGCAGCTAATAGAGTTTAAAAATAACCCTTTTAAACAAGGTTGACAGGTTAATTTGCTGCAGTAGACATATCTCTCTTCTCTGCTTCCTTACGTTTCCCCTGCTAGTGATCTTCATTCATCTTCCCATTATCAAAAAAGACAAGATTATAGACCTAGAGAGTTATATGTCCTTTCTTTTATTTTATTGAAAAGGTATTTTCTTGAAATGAAATGATTATTCCCATGCTATCTATGTCTTTTGAATCTTCCTTGATTTGATATTCAGAGAGAGGTCAAACCAGTATATTTATAACTCTCAGTAAATGCCATTTTCATGCAGCCATTTCTTTTACCTCATACTTTTCTACCTTGCATGTTAAAAAAAAGGCAAGAATAAAGCCCAGAAGCACCTGAAAGGATCTTTCTCGAGATTTTGAGGCTGTGCATGATGATATTTTCAAGAATAATTGAGAAGTGTGTCTGGTCAGTAAGGAGAGTTGGAGTCCCCTGGTACACAGGAACTGTGTCCCCCTCCTCATGTGACCACAAAGGGTGAATCTCTGTCCAAAGGCTCACACAGGACAATTTATCCTTCTCCTTATACTCACTCCCATGGTTGTGAAGGTGCTTTTTCTTCTGCACAAGCTGAAGGTGCTGCCTGACCACAGAGCAGGGAATCAAATGGGTTGATTTCCAGTTTGCATGTGGTGCCACAGGACTGCTGCCAGTAATGATCCAGCCTACTAATTGCTTGCAGAGGGCAACAGCAGGCACTGAAGGAGCAGGCACAATGGGAAACTTTAAAACACAACCTTCCTGACCTCAGGAAAAATTGCATGCAGCTGTGGATGCTGTTTGGCTGCCTGTGCCTCTGCAGCAAGACCTGGGTAACCTCTGCACACCCCGGGGATTCAACAGGGCTGCACAGCAGCTCAGGGCACAGAGCACATTTACACCCTCCTTACACTGCCCACTGCTCAGGAGAGGATTTATGCTCCGTAATTGGGCCTCTCTCCTTTAGGAAGGGCCTTACAGCCTGATCTAAGAGCAGTGAAAACATTTACATTGATTTTTGTGGGCACCACACTCAGGTGTTACACGTTTTCTGGAAATACATTAGGAAGCATTGGCATTGAGGGGCTGCTCTCCTGAACAGCAGCTGGGGAGAAAAGAAATCTGACCATTTCCCTGGTACTATTTTAATGTAAACCAACACATTCAGAAATCTTTTAACACATCCGTGGTATTCCTGTTCCTCTTCAGACAGGGAATTTGTTTGTTATTTAGAGCAGCACTATTCATATGGCTGCAATTAAAGCTTCAGCCAGCTTTTGCTGTTCTGAGTAATGCCTGTCAGGGGTTTATAACTTGGTTGTTAAAAAAGAATAAAAAGAGTTCACAGCAGAAAAATCTGGCACACAGGCTTCAACTGAGGCATTTGTATTTTCTGACTGCCTTTTAACTATTAAAGCACTTCAGTGTTACTTCCTTAAAAGACTTGACCTTGACTTGGCCACCTTTGCAATTTCAGTATTCTTGCAGGCCATTATCTCCAGATACAGGTAATGCCTTTGTTTCCCTTTTTTATTTCTTCTTGTCCTTCTTTTTTTGTTCTCATGACTACACAGACATGTTTCTAGCACTTGAAAAACACCTACGAGGCATGGACATTAATTCGATCATAACTTTTTAATATGCATATTTATGTCATTGTAATAGTCTCTATTCGGGGCTGGCACAGTATTAATATTGATTTATAAAGCGTAGCCTGCTCCAGAACTACTGTTAAGATCTCCTGGTTCCATGTTACCCATTTATAAATCCTTTCAGCTGCCCTGCACAATTAATCAGCAATCTGCATTTAGGGAGTTCTGGCAGCACAGGTAATTGGGAATTTGGTTTTCTTCCTTCATTCTGTAAAATTACTGATGTAGGCACCACTGAAATGAGGATGAGGCACAAAGAAGACCACATCCTTCATCCACTTATCACTCAAAATGCAGCTGCCTCAGCAAATTCCCCTCACAAAAGGGAGGCTGCTGACTCTAACACATGTAAATAAAGACATGCAGCACTTTAAGTGTGGAATGGGAGCTGTCAAAGTGGGACTCAACCACTCCTGCTCTGCACTCTGGTTCCTTTCAGCCCCTCGCTGCAGGCTGGGGCGCACTGGAAGATGATTTGCATCCAGCATTTCTTGGTGGCAGCTTTCCCGTGGAAATGAGTGGTTCTGGTGTCTGTGTCTGGTCTTTCAACACCCCTGCCCACCTGGGACCAGGGCCAAGCTGACATTCCCATTTATTATTGTGGGACAGACCTGTCCTTATAGCTCAGCAAGTGTCTGAGTCCTCTTCAGAGAGTTTTATGTTTGTTGTTAAAGGCAGCTCTGTGCTGAACACCCTGGAAGGGTGGGTGTGAACATATGTGAAAACAGTGGTGAAATTAGCAGGAAATATGCAGGAGCCTGAGCTTTTCCCTCTTTGCCTTAGATCTCCCTTCCAGGAAAACAGCTGTGCACCCTTCCAGGAAAACAGCCCAGGGTCCCAAAAGCCAATATTCTTGTTAAAACGTCAGTATGAATGAACTGCCCTACCCACATCATTCTGGAAGTGCCTTTTGCTGTTACCTTTTCAGACAGTCTCTTCCAAGTCCTGTTTTCCGTTTCAGAAACAGATGCAGTCTGATCCACACAAGCTGGACTTTGGCCTGAAACCAGAATTTCTGAGCAGGCCACCAGGCCCCAGCCTTTTTGGAGCCATCCACCACCCCCATGACCTGGCTCGGCCCTCAACTCTCTTCTCCACAGCCAGTGAGTACTGAAAGTGATATCCCCTTCTTGCTCCTTGCTCATTAAAATGCTGATCCTTGCCATGAATTTCCCATATGCTTTGGCTTATGAACTCTCTGCAAGACATGCCAGGGGCTATTAGTCTATTTGATAAATATTTAAAAATTATTCTGTACGCTTTTACAAAAAGCCCAACCTGCTGGAACACTGCACAGGTAGTAAATGAAGGAACATTTCCTCACAGAGTGATATCTGATGTATCATGGAGATGAGATGTTGGAAATAAGGTGTATTTCACATGCATTTCCTTTTTGGTTTTGACCTGAAACATTCATTCCCCTGCATCCCTTATCCTCTTACTGGCTATTTTTGTTTGAAAAAGCAGCTGCTCTTTGCACAGGATCCTGTGAGCCCCATGCAGGGCACAGCAGTGTCAGCTCAGGTGTCAATGTCAGCTGTTAAAGAAGGGACAGCCCAGAGCACAGCAAGTCCCTCTCTGAGCCTTTGCTGGGAATTGACCCCTTTTGCTTTGTTTTGGCAGGTGGGGGGCATCCAGCCGGGACCCCTTTTGGCCCACCACCCCACCACAGCAACTTCCTCAACCCAGCTGCTCACTTAGGTACGTCCTCTCTCAGGTCATGGGGAATACAACTCAGACATTGACCACTGAGAAATTACAGACTTCCTGTGTGGAGACACTCTGAGTATTCTGCTTATTAACCTTTACAAATGGCACATTTTAGCCATTTAATTTTAGTCTTTACCCAGGTAGAAGTTTTAAATACACAAAAAAGTGTCACTGAGTGTGTTTTGAAATACTTGCGGACATTAGAGGAGCAGAGTGACAGGGCTGGCTGGGTTTCATTTGAGTTATGCTTAGACCCCAGTCAAAAAAATGCCTTAAGGGCAAGGCTTCGGATCACAGAGATGTTTCTTTTCCTAACTCCCACTTGGATACCTCTTTTTCCATTAAAGTGAATAGGAAACATAGCTTTAAAATCTTGTGATCTGGCTTCATGTGTCAGTTTGTGAAAATTAGTGAATACACATTTAAAACCAGAACCGCCCAAGTTACCAGATGTTGTTATTTCCTTTCTAGCCTACTGCTTTTGTAATAAGGTGATCTGCTCCTTATGGGAGCATCCAAGGCCAAGACTTTTAATTATTTTGCACGGGGAAGGATTTGGGAGGGTCACCAAACTGGTACAGCAAACAGACAATGCAGGTCTATCATTCTGTACTTTGCTGCCCATGGAAGAGGCGGGCTTTGGGCTTCTTTTTCTCTCTGCTGGTATTTATCAGAAGTGACTTCATCAAAATTGTTAGACTGCTCCAAAATAAAGTGAGAATTTGCTTTATATGATTTTCCTGTTGCCTGTATGCATTAGCTAAAAAACTTGTTCCAGCATTTTTCAGTCCATACTAGTTTTTTGTGTAGCATAAGCAATAAACACCAAGGGAATCACAGAATGCTTAGGGCCAGCATGACGTATCAGTGGAACAGGACATTTTATTTATACCCTGGCTCTGGTTTAGGAGACATGGCCTGAAGGTGTTTGGAGCACAGTTGCCAGAGTTAATGATAGTCTGACTAGCAAGGGACATTTCCTGAGGAAAGAAATAAAAGGAAGTAAAACTGGAGATGTTTTCAGATTTCAAATGAAGTATCACGTCCATTTTAACATCTTGATTTTCTTTAAGAGGGAATTTTTTAGTTGATGATGCCATGGGTATGGCCAGGAACAAAGCCAGTGTTCCGTGTCCCAGCCCCTCTGCTGTGTGTGGGGGGATGCTGTTCCAGCACTGCTGGGCACAGCTGGGGTGCAGGAGGATGCCACAGTGGTGCTGGATGGGAACTGGCAGGCTCAGGGCTTTCAGCTGTTTGTGTTGTTTGCAGAGCCCTTCAACCGGCCGGCGTCGTTCAGCGGCCTCACCGCCGTGGGCAGCAACGCCTTCGGGGGGCTCGGGAACCCCACAGTCAGTGAGTACCTGGGCCCTCCCTGCTCTGAGCTCAGCAGGGGCACTGAGGGGACTCTTGGCTCTCTTTTGTACTGGTTGGTTACATCACCTACCACTAAGAGATGGGAATTTGGAAAGAGACCTTTTCCAGTTGTCAGTAAATCGTTTTCTGTTAATTACTTAATAGTTTGGGCTCAACCTAGTGCTAAATGTTACCATTACATTGTTAATTAAAAAAAAAAAAATAGAGCCTTTGAATGTTTGTGAAATTTCCCATGGTTTTGTTGCATGTTAAGAAGTAAATAATGTGTGCAGCTAGGGAGCTGTGGATGGAGACATATTTTTTTTTTCTTTTCTCACCAGTAATTCAGGCCATGTGCCTGGAAAAGATCACTGACCTGCATTTACTAGTCCAGGATCATCAACATTTCTCTAAATTTAGCCAGTCACAGAAAATCATCCTTTTAAAAGTCACTCTCTTTCTTCATACTTCAAATCTGGCATGATTTTGGTCACATATTATTTTATTTTGGTTCAGGATCAAATGCAACAAGTTCCATTGTTTATAGTCCCTATAACGGTCATTTCCTGATGTCTCCAAAACATTTGGAATAAGAATCATTGTCACTTTTATCTTACTCCTTCATCCTTTGTCAATTTTATCCACAGCATTTCCCTTTCCAATTAAAAGAGCTGTCAGATGCCTGCCCATTTTTAGGAATGAGACCCTCTAATGAATCTCTGTTAATTTCCTTTCCTTTTCCAGCTCCCAATAATATGTATTCATTTTAACTCTGAGTGCTGTAAAAGTTGTTTTGGTAAGTACCTTCACTAGAGCATACCTTTTTCTTAAACCTTTTTGTTTTCCACTTCACCATTTCAGCACCCAACTCAATGTTCGGCCACAAGGATGGCCCCAGTATGCAGAGCTTTAGCAACCCTCACGAGCCCTGGAACCGACTGCACCGAACTCCTCCTTCGTTCCCGACCCCTCCGCCCTGGCTGAAGCCAGGAGAGCTGGAGCGCAGTTCATCTGCTGCAGCTCATGACAGAGATAGAGATGTAGATAAACGAGACTCATCTGTTAGTAAAGATGACAAAGAAAGGTACGAAAGAACACTTCCAAGAATTGTCTAGTTCAAAGCTTGGGGCTCCGTTCCGCTTTTAACCCTCCCCAGCCTGGCACGTTGTGAACCCAGAGCTTCACCAGAGGCACACCTGGGGCTGTCCCCAGGGTGGCACCACGGAAGAGGCAGGTTTCCAGCTCAGGTGCTCCCCTCTGCAAGGTTTCTCTTCCCGCTTGCACTGCCCACTTCACCTGAAGGAGCTTTGCTGGAGCACAGTTCGGGCAGTGTCAAGTGGGAATAGAATCAGACCCACCCACTGTTACCTTGTGGGTCACATTGTCGTAGGTCTCTTGAAGGGTTAACATGGAGATAGTGCCTGACAGGATGGAAAAAAGGATTCTGAAGTCTATGAGATGCTTATCTGCACCTTCAAATACTTAAATAACTTTGTAAATCAGACCTTTGTCTGCAAAACAAGTAACACTTCCTCCCTTCTCAAAAATCAGCCTGACCAAAGGGACCAGTGCTAAAGGTGTGAGATGAAAAGACTAAAATGCACCAGGAATGTCATGTGCCAAAACCATAGCAAGCTTCAGAGCATGCAGTTCATTAAAAGCACCTTCTTCCCCCTCAAAGAAGCCCCTACACTTGCACTGCTGTTAACACACCTTCCAACAGAGTTTCTATTCAGTGTTTTACATGGACTTGCATGCTCACATGTCCGGGCTGGGAAGGGTTAATGGAAAGTAAAACCTGGTCATATTTATTTTTTTGTCAGGACTGTTCCCATTATTCAGTTAACGCAGTAAAAATTCCTCTTAACATTGAAGTACCAAATTTATAAGAATTTGCCATTCAGCAAGTGTCATGCCTTCCTTGAAAACTGTAGAGAGGCTGATTTCAGCTTTTTCAGTTGTGGCTTGATGGCTTTCCTGTTAAGTTTGCACATTACTTTACTACATAATGGCTATTTGTTTCTAATATTTTAATCTAAAAGAATATTTAGGAGATGTGCTTTTCTGACTTCTCTGTCACTAACCCAAAGATATGCATTAGTAGCCTTTTCTAAAAGAAGTTATGCTAACACATTAGATATTCTAAAACTACACGTAAGAGCTTTTCTGTGTTGTTCTAAAAGAAAGGCGAACTATAGATCTTTTCACCTACATTTTCCATTTGGAATATTTTCTGTTTGGTAGCATAGCTTCATTATTTTCATGTCTGATGTTAATGCTTCAAAAGAAATTGCTGTTACAAATTGGGTTTTCTGTCCTGCAAAAGGCTTAAGCATGTGAGTAACTTTACTGGCTTGAATGGCAAAACATTTTAGTTACTATGATCTGGGTAGCCTTTAGAATTATGTGATTGTTTTGGTTGCTGTTTTGTTGTTTTCTCATGAAGTGTTCTGGTGAAGAAAATCCCTACTGAAAACATTTCTTGCAAGCTGCTTTGGCACTGCCTGAACTCCATATCATAGCTCAGAACATATTTCTTTTCAATAATTTGAAAGCTTAGCAGTAACAAGTCCCATGAGCAAAATAAATAAAAGATTAGGTATTGCAGAGCCCACAAGCCAGTGTTTTTCCAGCAAAGTAAAAGAATTGAACCGTCATGTTGACAACCCTTCACTGAAGGGCCTTGACTTGGTCTCCCTGTGTCCAGATCTGTAAGCTGTTAAATGCCTCAACTCTTGGTGGAAAGCAGGTGGAGGGAAATTAGAGCCAGGATGCGATTTCCGGACTGTTCAGGTCCCATTGAATGAAGGCAGCACCTGATCCCAAGCAGAGAAGTGCTGGACAGTGCAGATGAGGTAGAGCTGGTATAGATGCTCTGTCTTCCAAGTGTTTTCCAAGAGTCACATTCTGGACTTTGGAGGTCTCTCAGACGTGGCCCATGAAATGACAGTTTCAACAGCTCAGTCTAGATACAGCAAAAGATGCACCGGGTGACATTAGAATGAGAATTTTCTTCTCCCAGGAATTTTTTCTGCATTTGCTGCAGTTTCACTGTCCAAAAGTACCTAGAGGTACAAATCTTACACAGTTCAGCAAAAAAAGTAGGTAGCAGAAGTTGTACAGGTGAAGGAGCAAGTGTTCACCTTGGAGTCAACCTTGGAGCTGCCCTTCAGCAGCCAGTACTGCTGATCTTCCTCAGAGTGTCACCTGCTGGCATGTCCCAGCCTTCAGGTGACACCAGCACCCAGAGAGACACCATGTCAGCTGGAGCTGAAGGGAGGCCTCACTGCTTACCCTTTCCACTGAATCCTAGAATAGTTGGGTTCAAAGAGACCTCTGGAGATCATCCACTCCAGCCCCCTGCTGAGGCAGGGCCACCCAGAGCAGGTGACTCAGGAATGTGCCAGGTGGATTTTGTCTTCAGAGAGACCTCCCTGGGCATCCTGTTCCAGTGCTCTGCCACCCTCAGTGGAAAGAAGTTCTTTCTTATGTTGAGGTGGAACTTCTTGTGATTTAGTTTCTGGCCATAAATAATTGTTGCTTTTAACAGCACATTGTCCCTCATGCCACATGGAACAGAATTTCCATGCTCAGCAAACAGCATGTGTCCAACACTGAATATGTGGAGCTGTCTTTATGAAGAGACTCCAACTCAGAGGTCAATTGAAATTACTAAGAGGTTAAAATAATTGGAACTGAGGGATTAGATTCACCTTGTGAATTTGATTAGTTTTAAATGGGAGAGCTTTCTCACTTAGCGTTGCCTGTAACAACTCGTGGTCAACACTACTTCCTGAAAATAATTGGTATGGAACCCATTTCCATATTTAGATTTTTGTTCACTGCCAGGCAATAATTCCCCAATCTTTTGTGCACCATAACTAGGTTTGAAAGATGGAATGAATTCACAGTATTTTCTGACTTTGTAGCATTGGCCCTGTCAGTGGCTCAGCTTGTTTTAACCTAGAAATGGGAAGCATTGGTCATCTGAGGAGCAACTGACTCCAGGCATGATGTTTTCAGAGCCAGTCTGAAGGATGGACAGACAGAGCAGACTTCTCTCTGCAGAGGAGGTCGGCACAAAATCTGCGTGATGGGCAGCTCTGTTAAACACTTGCACTGAGGGTCACTGCACACTCAGGGAGGTGCCTTCCTGTTGGAGGGCTGGGTTGACACCATCAGTCCTGGTGAAAGGATTTTGTCTCAGTTTGCTTATGTTGAGGTTGTGAAAAGTGAATTGAAAAGCTAGACATTTGAGAAGAGAGGAGAGAAATTAGTAGTGTACACAGGTCTGGAAATGGTTTTAAAAGTCATTTGAAAAAATAGTAATCTATATTCCCAAATGTATTCTTAATAGAAGAAGTAGGTGGAATACTATTAACCATGTAATTTGTATTTAATTGCCTCAGTTTTTGGATGAAATGAATGTTTTTACTTTTCTCTCCTTTCCAAACATTTAAAGTCACTGTCTTTGAAATACATGTCCTAGAGCTAGATTCGCATGGGAGCCTTCTGTGGACTTCGGTGTTTGAGATCTCAATCAGATTCTTCACAGAGCAGCTTTGGAGATCGGCTGCTGCAATGAGATTATAGAATAGACCAAGTTTAGAGATGGAATGTTCTTCTGGAGTTTTGGGTGTGCCAGAGGCACAGTGCATTCACTGGTGCATGTCACCAGCTCTCTGCAAAGCCATGAGTAGAAAGCCAGGCACTCTGATGCTTTGTTTTCTTTGCAGAGCTTCTCATGCCTTCATTTCACACTTCTCTTTCTTGTAGGGAGAGCATTGAGAAAAGACACTCCAGCCATCCTTCGCCAGCACCTATCCATCCAGTAAATTCCCTCGGACATAGTCGCAGCTCAAGTGAGCAGATCAGGAGCCATCTGAATCCCGAGGTTCGAGAAAAAGAGAAACCCAAAGAACGAGAGAGGGATCACTCCGAATCTCGGAAGGAAATTAATGTTGAAGAGCACAAGGTGAAGGACAACTACGTTTCGGAGAAAGAAGGCCTGAGCCATGAAAGCCGGGTGGTGGAAGAGTCTAAGCAAATGCCCAGGGTTCCTTCCCCCTATGCCAGGCCCCCCGTTGTGGAGAGCACCAGGCCTAACAGCACTTCCAACCGCGAGGCCGACAGGAAGAACGAGCCGGCGTATGATAACCCGAAGAAAAGCAATGAAGTCAAGGTGAAGGAAGAGCGAAAGGAAGACCACGATGTTCAGCCTGAGGGACCTCAGACTCATAGGTCATCTGATCAGCCCCCACCTATATCCACATCCAATGTCCATCCAAGTCCTTTAGTGTCTATGCCCATGACTGTAGGTGTGACTGGTATACATCACATGAACAGCATCAGTGGCCTGGACAGGACTCGCATGATGACCCCTTTTATGGGAATTAGCCCAATTCCTGGTGGAGAACGTTTCCCCTATCCTTCTTTTCACTGGGATCCAATGAGAGATCCCTTGAGAGATCCCTACAGAGAGCTGGATATTCATCGGAGAGACCCCCTGGGCAGAGACTTTTTGCTAAGAAATGACCCCCTCCATCGCCTCTCTACGCCAAGGTTGTATGAAGCAGACAGGTCATTCAGGGATCGGGAACCTCACGACTACAACCACCACCACCACCACCACCACCCTCTGTCCGTGGACCCGCGCCGGGAGCACGAGAGGGGCACCCACCTGGACGAGCGGGAGCGGCTGCACATGCTCCGCGAGGACTACGAGCACGCGCGCCTGCACTCGGTGCACCCCGCCGCCCTGGACGGGCACCTGCCCCACCCCGGCCTCCTCACGCCAGGACTGCCCAGCATGCACTACCCCCGCGTCAGTCCCCCCACGGGACACCAGAACGGCCTCCTCAATAAAACTCCCCCCACAGCAGCTCTCAGTGCCCCTCCGCCTCTTATCTCTACGCTGGGCCCTCGGCCCGGCTCTCCCAGAAGGACTACTCCTCTGTCCACAGAGATGAGAGAGAGGCCTCCCTCTCACACCCTCAAGGACATCGAAGCTCGATAAGCAGACTCAATGAAAACCAGAGCAAGAGGGACAAAAACCTTGTAAATTAACATAATATAAAGACCTTCTTACTAGTCATTGATACAGACGGGGGATGTGACCCACTGTACAATATGTATAGACCTGAGTGCAAAGATTTTGAAATGATTTTTTTTGTATATTATATGTTGAAATTTTCCAGATCTTTTAGCCAAGTCCATATGTTTCTTGTGTCTCCTACTCTATTTTATTTCTAGTTTAAAAATTTCAAAATTTGAACTGAAGAACAAGATGTCAGTCTGAGTGATTTGACTAGAAACAAGCCACCACCAATGCCAACCATACAAAGCTGTTTCAAACCAGAAGTGAAGTCAATTGTAGATATTTATGTAAAAAGATTGCTTCATGGATTAATGGTTCATATATGCAAAAAGGGTAAGATGAAAGCTTTACTTTGTACAAATGTAAATAGATAAAATTAAGTAACATAATACATTAATACTTCTTAAACTGTACTATTTGCAAACTTAATATTGATCAACACAGTCTGCTTATGCTGTGTTACTTATATTGTTATAGACAGCTAAACCCCTTCAACTATGCAATGAATTTTAAGGCTTTTCACAAAAGCCTTTATAACTCAAAGGAGCCTTTTCAACACACAACATAATTAAAGTCATATTTTCCCTGAACAAGCTCATTTATAATGAAAGCCTACTTCTCTTTTTTTGATGAAGAAACAGCCCTTCAGAGGTGTAGTTTTCTGTGTGAACCCTTGCATCAGGCTGCTGAGGTAACTGTAGCTCGTGTGTCCCTTGGATGGTGTCAGGGTTAGTGCTCTGTGATCACTGATACGGAGTCATGGCAGATTGGGTTTCAGTCATATTAATCTGGGTTAAATGGTAATAATGGAATGCTGGAGATTTTCCAGAACTTTTGTCACTTAACATGTCAAATTTATTTTGGGAAGAACATCTGCTTACAGCCATTCATGTCTGGTTTTATTGCCAGTGTGTCATTTTTATCCGTACACACATTTTTTTGTGTTCAGTGATTTTTAGCTACATTGAAACAAATCCTACAAGAAAGTGAATACTTTTCTAAATGATGGATATGGTTTCACTGTGGATCAGTAGGTTAATTAATGAACTCTGTTGCAGATTATATAATGGAATTTATTGTATTTCAGTTGGTAATAAAGTCTGTGAATAGTTAACAGGTCAGCCTTGTTGTTCCCTAATCATGGAAGACATGAAATAACCTGAAGAACATGGTCCTTTTAAAAAATATGCATCAATCTTCTGGAATCTGTCTTTTCATAACACACTTTTTTATAATGCGTTAAGTTTCTTATCTAAATATTTGGAGAGAATATGACTTTATCAGAGAGAATTCAATATCTTGTCTACTGGACTGTAAAATATATGTATGAAATAAAATTAGTTCCATTGGTCTTCTAGTGTATTAAAGTGCTATCTGAAGTTGTTACCCTGTTTTGGCAAAAAAAGGAAAAAAAAGAAAAAAGTAAACTACAAACAGTTGTTTCTAATGATCAGAGATCTATTTTAGTAGTCAACTGAAGGTTTAGTTGTGAGCTTCAGATTTTTGTGAACTCCAGATGTTGTGCGGTGTTTCTTTTTTTTTTTTTTTTTTTTTTTAAAAAAAAAAGAAAANTTTTTTTTTTTTTTACAAACAGAAGGAAAAATACAAAAAAGTCCCGACCCTGAGGAATATGTACACTGGAACCGTAGTGGTAGCTTTCAGTATTGTAAAGAGATTGTTATATACAAACCTTTTTGCTGTTTATCCTGTATGTAATAAAGTCCTTTCTAGATCCTATGTGAACAGAAAAGTGAAGCGGCTCTCAATCTTCAGCATGTTTCCTCCTCAGCGAAGACTTGTGTAATGTAAATTGTGCCATGTTATTAAAAAATGTGAACTAAACTGCTAGGTGCTTCTTTGTGTGCAGTACCCCATCGTTGCTATGGGAAGGAAGTCCTTTTTCCCAACAGTGGGGTTTTGTTCAGAAGGAGTAGCTGTTAAAAATGTAAAAGGAAATGGCAAGCTTTCATAAGCCATCTTATTGAAATTGTTAGAGGCATCAGGGAAAAAGAAACAAAAAGGAGACCGGATCCTTGGCTTGTCCAGATTCTTTAAAATATACTTTAGATTCTATTTTAATTAGACCATGATCTTGGTCTGCTGGATGCACATCATTAAAAACCTGAGTTACTGAAGGAAGGCAGGACTGGATGGCCACAGAAGGATGTAACTACTGGAGCAAGTGAGAGAGGCCCCACGAGACAGGATCTGATTGAGAGCATCATCTTCCAGGCTCATCTCATCCTTGTTAGAGGAGCCTAAAGCTCTGGAAGCATCTTCAGGGGGGAAGAAATGTGGTCTTGATTGTCCAGACTATGATCCTTGTCCTCCCAGGTGCTGAGCAAACTCTTGTTGATGGTCCTTAATTCCCAATTAAGCCAATGAGCCCTCACTCCCAGAGTCCCAGAAAGCATTGAGGCATTTCAGACCCTTTGAATTCAATCCAATTTAAGTGCTCCATGCCTTTGAAGATCCATGCATCAAGTCTTCTTATACTGGTGATGCTCAGAGGAATATGCCTGAAAGGTGTAGTAAGAGATGAAACAAGATTTTTAATGCTTTTAAACTTCTTCAGGTGCATTCAGTGCTTTTCAGAAGTTTGATACAGGGATGTTAGCTTGCAGGTATAGACAATTTGATCTTTCTTGAAGGGTTTTCCATTCAGGACATTTGTCTTAAATCTTCTATTTTAGAATTCACTTGTGTTTAAGAAATGAATTTCATTTAAAGACCATGCCAGATACCATCCGTGGGAATGCAATGAGTCATAAGGGTATTAATTCTGTAGGTTGTGTGAGATTTTGACCATAGAAAACCCTCAGTGTGCTGATAGCAACCAGGATTTGCTTTAGGTTTTAAAGTCCCACCTTCCCAAATTCCAACTGATTTTCCATGTAGCAGCTTCCTATCACTAGCTGAGATGGCAAATACAGTGTATAGGAAAGGAATCTTTGAAAACAGTCCTAACATTTGTTTCCCAATGTTGTTCCTTTTATGCCATGCTTGGTCCCTTCTTTTTTAACTTCTATGTTTTGATCTTTGGTTTTCCTAACTAAGACTTAGCTCCAGCCTGGTTTTCTGCTTTCCATACCTTACTGCTGCCTTCTTTGCCAGTCCTGTCCTCTTTCATGGCCTAGGACAGATAAATCTTATCACAGGCATCAATAAACACTGCAGATTTTTTTTTACAAAAGTCGTAGATATTGTACATTGTTTCACCTTTGCCTGTAGGAGCTCATGAAAACTGTGGTCCCTGCTGGACTGGAAGATAGGCAGATGGAGCTTGGAGAGGATTTTACTGCAAGTATTTTCATTGCTGTGCCTCGTCGAGGAAATGATTAGCACAGATCTTGCTGATTTGAACTCTAATTACAACTTCACACGTGCAGGTGACTGCTGAAAGGCACTAGGGCATGGACCAAGGTCACAGAGCAGCGGTGTTGCACTTACAGAGGAGTTCCTTGGCTCTCCGCTTGGTTTCTGGTAAGGAAGAAGAGTGAGCAGTGGTTCAGAGACCAAAGACTCCAGTTACACAGGGTTTTGTTATTGCCATGGTGGCTTGGTTAAGTCCCACCTGGACAAACCAACTTCTTTATTTTAGACTCCACCTGCCAGCTCTGGAGTGACAGTGCTTGTCTTCAGAAGGTGATTTGGAGCATGATCCCTGCTTAAATGGTCAGAATTGCCTTTGCAGTGTGACTGTCTGAACTCTGGATGGAGGCTGGCCTCTAACTCAGCTGGTTGAGAAGTGCATGCAAACAAGTGGTGGGACTGCCTCCTGCCCTGCTGATGTCCTGGTCCCATGAGATCCTTCCCACACATGTAAAAACCCAGTCCTGGCCATTCCTTACATGAAGCTCTTGGAGACACAGTCTGTCTCTTACTTTGCACCATGATTGGTGCCCTGGTTGGAGCAACTGAGCACTGTCCAGTGCAGCTATAATGCAAAAATTCTTTTAGTCATACTAAAACTGAAGGCTTCAGTGAATTGGCCATGGAAACCTGTAAAAAAACTCTCACATTTTTGCTAGCCAAGGAGAACCGGAGCTGCAGGTGAGGACTGACTGTTCTCCTTGTGCCCTATTTCCAGCTGGAGAGGCTTGGACTGTTTGTGCCTGTGGGCAAGGTGGAAGTTCCCAGCTGACATCTGCTGGGGTCGCACCCCTTTATTTTTCTACTAGTATCTTGCAACTGAAATCATGTTAGCACTAAGGTATTTCCTGATCATAAAATATATCCCCCTCCTCATCTGTGCACTGTGAGGCTGCATACAGCAACAGGTATTTATGGACATCAAAATGCACATGTGCTGTCAGGTACAATACCAGGGAAGAAGCTCAATCCAGCAAGGAGCAGAGTATAAAATCCTGGTGCCACCCTACAATCTCACACATCTATTTTGCTGCCAAATCCGATGTTTCCTGTGCTGGTTCTGATAGTACAGGCTTCAGTACAGCATTATCCCCATTTCATAAGCAGGAAAAGTGCTGCTGGGAACCCCAAACACAGAGTCACTAGCGTAATACCAGGCACCTACTGCCTGAGTGATGTCAGGAGTCACCCAGGGCAGTTGGGTTACTGCCCGAGTCACTGGAGAACAGAAAAAAGCCTGACTCAGGCAAATTGCAAAGTCAAGAGTGGCAGGAGATGAGGGATTTCTGGGTTGCTGTTTTGATTTTAGAAAGTACTTTTAACCCTGCACATTAACATATTGTGGCATCTCAGACTGCTAACCTTACCTGTGAAGGAATGGGTTTTACCAATTTATTGATAAGTAGCTCAGGTATTGACCCAAGCTGATAAGAGCAGTGGTCATTCTGGTTACTAAGGGCAGAATTGCTGTATTTTACCACCTAATGTGGCTTGTTTGATCATCATATTGCTCAGTACTGAAACTCGGTCCGAGTGCAGCATTTTTCTTGGTTGAATTTGTTTCGCCTCTGAAAAACTTGAATTTAGCCCTAAGAACTGAGCCATCCATGCCCAGTACAATCATCTTTGTTTCAAGACAAGATAATTAAAGAAGAATTGAATCAGTTCATTGCGTAAAGATGTTACCTATCAAATACACAATATGTTTATTAAATGTATCTTTTGCTTTGCATCCTCAAGGCCCTTCAGTAGTTTCCACTGAATCAGTGTCATTGTGGGGATTTGTTTTATGCAGCAGAAATTGCATTAGCATCAAAAGCTTGGAATTTTAATTTTTTTTTTTCTTTTACAGACAACTGAATATGCAAGTATAAACTTTTAAGGATTTTCAGTAGTCCCTGTTTTGGGGCCTCAGTGTATTTGAGGTTACCATGATGTGTTTGGAGTTAATTTGATTTTAAAAAAAGGGGGAGGTATCAAACATTATGTCCAGTTATTGCCAGCCAAAAGGAAAGTTTTGTCTCCATTAATCCTAGAACAGTGAAGCAGAATTGGATTTGTTTCAGCCTGTTAGAAAAAGATGTTGTTCTGCAGCAGTACCGCAAGAGGGTGGTTAAAGAGAGCCTGAAACACGTGTAGGCTGTGCTGGAAGAGGGGACGGCTCTGCTGTTCTGGGCAAGGTGAATGTAGCTGTAAATTATTTTATGAGAATCTCCTCTTTGAGGAGCTCTCCTGTTCCCCTGCGTAAGTGACAGAAATCCCAGCGGGGCAGTGGCAGACGCTGCTCAGGCTAACCAAGGAGTGACCTTACTTTGTCACATTTAATACAAGGGACTAGAAGTGGTCCATACCTGGAGCATTCAGCTCGATAGAGGCAATTGTATTTGGGAGAGTTAGGTTTAAAATTGCATGGTGCTACAGACCAGCAACAAAGCACATTGTGCTTGTGTTAAGGGAATAAAAGATGCTTCTCTATAGCAAATAGTAGATACAGAATGAGTTAGTGTATGTCAGCTCAAGGAGTTGGACTCAATGATCCTTGTGGGTCCCTTCCAACTCAGGAGATTTTATGATTCTATTCTATGACCTCCTCAAAGTCTCAGTACATCTGTCTGTTTTTCCCATTACCTGGCTTTTGAAAGGAGTAGCCAAGGACTAAGCAAGAAAATTGCTTCATTTGGAGATGGGGAAAGAAATTAATGCCAGGTTTTCTAAGGAAATAGATTAAAAAGGTTTATTGAAAATCACCAGAGCTGTCTGCATCATACCAGCAGAAAGCTTGGCTCTGATTTTTCCTTTTCTACCCTCACCATGCCCTTGCCATGTGAATGGAAAGCCAACCCTTTTTTGGTGCTGCTCTCCTGACTCTCCTGAGGGACAAGGGACACATGGGCCGAGGAGCAGCAGAGCATGGCCCACATGGCTCCAGCTGCTGTCTGGCCAGAGGAGGGGGGCTGGCGGAGCCTTCCTCTCCCTCCTCACACTGCCCATCCCCAACACTGCCCACAGCAAGTGCTGGACAGTGCTGTGTCCACAGGGCCCCAGCTGGGGGGCTGAGAGGAGCCAGTCCCCAGCTGGTCCCAGGGCACTGCGGTGTGAACTCGGGGCTGCTCAGAGAAGAACCGAGCTCTGCCTCCTCACAGCCCAAACCTGGGGACCAGCACTGCTCACCTGGGAGGCACAGCAGCAGGTAGGAACAGCATTTTTCATGATCTGAGCTGCAGTGAGGTGGGGAACTGTGCTGAGGAGATGGGGGCTCACACCCATACACCCCAGAGAGGGCAGGGGCACCTCAGCACCCCGATACTGGGGGGACTCCCAGTAGCAGCACCTGCCCCGAGGCAGGGCCTCACAGAAGGAGTGATTGGCACTGGAACGGCCTGGCCAGAGAGGTGGTGGGGTCACCAACCCTGGAAGTGTTTAAGACTGGATGTGACACTTAGCGCGATTGTGGTAGTGGGTTTTCTAGTGTTTTATATTATTGTTGAATGTTTTATATTACTGTTGGTATCTCCCTAAATCCTCCCTTATTCTGTAATCCCTGATGGTTTGCCCCAAACCCCTCCTTTCCATATAAGGTGTTCACCCGCCTTCCCTCGCACCTGNGAGCTAACCTCGTGGCTTCGTGGATCCCGGGACCTGAACGAACATCCTCTGTCCTACACCCGAAGCTGCCCGTCTCTCTCCCTTGGAATTACTCCGTCTCCTCGACGCTGCACTTATTGCCGGTGTCCTGCGCTCTCTGCGAGGGAGCGCGGGCTGCACCGACTGCCCCGAAACCCGGCGCGGGCGGGACGGGGAGCGGCCACACACGGTTCGCTGCCCCGGGGAGCTAGCCGGAGCCCGAATGGACACCGGGGCGGCGCGTCGTGCGATGATCTGGGTGACAAGGTGGTGTCAGGTTATAGGTTGGAGTCAATGATCTCAAAGGTCTTTTCCAGCCTAGTCAATTCTGTGATTCTGTTATTCTGTGACTGGCAGCCCCGGCTAACACGTCTCATCCACCTCGCAGTGTTATCGCTGGGGCTTGATGTCAGCAGAGTCATGCTGTGATAGTCATTATGGTTTTAAATGATTCATTTTCCACTTAACTGTATTATTGTGGCTTACAGAGCATCTGGAGCTTTGCAGCAGTAAATACATCGCTGACTACTACAGCAGTGTACTAATCTGTGGTTTTGAAGAATCTCTTTAACAAAATACAGCCGGGGCAGGCAGGTGTTGGTGCCTGTGTGGGCCAGCCCTGCTCTCTAGGGCACCTGTCCCACACCAGACTAAAACACAGCTGATGCTTATGTGCTTGCAGGAACTGGAGGAGCATCTTTAGTGCAATTTGATACTGCCCGAATCTGGCATTTTTGTAGAAGAAAATGAGAGATTCTTGTCAGATGCACGTGACAGACCTTGTGGTGGTGTTGAGGCAACCAGGCCTGTGAGGTGTTGGTGTGTCGGGGAACAATGTGGGTCTGCCCTGAGCAGTCTGTCCTGAATGATCAGAATAGTACCTTGCTAATAAAAGTAAGGACTCTGTATAATATGATACTATTTTATGTGTTTTTCTCCTCGGCTCCCGCAGGCACGGCCCGGGATGGAGCTGCAGAGGGCAGTGTGGGAGAGGGAAAGCCCGCCCAAGATGGCGGCGCGGCCGCACGCTGCGGCACTAGAGGGAGATGGCGGGCAGGAAAAGCGACTTTCGGGGCCGTTTGGGCGGCTTTAACTCTCGGATGGACCCTGCCTGCCCGCAGCTCTTCTGCCGGGCTGCGGAGAGGCGGCAGCTGGTGTCCCTTGGACAACCGTGCCTCCAGCTTTCCGCAGGTGTCAGCATCTCCTGCTTGCTGAGTCAGAGCTGCGCCGTGCTCGGGTGGGAGTCAGGCTGCGATTCATTTTGATAAAGGCGTCTTGAGAAATATTTTGCAAAATGCAGCAAGTTGAAGCACAGGCTGGAAAAAAGCACACCGTCCATAAGTTCATGTGTCGCCTGAGGTGATGGAAAAATGAAGTGGGAAAAGGAGCAGGTGCGACAGGCTGGGTTTACATGTGTTCATTTACTTGCCATAAAGTGAGTCATTAAACGTGGTTCTTTCTCTGCCAGCACCTCTGAACAATGGACCCGGGCTTTGGTCCCCGCTGCCCTCAGCCCTCGGAAGGACAAACTGGAGACAGCAGGGGAAGGTCACTATTGCGGGCTGCAGCTCCAAATAAATCTAGTTAAAAGTAAGAATTAAAGAAAGGAAAAAAGGTTGTTTAGGGAGGGGAAGGAAACCCCCTACAAATCCTCTCTGACTTTTGAAATCTTTGTCATCCACAGTCACCTTGTTGCCTCTTCCCCAATAACCTGTAACTTCACACTTTTAACTTTAAAAGAAAGCAAGGCATTGGGGTATGAGGGGAAAGCCTTTGGTGGTTTATTTCTTCACGGAAGTTGTGTTTTGTTAGACAGGTTTGAGTTGAAAAAGTTTTTTTTTCCTGAACACCATCCAGACACATTTGGACAATACTCCTGGGCATGGAGTGACTCTTGGTGATGGTGCTGTGCAGGGCAGGAGTTGGACTCTGATCCTTGTGTGTCCCTTCCCACTCAGCAGATTCTGAGTGCATACTAAGTCCTAATGGTTTGTAACCAAAATAATTATATTTGAAGCCTGGGGGTAACTGGTTTTTGACTCTTTACTGTAGGAGCTGGACTGGATGATCCTGATGGGCCCCTTCCAGCTCAGTGCATCCTGTAATTCTGAGACATGGACTCAGCAGCTGAGCCTGTGGGGCTGGGTGGAGAGCAGAACAGCAGGGACAGGCAGTGGTCACTTGTTTCTGACCCAGGGTTAGCTGCATCCTCCACCTGGGGTGAGAGAACCAGGACCTCCAGCGTTTTTGAACAGGAAATTTTCTGTGCCCCATTGTTGTGTACATTTACTGTGATGGTGGGACTTGGGAGCTTTGGTATCATGGCAATACAGTCAGACTGTGTGGAATTAGACATAAAATTTGTTCTCACACCAGTTGTGAGCAGGTAAATTGTGTATTGTTCTGTAGTGTGTTTATTCAGATGATTTCATGTTCTAAAATTTGATTTCAAAGCAGAGGACTAGAGGCTTCAGGTTTGATATCTGTTTCTGTCTTAAGGGGAATATTGAGAATCCGTGACTTTGTTTTTTTCCTTTTGATAAGACTCTCCCCCCTTTGCCTCTTGTAAAGAACTTTTCCATCTATTATTAGGAATTCTATATGAGAGGTTTCATTGTGGTCTTTTTGTTTGTTTCTTTTTTCTCCCCAGTTACGATTTCTAATGCTCATTAGCAATGTAGTAAGTCTATTCTGGAGATTATTTAGTTTTATCTTGAATTTGGAGGGATTACAATCAAAGTGGGCATTGGATTTTAAGAATTATCCTGTAATGAATGCAAGAGCTCTATATCACTGCTAAATTCTGTCAACTTGTTCCCTGCCTCTGCAGCTTTGGCTTAGCAAACTTTGCTCTGAATAGTCCCATGACTACTTGATGAAACAGAGAACAGTCTATTTCTAGTAAATCTCACATAGAGTAGGTGGATCTCTGTCTAATGGATCATTTACATGAGTTTCTACAAAATTCTGACATCTGGACTGCTGTGGGACCAAAATGGGCTTTGTTTTTGTGCATGTCCCTTTGACAACCTTCTCCCCAAATGTACAGGACTGAATTTCCCTCTCACTGAAGGGCTAAACCAGGAATGCCCTTCACTTTCCCTTCCAGTATACCTTGCACACAAATGCCTCCAACGTTCTGGTGTGTGAGCTCAGCACTTTGCCAAACCTGGGAATCCAATTGAAAAATACGAAGACAGCTCTGCAGCACTACATTTGGTGATTCATGCTTCTGATTTTAATTTTAAATGTATTCCATCAGGGAAACTTCACACTTATCAAGATAGGAAAAGGCCCTCACAAATATGTATTGATGGGGACAAAAGAAAAAATGTGATTATTAAGTTTAAAATTGTAGGGTTTTCTTTTATCTAGAATACTAGATTTGAGTTTTGGCTCTATAGAGGGAAATTGGTTTGCTGTTGTCTTTTTGGCGTGTAGCTGTCTTCAGGAAATTCAGGTGAGTTCTTTGGATGGCTTTTCTATTGGCAAATACAGAGCTAGCACCTGTGTAATATCTGATATGTAAAAAACCAGTGCCATAACTTTAGTCCGGGGAAGGATTTTGTGTGGGGATGTTTATGCTTAGGAGGAAGGGACACAGGATGGTCTAAGTGGGAGATGAACAGAAGATCTAAAAAGGAAATGAATAGGAGCTCAGTTGTAAAATAAAAACTTTTTAATGTGAATTTTTGAACATGCAAGTGTTGCAAAGACAGAAGCTGATGATATGTGTGAATCTTTTCTTCCTGTAGGTAGCTGAAAACCTGTTGAAGGTAATCATAAACCTTCTCACTCTGAACACCAGAGAAAATCCCGGGAGTTCCTGAATTTGTCACAGGTATGGAAAAGTTTATTAGATATGCTTTGGGAAAAGTTAGGGCAAAATCATCTATTTTGATTGATTCAATAAAGCTGAACAGGTTGTCTGCCAAGGGCAGCATTTTGGGGTTGTGATGCTCGAATTTGCCTTTGCAGGTCAGTAAGAGACTCTCAGATTTACATAGTCTTTCCAGAACCAAAATGAGCCTAATTATCCAGATTTCCTCATGTATATTATCCATTGTATCTCTATCCTGTACATCTATGAAAACAGTAAATAGGAAAAGTCACTCTTCTGGGTGGAGAATGATACTCTCCTGATAACTTTTAAAGACTAAACAGGAAATGTAATTTTGAAATGTTTACCCAGAGTGAAGTAATAGTTTCTAATGCCTCAGCACAGCCACAGTCTGAGGTTGTTTGCCAACAGGGCAAACAGAGAGCTGGGACCATACCAGCTTCAGGAAGCAGAGTTCAAGCTCTCTGTGGATCCCTGTATTCCTGGGTGTATTCCAGAGCAAGCCAAGCCTCTCTGGACTGCTAAGTCAAGAACTGGGTCTTTACAGTAACCAGACTTTCAGGTTCCCAAAATGCTGACATGTATCAGTCAGAGGATCCCAAAGAAGTTTCTACTGAGAGTATTTTCCTTTCAGTTGTGACCAAAGGCTCCTTTCTCGTTTTCCCTGAAGGGTGCACAGACCTTGAATTTGAAAGCTGTCTGTCTACTGAAGCTGTCTACCAGCTTCAGTAGACACAACGTTCCTAAGGCTGGTGCTGCAGTTAAACCAAAAGCCCTTCAGGTGATTTATGTGTCTGCTCTGCCTGTGATGTTGTGAAATCCCTGCAGCCTTAGAGTCTATGGGGAACTGGCCTCTGTTGTTGGGAGAGAGTATATTCCAGGAAGCATTTTCATTTTGATTCATTGCCTTTTTCCAATGTTTTCCTGGAAAAATTTAATCAGGTCTAATTCTGCCTTGTGTGCTTTGGTAGCAAACACGTCAGGGTCCAACCTGGCACACGGAATGTGTGCGTGTGGCACTGAGCCCTGGTTTGGGCAAAGCCTAAAGGCCACCACAGCGCTCCAGCTCCTCAGAGAGCCCTGTGTGCCTGGCTGAGGGCTGTCCTCCACCACAGGGAGCACATCATATCTGGCTCAGAGGGTTTGGTGCTGTGCTAAGGAGCTCACAAAGCTGCCGAAATGGGAGGTGAAGGGGAATTGCTGCCTACCCCAGCAGGAGGGTGCTTCACCCCAGAGCAGCAGCTGCATGTTGTGCCATGGTGACCTCAGCTGTCCCTGTGGAGCTCTTGGATTGTTCAGATTTGCTTTGTTTTGGGTCTGAGTCAGCTGTGCCAGGTTCTGTAAGGCAGGAAAAGGTGTCCCAGGTATGGAACAGCCAAGACTGTGCAAAGACAAGGATACAGCTGTGTTGTAACAGGATGTTTTTTTCAGAACTTTGGCTTTTTTGCCAGAGTTTTTTTTTTTTCAGTCATTTAAGGGCTGTAGTTTTTTCAGGCAGTAAAGAAGCACTTTAGGGTAGAATTTGATGGATGCTCAAACCAATAGCTTTCAGGTGAGCTTCTCCCACAGGTGGAAGGTGATGGTCGGGGTGGAAGTGTGTGCAGGTGTTTGCTCTTAGGCTTCTGAACGCCAAGCCTGAACTGGCTTGGAGGGAGAGGGAATGGAAAGTTTGCTCTGTTCCTTCTGTTCTTCCAGCTGTCCTAAACCAGACCAGGGTACAGTTGAATAAATTTAGTATTTCACTGGATCAAGAGAGTAGTTGAAGACTTGCTGGTGCACACTGAGGACAGAGCTTTGTCCATCTTGTGGAGAGTGTTTTTATTCCCCAGATTCTGGTAGGTCATGGGCTTTGCTGATACCTTGTATGTGTTGAGCTGATTGTTTAATGGTCAAAGTGGCCTGTTTGTTTAGTATCTCTGTATCTCACAGACTTTGGTTATTTGATTTGTTTTGGGATTTTGCCATGTCTCTAAGAGCAGTTTATGAATGGGAAACCTAACCACAGAAACATGATGTTCCAGACTGTATGGAGCTGGTAGAGGAGGAGGGGATGAGCCCTCACCTGTGGTTCCCCAAGTCCATCCTTGTCACCAGCCTGGCTGACACCATTGCAGTGCTGGTATTTGAAGTACCCAGGTGATTCAGGATTTAGGAAGAAGAGGAGGGATGCAGAGTGACATGTCCAGCCCCAGAGCTGGTCTCTTCAAACCATGAATGACTTTAGGGTTTGAGGAATTCATTCTAACACTGCAGGTACTTAGACTGCCCTTTACAGGAACAAAGACTTATCCCTTCTGGGTTGCACTATAGCATTTTGCATGCCCTAAATTCACTTAAAATTGACTTAATCACGCTGTATTTTTTTAATGTTTCTGTGCAAGTACCACATTGCTGTCTCAGCAGTAGTAGTGAGGAGTTGAAAGGAGTTAATCGTGCTTTGTAGCTTAATGCCTTATGGTTTATTATTAAGAATAAAGACAAGCGCTCCACTATTTTATCTCCAATGTGCAGTTAACTTAATTCTTAATCCTCTGAAGAGATGGTGTGCTTCCTAACAGTTGGGCTTCTGCCTTGCTTTTAAGCTGCATGTGAAACTTAAATTCTGAAATGCTCAGTGCAGAGAGAATTTTAATACATGCATGCATAAATCAGTCTTCATGAGCTTCCCCTTAACCATTCAGTCAGAGTTTTCCTTTCCCTCTGTGCTTACCTGGAATTATTGCTTAGCAGGCTGCTTTGCTGTTCCTTGTGCGTGCAGTAGCCACTGAGTCGTGGTGCTGTGCAAACATGACCATGGGCTGGTGGGATGTGAGTTCAGTTCTTCTCTTTGACTGTTGGGAACTGTCCAGAATTCCTGTTCCTCCTCAGCTGTGAATTCTTTTCTTAGCATGGCTGCCGCCTTCTCCCCGTTATTTCCACAGCTCCCTGCTCAATCTGCCTGCTGGTATAGTCACTGAGGACAAGGGGGCTGTGCTAGGAGTTGATAAGCTTTTGCAAGTAGCCACAGTGTTACAAGGATGGTTTTATTCCCTATCAGTGTATTACAATGCAAGGTATTTAACAAACAGTATAACAAGCAGAATTTTGGCATTGTCCTGTTCACTTGTAGAGAAACTTGTCCCAGTTAATTTTCTGGTATAAATGCTCCAAAAATTCCAAGATGATATCTTTATCTTTGCTCAGGTTCAGTTTTCAAATTTACATAGTCACCAAAGCCCATTGTTTTAGAAGATTGTTTTCATTGCTCCTGTCTTTTGGGTACATTTAATTTTAGCCTTTTGCAATCTTTCTGTTCCACCAGCACATTGATCTTGCTCCACTCAGCTAATTGGATTAACTAATTTGCTATATTTATTGTACAGTATTGATTTGATAATACCAATCTTCCATCTCAATGTAATCTCATATTTTCTCTGGCCTCATAGCAGCCCTGCTAAATGCCCCCCCTGCCCCACCTTTGCACTTGGACTTCATATAAAATCACAGCAGTGATTAAAAGCCCTGAGGCTAATCAGGCTCTTTTCTGCAGGCCTGGTGTGCTTTGCTAAGCACTGAAGGCTGAGATAAAGGTGTTGGATGATGTTCCCACATATCTTAATAGCTGCTCCATGCTGACACAAGGACCTCCCAAAACCTTGTGTTTCTGCAAGTGCTCAGTCACTTGGGTGCTTAGCTTTGGTACCTTTGGGGGAGGCTAAATACCTCAAATATTTGCTTGCCTGTGCTCACTCCTCAAATGTTCAAACTTCTGGCAAGAGCTCAACATCCAAGTTCCCTGGTGACCTGTGAAAATCTCCAGGTGTCTAAAGCATATAAATCTTTAGCTTTCATAAAGTCAAGAAATGCTTGCAGTGAGGCAAATTCTGAATCATTGAAATTAGCAGCAGCTTTTCAGGAATTGTGGCAAGACAGAATCTGTGTAGATCCTGTTTGTAAAGAAAGAGGTTTGCTGTTTGACAGTCAGGTGAGCAAGTTCAAGTACTTATGGATTCTGCACAGTTTGAAGCTTCATGTGCATCTTTATTTTGATTCCTGAAAAATCATGTTTGTTATGTTGACTGCATTCTCTAAAAGCCTGGAATTGTGCTCTGAGCTAGTCAGTGCATTTTCAAATGAGCTGAGACTTTCTCCAGCCTAACCTGGCATTGCTTGTCTTTGGGTGGCCTCACCTTGTGGCAGGCTCCAGCCACTTGCCCCAGGTGAGACGGGGACTGAGTGACCACCAAGGCTGATCGTTTGCAAGGAGCTACTTGGGATCCTGCAGTTCTCCTGTTTGCTCCAAAACAGGACTCCAGTCACGACTGATTTTGGCACAGGGGAGATGAGAAGGCAGTGTTCTGTGTGTCCTTTTTGCTGTTGATTCACACAGCTTGTTCCCACTCCGACTGGCTGTGCAGTCCAGAGCAGAGGTTGATGCTCATACACGGGGACTGCAGGTGTAGGCAGCTTCATTTTCTGTCTCACTTTGCAGTTGTCACAGGGTTTTAAAGAATATTTTCATTATTCTGTGGCAGTTGTGAGACACTTCATGGTTTGACAGCTTCTATGCTAAATCACTGCTCATCACGCAGATGAATTTCTCTTTCACTTTCAGTGTCAATATTTCACTTTCCCGAGATCCAAAGCTGCAACTTAAACAAGGAGAGGACAACCATCAGAAAGCAACAGGCTGTAGACATAAGGGGTGTGTGGGTGCTGTCACAGGGATGCCAGTAGAAGATGTGGTTGTGAGGGATTTTTTTGTGCTGTTTGACATTACATTGACTGAAAATTTGGTTATTCCCTTAAGAGCTTGGGTAGAAACAGCTAGACTACTGGAAGGGGTGGGGAAAACAGCAGAAAAACTGCTAGTTGTACCTGCTCAACCTTAGCCATTCCTTGAGAAAATATGCCTTTTTCACTTCTTTCCGTTGTGACAGTTTATCTCTGACTGAGTTTTTTCTTTTATTTATTAATAAAGAAATATCCTTACACCTCAGAGAAAGTATTAATACTTACTACTCTAACTTGCAAATTCCTCTCACTTCTTTGAAGGAACAGTGCAGTAGATGACAGCAGGTTTTGGGAGGCCCAGCCCTGGGCTGTGGATGGCTCAGGGACTGCAAACAAATGTGTGCTCAATCTGGGACTGTCTCCAAACATTAGTGCAAGGCTCTTGAAATGGGAATAGAAGTTATTTAGGGCAAGACTTAAAAGGAGCAGCTGAGGTCCCTTGTCTTGGTCAGCCTGGATAGGAGAAGGCTGAAGGGGCTCTCCTGGCAGGCTGCACCCTCCTTGAGGGGGGTCAGAGGAGGGGAGGTGCTGGTCTCACTCTGGTGACCCCAATGGGACATGAGGAAGTGGAGACTGGACATTGGGAAGGGCTCTCTGCTGAGGGGTGCTTGGTGCCTGGAACAGGTTCCCCAGGGAAGTGCCCATGGCACCAAGCCTGCCAGAGTTCAAGCCATGGAGGACATGTCTAGGAGTTTAGTTTTAGAACTAGGAGTTCTAGTTTAGTTTTTGGCAGTACTGCAAGGAGAAGGAATTTGAGTCATCCTCATGGATCCCTTCCCATGTGGGGGATTCTGTGATTCAGGAACATCCCATTCTCTTGTTTTATGCAGTAAACATTTTGCCAGACAAGCAAGCACCTCAGCCCAGCTCAGCTGCCTGCACCCAATGGAGGTACATTGGGGTGGAAGTGTCAGTCAGGTGTTCCTGAGTTGGGGAGAGAAACAGGCTCATTATGGCCTGGAAACATTCACATCATGAGACAAAAAGCCTGTGCTGAAAGGCTGTTTTGCAGTGGGTAATTAGGGTTTGTTTGTGGTAGTAGTGTCTCTAGAATTAAGTCCTGCTTGGCATGGATGGGGTCTGGTACAATTTAGCACTGTCCAACACAGCTTGACAGGGGTCTATTACTTCATCTCAGAGCAGCTAACAAGCAGAGAGTGTTTGGTGGTGTTTGATCAGGGGATTGGTGTTAAAAGCCAGATTATTATAAAAATGGGGAAAGTTTTATAGACATCGAAGGGTCTGGTTGAGCAAAAATAACAGCTAGCAGGTGGCTTGTGCTAACCAGGTAAATAGGGCTAAATTATGGTTTCAATGCAGAGCTTGTGGAGGATATCCAGCAATTTAATAAGCTCCAGGAGCATAAGAAATTCCTAAGGGCTCAATCTTGCAATGCACTCTGCAAATGGACTTAATTGAGTTGTAATGAGGCCAGTTATGGGCAACTGTTCCACCTGCATGCAGCTCGTTGCGTATGTGAGTTTGAACCTAGTGCAACATATGTTAGAGCAGTATTTAGAATATTTCAGGTAGACAGAAAGCATCAGAACACCTTATTTCTGCTTTAATTCACATTGCCTTGAAATGCACCTTCCTACAAAGGGGCAGCTGAGGGGAGCTGGCTGAACCCAACCTGCACCAGAAATGTTTGGGATGAATCTTCTAAGTTGGTCACGTTATGATCCGGCACAAAGTGATCCTGCTCAGAAATTATGCATAAGTCTGTGACTAAAATTACCTGAGAAGCAACTGCCATAGGAGAAGGTTTGTGGTGAGATTCTGGTCTTCAAAAGCCATGGAGCCAATAGATTACTGAAAGTGTGGCACACTTGTGTGTTCCTGCTGTAAACAGTTGGTTTTGTTAGTAAAAAGTAACGTATTCTTACATCCTTAAATATTAATAGCCAGCTGAGTACAGGAGAGAGCATTCTGATCAATTTAATTTTATTTTCTTTAATTACTGACAGTGTTTACACACTGACTGTTGAAAAGACAGCAAATACCTTCAAACTTTTGTTTAGAAATAAAATTGGTGGGGCTGACTAATACTGCTGAGGATTGGGTTCCGACTATGTGACATATCAGAGGGGCTGACAAGGACAATTCCTTGAATGGGATCTTGGAGGGAGGATGTGGTGCTGCAGTGATAACTTGTGCCTTAAAATTTTCATCCCAAGATGCTTCCTCTGGAGGTGAGAGAGCCATGTTTGAGTAAAATGCATGACTTGATTTCATCACATTTAGGGTGGAAGGTAGGCAATGTTTGAGGTTCCTTTATTAAAAGCAAGTTGAACTTATTTAAACTGCATCCCACATATCAAGTGCTTCTCTCCACACTGCTCTTGTCCCATTATTGAACTTGCCCTGAGGCTTACATGTAAGTCTGTGCTGAAATATAATAATTGCTGTCTAATGATGTCTTAAATAGGTAAAAATGATCTATTGATACATAATAAACAGAGATAATGAAATATTTTATTCATGTTTTCTGAAAGTATCAATTGTTTATATCTGGGTATCAATTAGAGTTTGCATTTAAACAGAATTCAGAGTAGTAGCATTCCATTCACTTACTCTAAATTAAATGGCAGTATGTTTCACTTAATATAAATTGTGTGTGATTACTTACAATCAGTTTAAATCAATAAGTTTGTGATGGATTATTTACCCAGTGCTGTGGTTTCTCAGTAATAAATCCCTTGTTTAGTCCACAAGGCATTGCTTCTTTTGGCAGCTTTCCATGCATTTCAGTAATGAGTATTGGATAGGCACAGTTTCAGCAAATCAGCATTTAAGAAGGAAAAAAAAAGCCCCCACAGAGGATAAATGCATTAAAAAAATCAATTTACCTCAACTAGTCCCAATTCAAATTAATAGAATACTCTGCTCTGAGAATCTTGGAGTCTGTTCCTTGCAGCTGAAATCTGTGTATATCCTGGCTTAATAATGTGAAGGCAGGGAATTGGAATGTGGTCTGTGATTCAAGGGTTGGAAGCTTTGTTACAAAAATCCTCAGAGGACAGGGGTAGAATATTATTTTGCTTGGTAGAACAGAGTCACAAGCTGCCGTGACTTGTTCCTGAGGCCATGCCTCCCATCTGCAGAAACCACTGTCCCTGCCCCAGAAGAGAAGAGTCCCATGGACTGGAGGAGGATGCCCTGGAGAGCATGCATGGTGGTCATGGTGTGCAGTAAAAGATATCCCAGCTGCAAAGGTGTGGTTGGGTTTTAACAGGACTGAGGGAAAGAGCCCCAAGAGGCATCAGGCACTTAGGGTGACATCCTGGATTCTGCTGATCACCCTGAAATGTGGCTAGCTGCAGAGATGGGTGTGGAGGTTGTTGTGAGTTCCTTGAAGATGAAGGAAGAGGTCAGAGAAGAGATGAGTGAGAGGGGACCTCAGCAGGGAGGGCCCAGGCTCTGCTCCAGGGGCCCAGCAGTGGCACCAGAGCCACGGGCAGGGACTGAGCCCAGGAACTGCCCCTGCACAGGAGGCAGAACTTCTGCCCTGGGCAGTGCCCAGCCCTGAACAGGCTGCCCAGGGAGGGGCTGGAGTCTCCCTCAGCGGGGAAACTCCAGAGCCCTCTGGACACAATGCTGTGCCCTGTGCTCTGGGATGGCCCTGCCTGAGCAGGGAGGTGGCACCAGTGACCCTCTGTGCTCCCTTCCAGCCTGGCCCACTGGGAGATTCTGTAATGTGGGCTCTAGGGATGATAGAGCCCAGTGACAGCCAGCCTGGCTGTGGCACCTCATGGGTACAAGGGACAGTCTTCACCCTACTTACTGGTGAATTTCTGACAGAAAATCTTAGTCTAAAACATCTCCCCATCTCAGTCATGTGGGGATGGTGGCAGTAATTAAGTCAGAGTGGAGAAATTGGTTTTCATCTTCCTGAATAGAAAGCTGCTCCTAGGCCAGGAAGCTGTTCCCCATCTCTCCTGTGAGCTCTGTTCTTCACCTCATTCCTGCTCGGGTGTGAGCATCTGGGTTGTTGGGCTCTCCCCCATTTCATGCCTGAGCTCCTGGTTAGAAAAGGCTCACAGTGGCACAGTGCTGCTTCCCGAGCCTGAGCAGGCTTCACAAAGGAATTCTGAGAAGAAATAAAGCATGGAAATGAATTAGTGAAATCCTGAGCTTCAAAGACTGCCAAGAAGTCAGGGAATGCCAAGTATTGTATGGGATGGTAGCAAGGGAGCAGTGTAGGGAAGGGTCTGTGAGAAGAGAGCAGTACAGTGTAAAACAAGCCTTTGTTTTGGTGCAAACACAGTTCAGAGATGACTTGCACAAAATCACTGAACTTTGCTGCAAGCCTTGGAGTTAAGTATATGTGCTGTCATTTGTTAGGCGCTCTGTTTTTCTGTATAAATTGTCTGTCTTTTCATTCTTTTCTGGAGCATGGGGTTATTTGGGAATCAGGTTGGCAATTGTGGGGCTCCTGCATCCAGAAGGATGGTAAAGAGATGTTTAGCAGCATGGGTTGCCTTTTGTTGTTTGAGGTTCTGCAGATCTGCTGGCCATTTTGTAGGAAACAGCAACTGTTGGTGGCTATTTCTATTAAGCAGAACCAAGTGTACTAGAATGGGTGTTGTGGTCCTTCCCCTGTTTTCTCTGTGATGGCACAGAGGTACTTCATTCATGTTTAACACTGACCTGTGACCTCCATGTATGTGCTCTGTGTGTGCTGGCTGGAGTGTGCCCTGGACCTTTCCCTGCTGCTTTTTCAGAAATACATTATTAGTTCCTGAAGGTGATGGATTATTTTGTCTAGGCAACCTGAATGCTCTGTTTTGTGAAGTCATTGCCCCTGTATGCAGGCCTTGCATCAAGGCTGGCACCAGAAGAACTATTCAAGGTGTGCACACACACAGGTGTATAATTTTGTGGTTTAAATCCATTTGCTGTAGAAGGTCACAGACCATTTAGGTTGGAAGGGGCCTTCAGGACCATCCCGTTCCATGTCCCCAGAGCATCACCCTGCTGGCCCCTTCCAGTGCCTGCCTTCCTTCAGACTTGCAGTGCAGCAATCAGTCACTTCCACTCGAATGGAAACTTCTTTGAGAAATCCTTGCCTGTGAGCCCAGCTGAAAGTGTAATTATAGCACAGGGGAGACAGGGTGCTGTAATTGAATGGTTGCTGATAGACAGTGAAAAATGACTGTCCTTTGAAGACTGTGCCCATCCTTTTCTCTCTGCCGCGGTATCTGTTTTGAGATCAGTTTGTGGTAATCACAATAGTTGGCATTTCTCATCCCTGGAGCCTTTCAGGTCTCATCCCTTCGACATAATAACCACTTGGACTTCTTGACCTGTGCTTTAAGCCCCTCTCAGGGTGTTCCAAGGAGTTATTTTAGGGAAGAAATATGTTCACTACAGTCACTAGCTCCATTCTTCTCTGCATGTGGATACCACAGCAATTGCACAACAGCAGGAGTTCACATCAAGTGCCCTGTCATGGTGAGTGAAGGCTCTGATGTTCCAATGCTGGGGCACACAAGTTGCAATGGTGCCTCAGGGGCTGTGGTTACCTTCGGCATATTTACCACATCCAAAGTAGGGCAGATGGAAATGGCTTTCTGTCAGGAGTATTCCCCTGGCACAGAGCCATGCACCTGCTTCTGATGTGTGTTATTGGTAAAGACCATTTGCCAGTGCATCACAGTCCAACATGCTTTTTTTTTTTTTCCCCTCCTGCCTTTTAGACAAATATTTGGATGCCTGCGAAGATTTTGCATAACTGCTGGCAAAATCCCTCCCTATAACCACCTACACTCCTGCTGTAGCCTCTGGCTGAGCAATCCTACTGTCTTTAGTAGGAAAGGGTGCTGCAGGCAGTGGCTAAATCCTGGGATGTTTGGGGTGGGGTAGGGAAAGACATTCTCAGCAAAAGCAGTTCCTAAACTTCCCCCTCGGGAATGGGAGCTGGTGGTGCAGGGTGCTCTGATGGAGCATGGGTCTTCTGTCTCCCAGGGCAGACTGGTGCAGAGCAGTGTAATTAGCACATGCCTGATCACTTGAGTCACACACGGCTGGGCCTTTGCACTGTAAGGCTGTGTGAACAGACTTGTTTTCCCCCAGCCCTTGCATGTGAGGTGTGGGTGGTTGTGGTGTAGGTGTGTTTGAACACCTCGAGATTTGCCATTTGCAAATGTGGTTTCTCCTGCCTGTTAGGGCAACAGTGCTTTCCTGCAGTCATCTGTATGCTGCTGTGTCACCTCCCAGGTGCTTTTCACCTTTGGGTAGCTGTGCCCTCTGCTTCAGGCTTGTTCAACATCTCTGCCACTGTTACAGATGATTTGTATTCCTCTAGATGATGATGATGGTGCAGTTTAATGTTATGAAATTTTGGAGGAGACTTTGACTTGCCTTGGCCTTACCTTGTGTCCATGAGTAATTTCTGAGAAGATGCTGAACCCTGACAGGTAATGAGGCTGCAATCAGAGGAGGCAAAAAATGCTCTCTGCAAAACTCCTTCCCTTTGTGCTCGTTTTTCTGAGGAAGAATGTGTAAGTTGATAAATCTCAACAGCAGAAATTTTTGCTTCCTCTTCTCTCCTTGAGAGAATGGGAGTGTCAGACCAAACTCCCCTGGCTTGCTGGGAGTGGTGTGCAGCAGCCTGGTGTCACAGGCAGGGGAATCCACCCAAATCCTGCCCATCCCATCATCTGGCACAAAGTGTTCGTGTGGCTGAAGCTTGTGTGAAGGAAAACTGCCTGCAGAAAGGACTTGGAGCAAATGGAAGTGTTGCTCCAGCAGGACCTGGAAGGTCCCTACCCACAGCTTTTATTTTTTTCATGCTTTCAAGGAATGGATGGGGAAAGTGAGAGAGAGGGACACACTCCACTCATAAATAAAATCCTGCTGTAGTTTGGAAACCCAGACAATTACAGATGGATTTATTTACTGCTGCTACTGAAGAGTCAGAGAGTCAGTTGCAAGTGTATTCAAATCTCCCTCTCTCCAGTGCTAAATGGTTTCTTCTCTCTCCATGAAGACCTGGAGACAGTAGCTTCTCAAAATACCTGCTGGTGAACTGAGCCATCTGCTAAAGAAAACAAGTTTCTTCTACAATTCTATTTTCCATCTTCATATACTGTTGTGTCAGACTGTTTTCTGCAAATAACTTGAGATTCTTTTGGCAAGAAAGGGCTTGACAAATGTGCAGTCGGGTTAAACAAAACAACTTTTTAGAAGCTGAAGACTTTCCACGCATAGAAGGGACAAATTCCACCTACCCCCTGCTGCATCCCCATTGCATTCTTAGGTTAAGGAATGAATCATGGACTTCGAGCAGTCTATGTTAAAAGGGATTGTGAACATGTTTCTTTTCTTCTCTCCCTTCCCTTTTTCCTTTGACTCCCTGTTGAGGTGATGGTAGTAAATTTTTATAGCCAGTAAAGATGTGACCAAGGGCTTTACCAGCATATAATGACCAATGAACTGGTGTTGAATGCAGGAGCTTTGGAAGCTCAGGTGGGTGTCTGTAGGTTATCTACAGACAAAGCTCTTTGTCATAGCAGCAATGTGCTCAAATAAGATGCTGAGGGTTTGTCACAGCTCAGCTGCCTGACATTTAGCAGCTTGTATGCCATCCCTGCCCCTGACTTCCAGGAAGGATTGTCTGCGTGGTTGCTGCTGTAGCTTGGCTTCATTTCAATTGCAAACGGGGGTTATTAGTATTCCACAGATACCTGGTTAGGCACTTGGGTTTCTCAGTGGAAGGGAAACTTAAAACAATAAGAAACAAGAATAGACGTGAGGCTTAGAATAGATGTCTCCAGGAGAGCTCAGGCTTTGCCCAGAGGCTCAGATTTTGTCACTGACCTGACTTCCTTCCGAATTGCGCCCCCCCTGCAATATTCTTCCCACGCGTTCTTTCCCTTTGTACCAAAGGCAGGCTTTGAACTGGTGTTTTATTCTATGCCTCTTCTCTCTGCTGGGCACAGGGAGAATTCCTGCGCTGCACTCCCAAAAAGCAGAACAGAATGGAGAGCTGGGGCCCTGCCTGTGGGCACTCTGGGAAGGAGCAAGTCTGGCACTGAAGGGGGATACTGGGAGCAATCCCACTGCCCTGGGCGTGCCTCGTGCTGCCTCGGGCTTTGTCCTCCCATTTTTCCTCTGTCCTGTCTTTGGCTCCAGTTTGGCCATGTCAGATCAGCACAGGTAAAGCTACAGTGCTGAGTCCCTGGGACTGCAGCAGGGTCAGGATGCAGCAGTGAACTCCACCAAGGAGAGGAGCAGTTGGCTCTTGCCATGGCTGAGTGTGGCTGAAGAACATAAACTATTTGGGATGCACAGCCTGTGGTCGCTTGCATCTTGCCAGGGGTTGACCCTACAGTATCCTTTCTGGGTGCTTTGAAAATTTTTAGGAGAAAAGGGGGCTCTTCCCTCTTCTCACTTGCCCTCCCCTTCCAGTGAGAGAAGAAATTTTGGATCTCTGGACTCTTAGCATGACTGTGCTTTTTATGCAGAAAAGTGATTTGGTTTGGTTTTTCCCTTCTCCTGTCTGTGTTTTCTGATAGTTGATTTGAGCTGGTTCCAACCTAACTTTAGACCAAAGCTTTTCTCTTTGTCCTGAAGGGCTGAAGCCATAATCACTACCTTCTCATTTAAATTCTGAAATTACCTTTCAAATCTTACCTTTTAATTTCTTTTGTGAAGATCTCTGCCTTTTAAGGGGTGAGCAAATGCAGTTTCAGTAGTGCAGGGTTGGTAAAAGGCCAGAAATCTGTCCCTGCCTTCTTGACACAGAATTTACATAATCCCAGATCGTGGCATTGCAGGTAACTTTGGACCTCTTAACTACACTGTTAGAGCTGTAGAGTTGGTTCCATGTTCAGGGAGTGTTGGTGGCTCAGGCTGGGGAATGTGGTTTGCTTGTTCACTCTTCGTGGTTTGTTTTATTTCTGGCAGCTGTGCTTGGGCAAAAGAGCAAGGTATCCCTCTGTGTCTGTTCATCCCTGTAATGATCTGTGCCATGGGGCTGATTGCTGCCTGGAGAGCCACAGTGCTCAGCTGGGAGAGACTGAGGTACAGGGCAGCACCCCTGAGCAGCAACAGTGAAGGCAGTGGGGAGTGGCCCCACAGCCCAGCCCCAGAGTGGGGAGCACTGATCCCTAGAGAGGCTGAGAGGGAGATGAAGAGAGATGAGGTTTATCCCTGCCTCCCTCCCTGCATGTTCACCTGGGAATGGCAGTACTTGTCTCAGACCCTTTGCTTTGGATCTGGCACACCTGCTGCATTTATGTTTTTGCTGTTGCAGCATTTAATCTGCTTTGGTTTGTTTTCTCCTGAGCCAGCTCTGAAGGTTCAGTGTGCTCCTGGTATTTTTGCTGTGTTCAGTTGAAAGGGAAGGGGTATGCAGCTCCATCTCCCAGCTCTTACTGACGCAGGATCTGTCACATAAATCTGAGCATAAAAATGTGTTTGCTGTGGAGGCAGGGCTGTTTTTTGATTATCCACCTTATTGTCAAATCCATTGCTCTCAGGCAAGTGTGGGGAACCTTTTCCTTGCTAAAGGCTGTACACACCGTTCAAATAACTTTGACAAACTACACATTAAACCACCCAGTTGTGGTTATTCCCCCTTCTGCTACTGTTGGATAATTTTGCTGTGGGCTTTATGAAATGAGTAGGTAGCTGTAGTCAGCCAGAGGGGTGCAGATTCCCCACAAGGCCTTCACAGGCTAATGAGCTTTCTCTTAATGGTGTCATAAAGCTGATGCTGCTGGAGGTGTAGTGTCACTTCTCAGCTTGAAGTCAGATACTTCCAGACGTGCCTGTTGTGTTTCCCAGCTGAGTTAGCCCCTGCCAAGCAGCTGGACCTTGTGGGAGCTGTTGGTAACTGAGGGTGTCCTTTGTAGGAGGATGACCAGAAAACAGCCCTGGACACCAGCCCACCCTGTGTTCCATGGGGAAGAGACAGCTCCCAATTGCATACATGCATCAGGGCTTGGAAACTGGGAAAAGCAGGCATTGCTTTGTGAAAGGAAACTGTTTTGGCAGGTGTCCTGTGTGCCATGCAAAATCTCTTGAAAAAATTAGATTTTAGATTTTTTTAACAGAGTCTTGAGCAATGTCAAAGGACTTGAAATATGACAAAGGTTTCTGTTAATGGCCAAGTTAATGAAGCCCTGGAGTGATTTGTCTTTGGAAGTAGCAGCATCTTCATCACTGGTGGCTGCTAAGGTCACATTGGGTAAGCACCTTTTGGGAATGTTGAAGATTCCAACTGAGCCTGTCTGAGGCAGGGGGACAGATGAGAAGGACTTAGGCTCTTCCTGCCCCCTTGCTCAGTGCTCCAGAAGTTCAAACTTTGAAAATTAACTGTGGACCTTTATTGTGGTACCTGCTAGCCCTGAGCCTCAGCTGTTTCCCCTTCCCAAACTGGATTTTGAGCAATGGCAGTCCACGCTTACGGTGACTGGTGCTGCATTGTGAGGACATCCCAGGCCACGTGAAGGTCAGCAGTGCTGTTCACTTTTGGAGAGCAGTGCTGGGAAAACAGGGCAGGGTCTAAGACTCTGAAGGGACTCCTAATTCTTTGAGGTTTTGTGAGTTTTTGGTTTATGGGTGAAATTTGTGTGAACCTTATCTCCCTCAAAGTTTGAAGAAAACATCCCTGAGCAATCTAGTTTAGTGGAAGGTATTCCTGCCTGTGGCAGGGGGGTTGGAATGAGATGAGTTTTAAGGTCCCTTCCAACCCAAACCATTCTGGCATTCTGTGATCTCCCTCCCTCAAATTAGTTGCAAGTTATATAAAGGAGGGGGTGTGTAGGAAAACCTTAATGAAAGCATACAATAGTTTTTGCAAGCAATTAACTAGGAGATAGGTTTTTTTTTTGGCTCTGGAAAGAGTAAACAAGTAGAAAATTATGGTCATTTGACAGCAGGAAATCTATTTTTTTGTCATTACTGTATATTGGAGACATCCGTGAATGAGACTGTTTAAACTCTGATCAGCCACCAATCCACACAGGATCACTTTTTTTCTTTCCTCTTTCTTTCCATTTATTTTCATTGCTGAGATTGACAGATTCAAGTATGAAAGGCTTTAAATAGGTGATCATTCTCATCTCAAGGCTTTGCCTGGCTTTTTAGTTTTCAAATCTCATTTTGGAACACATTGCATTAAATTACATTAAATTACCAAGCACTTTAATTACTTTTTTCCAAAAGCCCAAGCCATTCTTATCTGCTGCTATTGCTTACAGGCTGCAGCACAGAAAAGTGATTTGCTGATGCAATACCATGTCCCCTAATTGTGTTGTGCTCCAGGAGATGAGGAAGCATTCCCCAGCCATGGCTGTGTGACCTTTGGGAAGCACAGCACCCAAATTACAGCTCACTGTAGGACTCTGACAGTGCCCCACATGTGAAGGGACTGAAGAGCCAGCTGTGTCTCTTGAGTTGCTTTTGCAAAGAGAAAAAGCCCATCATTGATTTAGAGATGGAGATGAATGGGTTGTTTTATCCTTTTAGGTGTTGCTCCTAATGCTGTTGACATTGCCTTGCTGCTGTAAAGTTTTGGTACCTGGAAAGGAGAAGTAAAGAAAAGCAGAGCAAAATGGAGCAAGGGACGAATTTACAAAGCTTCTAATTTAAAAAATAGCAATGAGGAAAGCGTTGTTGTTTGTAATTGGAACGGACTGTGGGATCTTCCCATACAAATTACCATTTCTAATTGACTTGTAGGAGAGTGCTCTCCGTGGTTTTCCTGCAGTGGTGTTGCTAGGAAGTGTTGCTAGGCAACCCCTCAAAGACTGAACCGACCTTTAAGATAAATATATGTATTTTCTCCCCATTTTGATGCTGGAAAGCAAACCTCTATTTTGTCTCTGTGCTGGCCTTTCTCTGGGCAGGAGGAGGTCTTTGGGCATGGGGGTTGCTGAATAATAGTCTGCTTAAGATTTGGCAAAGCTTTTTTGTAGGCACAACCTTTTTGTCTGTAACATTCTCAGGAGCTCAAATTTTTTCCTTGCAATGTGAGCAGCAAAAGTTGACAAATAATATCTTGAATTATTTATCTGATTGATGTAGTGATCTTTTTTGAATAAATCATTGAAGAAACACTTCTCACTATTCCCTCAGGTGAGCAGGGGCAGGCAGGACAGAAGCAGAGCATGAAATGGCTGTTGGTGCAGTTTGACAAAGAGGATTTAAACCCTCCCATGTTGCTCAGGCCCTCTCCTAAGAATCCTGGTGGCACAGTGCAAAGCAGCCACTGGGACCTGTTGGGAGTGGTTTGCTTTTACCAGCTGTCTGTGAAGCAAATCTCCTGGGTTATTATTATGTTCAAATTAATTGTCCTCATAATTCTTTTGACTGCTTTTGCCTCATGAAAAAATGTGCCAACTGTTTAATTTTTTTCTTTCCAAGGGAAAAACTGGAATAATGTGTAAGGCTCTAATTTAAAAGTACCTCTAGTTAAAGACAACTTGTAGAAAGGTATAGAGATATTCTGTGGTTTTCCTTGGCTAAGGCTGACATATCAAAAAGCCAAGGCTTGCTGAGGTAGTGTTGAGTGCCAGCCATGTAGGAGTTCTGAACTTTGGTCCTACCAGAGAATTGATAAGGAGCTTTTGCTCCCCAGAATACCTGGGCAGAGGTTGACATCCCTTAGGAATCCCTCTCCAGCTCAAAGCAGGAAGGAGGAGGAGGGTCCTGGGCAGACCAAGCTGTTACGGTGCTGCTGCTCTTGCAAACCCTTGGCTGAAAGAAGTCCAAAAAAAGTCCAAAAACATGAACCCACCTGCAGGCTCTGAGAAGGAGAGAGAACAGAGCAGCCAGGGGCTACAGGAAGGCAGGATTGGCTTGGCCAGTGCTCAGCAGCCAGTCTGCCACATCCTGGGTCCTTCTGTCCCCTGCTTTCCTGTCCCCCAGCCAGGTCTGAGAATAAGAATATCTCTAAACTTCCCAGTAACTTCCCAACTGTCCCTAGGCCCAAGTGTACCCAGTCTTGGAGGATGTGAACTATTTGAACTATTTTTGCCAACCTGCTGCAACTCTGTTGACCTTCAGATGTCTTCTTCCCCATCCATTGTCCCCCATCTCTGCTGTCTGCAGAGGAGACCCCTGGTTTCTTGCAGTGTTACAGGCACCCAGCTGATGCAGTGCTTGTTCTGGAATAAACCGTGTTCAAATTAAAATAAGCCCTGGATTTTGTTTTTCCAGAATTTAGACATTCAGCCACTTTGTGTATGAAGGACAGGCTGTTCCTGGTGGTGAGTTATCCATCCTCTGTACAATACCTCCTGGGGGGGAGGATTTTCCTTCTGCTCTGGCTGCAGACAGGTTGGAGTAGCTGTGTCTGAGACAGCAGTGGAGGTGAAAATGAGCCTGCCAGGGAGGAGCAGCAGAGCCTTACAGTGAATAATGCTGCAAGAATTTCTAAAAGAAGCTGGCTTTGGCAGCTCTTTGTGCACTATAGGACCTGTTCCTACTACATGTAGCAAGGACTTGGGATGATTAGCATGAAATTGAATTCTGTATTAATCAATCTCAGGCAGGAGTAGAGCACAGAAGTAACGAGCCTGTAATTTCATTCCTTCCCATCCCTTAAATAACAGAGCTGCAATCCCAGCTCGAAGGGGAGCAGCCACTCCTGGGTGGTCATGGGAGAGAGAGTCAAGGCTCTGAGTGACCTTTGCAAGGGAACAGGATTCTCATTCACTGGAGCAGGCCAGGGCTCTCGTGGTGATGAAGTGGAGACTGCTTCATTAGCATTTGGTTTTGTCCCTGCTCTTAGCTCAATGTCTAGGAAGAGCAGTTGTTTTAAAATAGGCTGGAGCGGAAGCATTAGAGAACTGGGACAGGGTATTGTATAGATATGAATGTATTGTTTTGCCAAATTCAAAAATCCAGTAAGATACCTGATTACAATCAACAAAAAATGCAGTCTTGCATCAGAATGTACAAATGGGTGTCTCTACTCCTTGTTCAGAGAAAGTATCAAGGGTGCACAGAGCACATCACAAGAGGCATTAAAGTGATTAAGTTGTTTGTGTAAAGTCCAGATTCTGCAAATACTTAACTTACTTTGGTACATGTGTAGTCACCATGAAACTGGGGGACATCATAGAATGAAATCATCTAGGGTGCAAGGGACCTTTAAGATCATCAAGTCCATCCGTTCCCTTCATACTGCCAAGGCCACCATTAACCCATGTCTGCAAGTGCCACAGCCACAGGGCTGTTAAACCCCTCCAGGGATGGGGACTCACCACTGCCCTGGGCAGCCTTTCCCAATGCTTCACCAACCTTTAGGTGAAGATGTTTTTTCCAGTATCCAAATCTAAACCTCCCCTGGCCCAGCCTGAGGCCGTTCCCTCTCCTCCTGTCCCTGTTCCCTGGGAGCAGAGCCCGACCCCCCCGGCTGTCCCCTCCTGGCAGGAGCTGTGCAGAGCCACAAGGGCCCCCTGAGCCTCCTTTTCTCCAGGCTGAGCCCCTTTCCCAGCTCCCTCAGCCCCTCCTGGGGCTCCAGCCCCTTCCCAGCTCCGTTCCCTGCCCTGGACACGCTCCAGCCCCTCAGGGTCTGCACTGTCCTGAGGGGCCCAGGACTGACCCCAGAACTGGAGGTGCCCCAGCAGTGCTCCTGACAAGCCCTGCCCTGGTCCCGCTGGACACACTGGGGCTCATCCAAGCAAACCTACTCTTCCGAAATTTAATTTCTGGAGGAGAGAAGCTTTCATTGTTTTTTAAGTGTTTAATGCTGGAATTTTTAGCAACTAACTGGGAAGCATTTCTAATTGTTTTCAAATTATGGCAACATAGCTGATGTTTTGGTTTGGAGACCCCTATACACTTGGACATTACCAACAAATAAAACATGAATTTATATTTGGCTTTACAGTGTTAAGTAGAGTAACTAGAGTATACCTCAATCCTTCCTGCAGGCCACTGTCCTCTAAAATAGGAAGTATTATTGTGGTGGTATTCAGAAATCACTGGACATTTACTGTGTGTTGTTCAGAAATTACTTTTAATTGAAATAGAACAAAACTGGCAAAGTTAGATAGCTGGTACTTTTAATTGAAATAGAACAAAACTGGCAAAGTTACATAGCTGGATAAAGTATTCAAAATTCCACTGCTTGCCACAGACTAGCACAGCTTTCAGAATATATTGATTTTGCCACATTAAACACGATATGTGATGCCAGGGCCCAGACTGAGAACCTGTAGCATGAATAATTTACCACCTAGATGAGTGAGCCTGTCTCCAAGAGTACAGAGAGAAACAGCCCTGTGAGCTGAGGCTCTGGTCTCAAAGCCAAGAGCTTTCTTGGAAGGGGGGGGAGCATGTGATATTGAAAGGCCTCTGGAGGGTGAGAAGTTGTACACAGCAAGCAAGAAATGTCTCACTCATCTCGTGGCTTCCCTTCCCTGCCAGAAAACGTGGGAAGTTGCACAGATGCATGTCTGACCTGGGCAGAGTTCCAGATGCTCCTGTTTGGAGAAGGCCGAGTGCTCTGCAGGGCAGGGCTCAGCCAGGAGAGAGGGACTTGCACAGCCCAGGAAAACCTGCTGTGCAAAGGCTGCCTCTCGTTCAGCTCTGTCAGGCTCTGGGTGCAGGCTGCTGCTGCAAGCAGTGAGAAGTGTTAGAGAGCCTTCTGTCAGGTCCTGTCGTTTGGGTGCAAGGGTGGATCTGTCTGGAACAGAGGGTTTGCTCACACAATGACTCTGACCCAGAGATTGTTCTGCAAAATGAATCACGAGAACTGCTGGTGCTTCCAGTTCTGTGGAAACATAAAAACTTGATACCTCCCAGGACTTCAGCAACAGAGATGGTTTTCCACAGAGCTGCTCACATCCTCTGTTTTCTGAGAGGTTTCTGACTTTCCCATTTAATTGGCATTGTTATTTACAAGCTAACAATTCCTTTGTCCCTTTCCCTCACCCAAAACACCCAATACTCTGCCTGCCTGCACCATTCCTTCCTGTTTCTTAAAGGAAGGACAGAGAGAATGGAACCAAACAAGTGAAAATGCACAACTAACATCTGTTTTGAATAAACCAGCAAGTTGACACTTACTGTGACAAGTGGAGGAGGAAGTTGGAAGTTGATAAACAGGAATTGTTGATGTTTTTCTACAAGGAAACTATGAGAAGATAAATGGTGGGGAAATGTCATTTCTTCTTTCTCATCTTCCCTGTCTCCTTAGCCTCCCTTTGCATGGATTTATATGAAAACTTGTGGTTCAGAAAGTGTCACATGTTCCTGAACAGATCTCCAAAGCAAGGAATCTGCAGATCTGGACTCATCCCCTGCTCTGCTGTTGTTTCTGAGCACATGGTTTCACTGCCCTGGGCCTTTAGTTTCCCACCCTCTGTAAAAAGGTATCTCATACATCTGTTCAGATGCAGATCTGCAGGAAATTCATGGAAAGGTGTCTGTTTGTGCATTGGATTTGAATCCCTGAGTGGGAACCTGACAAAAGTTTTGAGGTTTTTCTAACCACAATTTTACAAAAATGTTGCTGTCTTCTGAAACCCAGACAGTGTGGGAAATTAAAGCACCATGAAACCCTGGGATATGTAGAAATGCTAATAAATAGTGATTGTACTGAATGGTTCAGCTTTTGGATTTCCAGAATTAGCCATGCCAGCCTTTACATTGACTTGGGCTTGGTTCTGAGATACAAATTCTTTGTCATAACATCAAAGCCTAGATTATTCTAATTACTGTTATCAATGTAAAACTTGTGTTCAGTCTTCTAACTTTGCTTGAAGGAAGCCTCAGGTGAGTTGAAGTTTTGGTCTAGGGTCATGGTCATGCCTGGATACAAAAAGCATCTTCTTGTATCTGTTCAGAAGAAAAGGAGTCTCAACTGTGGTGAGTGATACAGCAAAAAGGGGGTGTTTAGGGCATTATTCTGACAGAACAGTTTAATCAAATATTATCTTGTCAGGGATGTCAGATTTTGTAATTTTCTCTTCTGTACTAGTTTGAAAACAAACGAGCGGTAGATTCAAAGTCAGAATAACAGTTGAGTAGAAAAATTAAAATAAAGGCAGAAAAACACTGTCTTAAACTGACAGAGTCAAGCTACAACCTGACACCCTGTTGGTCAGGGTGGTGGTATCAGTCTGATTAAATCAGGGCTGCCGTCCTGTTGGACTGATAGATGTGGTTCTGTTGAAGCAGCGATCCTGTAGAAGGGTCTGGTCTTCCTCCAAAGGTCCAGTGGTGGTTATGGAGCTCTTGTCCTCTAGGAATTCAGGAGGTAAGGCTGCTCATGTTCCAAATCTCAGATTATATCCAGGTAGGAATGTTTGGTTCCTGCCCCTGGGTGGAGCATCTCAGAATGCGGTGATGTAATTTATCAGTCATGCAGTCAGACTCGATGGCCCATTAGCACAGAAAGACCCCAGAGTTATCAGGGGTCAGTCATGGAGGAGATAAGGAACACTGTCCCACCTGTTCTAACAGCTTATGAAGATGGTAATAGAATACATGGTTTTGGTTACATCTTACATTGTAATCTAAGACATCTTCACATCAGAAATCCTAGCATTTTGCTCTTCCAACACAATTGAGAGGACAAGAGCAAAAGCTGTGCTAGGGGAGGCTCAGGTTCGACACCAGAAATAATTTCCCCATGGAAATGGTGGTCAGGCATTGGAAGGGGCTGCTCAGGGAGGTTTGGACTCCCCATACCTCGAGGTGCCTGAGGAAGGGCTGGACATGGCACTCCATGCTCTGGGCTGGGGACAAGGTGGGCATCAGGCACAGGGTGGACTCAATTACCTTGGAGATCTTTTTCCAACCTTAATTATTCTGTTTTCCAGGAATGATTATATTTTCCGTGTTTCCACTTTGACGCTTAGTACAGGATCTCTCCCAGAGCCTTTCAAAGGCTGTTCTGGGGCAGACCTGTGTGGAGCCACCCACAGAGTCCCTGCTGTGTTACTGGTGGTGGCTCTGCTGCCTGGGAGCAACACATGGGGCTGCCCCAAGGGGCTCTGTGACTCGTTTTTGCTCAGGTTTTGAACACCCAAACCCATAACCCCCAGTGGAACTGCAGAGGACTTGCATGACAGCGCAACCTTTGCTTTTTCATTTAGCCTCGGACCTGATGCAATCTCCATTCCAGCAAGGAGGTGTGTTCTGAAATTAAAACAAGCTGGTGATAAGTTTAAAAGGGTGATAAGTTTAATAGGATTCATGAGTTTAATCTCTCCTGACATACTGAATTCACCATGGTAGTGAAAGAGAGGTGTTACCAGGCTATTAAATTGTTTAGGTTCCAGACAAGGTCTTTAATGGATCTCTGATACTGTGTTTTAATTCTAGATGATGCAGTTATTTCCTGTCAAAAACTTTCTAAAAGTGGGAAACAAGAAAATATCTTCAAGCCTAAAAATGTTATTTATATGTTCATTAAAAATTATTGGAAAAATGCTAGAGAGCATATTGCTAACTCCACTTTTCTTTTTAAATGAGAAGTCTTGTTCGTTGGAAGACCAAGTCTTCATTTTTCCATTAAAAATCAAAGAGGGTTTTCCACACTGGATTAAAGGGGCTTCTGGTTTTAGAAGGCCTTGCTGAGACATATAAAATATATTGGTTAAAACTAAGGAGCTGGCTGTGAGCCTCCAGCTCCAACATCTGTTAAAGAATGAACAAAATAAAAAAAGCATAATCGCTGTGAACAAAGAGGGAGATAAGATTCTTGAATTGTTCAGTGGGACTCTCTGGTACCACAGTCACCACAGTAACATTTGACCAGTCCCCAGCAGTAAATTCAGTAGTGGAGCTAACATCTGTATTCTTTTATCTGCTCTCAGATTGCAGGGAGTTGCCGTGCGCTGGGTACGGCCGGGCTGTTCACAGCCCTGCAGGAACGGGCAGGACACACACCTGCAGGCTGGGCAGTTCAGAAAGCACACAGGGCTGGGGCTGCTGGCATGTAGGTCTGCACCAGCCTCTGGCTCTCACCTGAGCGCCTGCTCCGAAAAGGATTCTCTCAGTGATGTCAGAGGTTCCTGTGAGCCTCCCCTTAGAGCTGCTCATAGACACAGATCTTTGTGCTCAGGAACACAGAAGGAAGAGCACAAATGTGGGCTAAAAGGCACCACTTTCTATGATGAGAGAGCTGCAGTTATGTCAGGCTGTAGGGGGAGAGCAAGGGTGATGACCCCCAATGTCTTCAGTAACCTCCTGAAATGTCAGTGGTGTACAGAGCCGCAGCAGAGCCAATTTACAGCCTGCAGCTTCCTCCTGAGGGGCAGCTCCCATCTCTGCATCTATGACAGGGACAGGACCCAGGGAAGGGCTGGGGCTGGGCCAGGGCAGGCTCAGGCTGGAGATCAGGGAAAGGTTCTTCCCCAGAGGGTGCTGGCACTGCCCAGGGAATGGGCACGGCCCCGAGGCTGCCAGAGCTCCAGGAGCTCCCAGGGATGCACAGGCTGGGATTGTTGGGGTGTCTGTGCAGGGCCAGGAGCTGGACTGGATGATCCTTGTGGGTCCCTTCCCACTCAGGACATTCCATGATTCTACTGCTGTTTATGTGCTCTTGAAGAGTAAGAACTTTACATTATTTTCTTTTGCTTCCTGTTTAATCCCCAAGGAGACACATCAATGCTCTGTATCCAGTGTATAAAAATTTACTCTAACACATCAGATTCATCTTCTGGAGTCTGTATGGAGAAATATTTTAGGAGACTAAGGAAGTTACACATGCTTTTTTCTTCTCCACAAGGGTTTCTTTGGCCTCTGGAGAGTATGCTTCCTTGGTTAAAAAAGAGACATTCTTTGGATGTATGTGGATAATGTTTGTTGCATAGACTCTATGACTTGCTTGTGAACGAACATGAAAATTAATCTCCTTCTTAGGAGGGTATATAGACAAGGGGAAACTTGAGAGGTTATTACATCTTGTTTGAGAACATATCAAGTGAATAGAGCATAATGTTATTCATAATGATACATTTCTATCTGACATTAGCATATTATACCTGTACAGAGACTTAAAAACCTATTGCTTCATTAGTGGAGAGCATGTGCATGTTTGCTGTAATGCTTCAAACTGTCACTTCGGGCTGTGCTTAAAAGAACAAATTAGGCAGTTCTGGGTTTGACTGAAGGCAGCTGAATATATTGCTCATAAAATCTGGTGTATTAATTTGTCTCTCTGAGAATCATCCAGGGGTTCAGCTCCTGTTTCGAGGCCTCAGGCACATATCTGAGCTGTGGATAGAAAAAGCAGGATGTGTCTCTGTTTGCCAAGAGGGGCTCCTTGGCTCCATGAATCAACAGAGGCTTTCTCTTAAGTAAACTGAAGATGTGAACCTTTGGATAAATGGCCAGATTTATGCCTCTGTCTGTGAAAAAATAACAGGGACAGCCATAACCTTTGTCTTATGCTCCATTGTTTGTCATTCTGGTGGTACTGTCAAACAACACTGGCAAAAACCGCCAAATTAAGAATTGCTCAAAATTTATTTGGTAAATGCTGAGGCTGTCTGGGGTGTTCTGTCCTCTTTTCCAATACTAAACTGAAACAATAATTAGCATCTCCAATTCTGCCTTCCTCTCATAATTAAGGGTTTGCATAGCTGGGTGCATAGCTGGGAATCCACAATTGTTGGGAAAGCAGCCTTTGGAATCCCTCAGGATTTCTTTTCCATTTTAAAATCATAAACAATGTTGGCGTTGACCTACATAGCCTCTGATTTTTCTTTTTTTTAACCTAAATTGCTACAAAGGCTACTAATTACAGCATACTCAAAAGTAAATTACCGAGCCATCAGTAAAAATTACATTAAAAGCAACATTATTTCCCATAATATTAATAAACCCTTTTTGGGTGTGATTTATTTTTGCAACAATTACTGTACAGTCTCCTGGAAGATGTATTTCTGTGTAGTTAATATAATATACATATATGCAATTTTCCATTTTAGTGCCTATGGATTGCTTCATTTTTCATCTGTATTAGGCTATTCTTATAATTTCCTCTGGGCTTTCAGGAATGGCAGACATCAAGGGAAAATTGGAGTGCTAAGTCCTGTGGGAAATGCAAAAAAGCAAATAGATCAGAGTCGAAAGGAAAGGACTGAGTTCAAGTGCACTTGCATCATGAGAATTTAAACTGCCTTCCAACCTTTTAGAGATCTGAAAGTGTTTTATTGAAGGAACTTTGCTTTTATGTATTTTACTGGGAAATGAATTGTAATTGTGAGCCAGGTCCTTTTGCATGTAAGAGAAGTGTGTCCATTCTGCTCTATTTGACAGCCTCCAAGCTGACAAGGTGAAGATGAATGTGTTTTGCTCTCAGCTGTATCATTTGAAAATCATTTGAAAACTTCGGTACAAGTTACAGTAGCTCAGGAAGCTTTATATAATGCAAGCAGAGTTCCCAAAATTCAGATTTGCTACTTCAAATGTCCAGGGTTGCAGGGCACACTGGTGTCAAAATATAAGAGAAAGTAAATTTGCTTTTATCCAGCACATGTGAACTGAGAAGCAACTGGTTTAGTTCAAATCAAGAACGTGTAAAATGAGAGTGGGTCCAGAGGAGGCCACGAAGGTGATCAGTGGGCTGGAGCCCCTCTGCTGTGGGGACAGGCTGAGGGAATAGGGATCCTGGAGAGAAGAAGGCTCTGGGGTCACCTCTTAGTGGCATTTCAGTACTTGAAGGGGCTCTAAGAGAGCTGGAGACAGGCTTTAAAAAGGGCACGGAGAGTGGCATCAAACTGAAGGAGAGCAGGTTTAGATGGGATACTGGGAAGGAATTGTTCTCTGGGAGGGTGGGCAGGCCCTGGCACAGGGTGCCCAGAGCAGCTGTGGCTGTCCCTGGATCCCTGGCAGTGCCCAAGGCCAGGTTGGACAGGGCTTGGAGCAGCCTGGGACAGTGGAAGGTGTCCCTGCCATGGCAGGGGTGGAATGGGATGATCTCTAAGGTCCCTTCCCACCCACACCATTCCATGATTCCACGAAATGCAGTCATGGCTCTTGTGGTGAATTGCTCCCCTTTGCTGTCCCCTCAGGCCTCCCTGTGGGGTTGTGCTTGCAGGGAGTGGCTCTGTCTTCAGTCAGTGTTAATTACAGACGTGAATTTATCGTCACAACTCTCAGTGAGATAATTAAATATCATCTCACTAAATAGCCTGAGTGCTGCAGTACCTGTTTATAATACAGACTGGGATAATGGAGTTAATTTATGTTCCAGTGGCAGGGGTAGCTATAACTTTTTGCTGGTTTAATGGTTACTTGTGCTTTTACAACCACTTGACAAAGAGAATCAGGCACAGGATTTGGCTGCAATTGCAGAGTGCAGAAACAAAATTGGAGCGAAGGAGCTGACACACAATCTTCTAAGATCACATTATTCTGCTGAAATCAAAGGTGTTGAGCAGGGACATGGATGAGAGAACTCCCAACCAAATTCACTCAGAGCTCAAGTTAAATCTCCTTCCAAAGCCAAGTCACTTAATGCAGTCTGTACCTAGTGGGGGGGAAAATATTACACTGGATGGTTCACCCAAACCATTTTAGAAAGTGCCCAGAGTGGGGTAAGTGGGAGAAATCCAGTCTGTCCATGTCCACCTGGGCACCTCTGTCAACTTCTGGAGTTTTGTCACAGAAGATGGTAGATTTTGAGGGGTAAACTGGTCCACTTGTAAGGAATATTAGATTTTCACAGATGCCCATGTGAAGGAGTTACCAAATACCTACTTAGCCTTCTTGGAGGGATTTGCATACCTGGCTTCTTTAGCCTACAATGCTGGGAGCTGTGACTATTCCACAGTGAAGACCTGTGCAAGTTACTTGGACAAAGTCTGGTGCCTTTGTCATTTTGTGCATTGCTTTTCCTAATGTACAGAGTAAAACACTGTAAAAAGGTGTTTCCTTGAGAACATTGATTTGGAGGTTTTATTTATGCCCTTCCAGAAAGGTCAGATTAAAAACTGCCGTGCAGGATTAAGCATGGGGTCAAAATCAGATATTGAACAAATGAAAAATTTAGAAGTTCAGCTCTTTTCTTTGAATTAATTGAAAACTCTTGATTGAATTCTGTTCTCTGCTCATGATTTGGCACTCAGTGCTTTCTACCTTTGCTAAAACTCTTCCACTGGCACTTCAAATTCATGTGGGTCTTCCAAGGCCACCAGCTCCCACTGTCTTTTAGGAAAAAAGACTTCTAGCATTGACATCTTCCAACTGAAAAGGAAAAAATACAATCTTTTTTATTGTAGGCTCCTCTTGTGTGAAAGATCCTTTTCTCCCTTGATCATCCCCGGGCCTTGCAGATTCTCTAGCAGGCTATTACCTCAGCCATTTGTCATAAAGGGTTTATTATTAGATGTTACAGCTTTTGCAAGCTGCTCCTCTAAAATGTTTTTTTTGTAAAAAAAAAAAACCAGCAACCTGTTTTGTAGTGGCTGTTCAGTCAGCCTGCTTGACTAGTACAGGTGCTCTTTATTTGAGGTACAGCTTCACCTCTTGAAGCCTCAGTGTGGTGTCTTTACATGACCTTTCTGCCATCTGCAAGGAGCTTGCTCTTTGCACTTCTGAGGGTTTTTTCTGAGCTTACTTCGAGTTGTTCTTGATTGCAGCACGAGTCTTTCCCGTTTCTGGTAATCCAGGGTGGACCTTAAGTACCAAGGGATCTGCAGGAAGAACTGAGACACCTCAGTGCAGGCCAGGGCCATGTCAAGAGTTGCTCTTCCTGTGGTTCCCTAATTAGCTACTTGGTGGAATAATCATTAGTGATACAAAAAAATCAGTCTTGGCATTATGGCATTTATGGCATTTACTTGATGGACATGGGGACACTGGATTCACTCTTTGTACCTGCAGTTTTTGGTCCTGTGTTTCTGTGGTCTCTCTGAGGCAGTTGGTAACATAAATCTGGTTTTATTTCTCTTTTTGAGGCCTTGAAGATGCTACTGCTGTCGTATGTGCAAGAGTGAGTTTGTGCTGAGAGCTGCAGCTGGGACCAGGGCCTGCCCAGCTCTTGGCACAGTGTATGTGCACAAGTGATTTCTAAGTCACTACACCTGAAACTTGTCCTTCTTCCAGGTCCATGTGTGTTAAATTCATACACAGTATCAAATGTCCTCAAGGAGAGGGATCTTTCCAGCTAACACTGGGGGGATGAAGCACTGTAGAGCACATTTTGTATGTACCAGCTTTGAAATCCTGATCAAAACTCAGAATTCCTCACTCCTGGATCTCACTGTGCCACACAAGTGATGGAGATGGCAGCTGACCCTTTTGGCTTCACTGACTCTCCAGATGTTCCCACTCTGCTGCAGAAGGTGCTGGTGCTCAGTGCTCAAACCTGGCTGCTGTTCCCGGGTGTGTCACCCTGTCCTTGCCTTGGGTGGGCATGAGGAGCTTCCTGATTTAATTTCCTTTCTGATTTTCAAGCAAGTCTCCCAGAGAATTGCACACATGTCCTGTTTACTGTTTTTTTTGAGTGTGATACAAGTAAGGAAGGGTTTTCTGCTGAGGAGGAGATAAGCTCAGAAGACCTGAGGATGAGAAAATCTAATTACCATTCTGCTATTGCTCAGCATGACCTGTTTAACTTTCAGTCACTTCCTCAAAGGTGACTACAGGTTAGAACCATGAGTTTGGTTACTTTACTGAAGCAACTGGGGCTATCAAAGCCTGTCTGGCATCTTAATAGGCTACTGTTCTGTTTTATAGAGGGAAAATATAAACTTTCTAAAAATTTAATATGTAGGACAAAATTGCTTAAGTAAATTTGCTGAAATAAGGCTGGAGTGGTTTAGTGATGAGTTTAGAAGGAGAGCTAAAGGGGAGGGTAAGACACAGAAATTTGACCAGACAAACTCAGCCTTGTCTGAGCTGATGCTGCTCTCAGGAGTGCCAAGACTTTCTTTTAGCATATGGGAAGTTTTATAAGGACACAGGTTGAGGCAAAAAGCCTCAATTCAAAGATCATCCATCTCTTCTAGTACTAATAATTTCTTAGCTTTTATCTCTCTGTGAATCTAAAAGCACTTACACAGGAATTGGTATAAATTTTCCCCATTAGCCTGTCGTCACCTAATAGCTGAACCAGAAATTGAACTGAAGTGCTGCCTTGTCAGTCTGGTGGAACAGTGGGGTCGGGGTCTGTGCCAGGCTCTGACTGACAGAGCTGTGGGGGTGGCATTGCTGTCACCTCTGCCTGTGCTGGCACCTCAGGCCATTCCAGACTGGTGTTTGCAGCACTGATCCTGGTGGTCTTATGGCTCACCACACTGCCAGGGAGCACAAGGAGGATAGCAGGCATGGAGCTTTTCAGCCAGTTTGCTCATTGGTTTTGGTCTGGGCAAAAGAGTAAGGAAGGCAGGTTTTGTGCCTTGGGAAAGCCAGGCAGCCTGAGAGGTGGTTGTCTCAGCATTGTTATTGTCTTCCAGTGGTGTTGAGTGGAAAAATCTAGGTTTTGAGGGGTTTATTATTATTATTGTTGTTGTTGTTATTTTTAATCTCCTGAATCCATTGTTATAAGCTAAATTCCTGCTAGCGGTCCTAAATGTGTTCAAGAAGTCTGTATGTACAAGGGAACCTTTGTAGCTACTCATGTGTGTCTGAGGCATAGGCTGGCTGTTCTTGAAGCAAAGGAATTGACAGTCAGAAGCCAGTTAAAAACAAATTATTTCAGCACAGGAGCTCTTGTTCCAGTGACTCTAGGCTGATTAGCTGCCTGCTCTCCTGGATCAAATTACTTACCTGCAAGTAAGTAATTTCTGAGCCCCTCCAAACAGGTTCTGATATTATCAGAGGATTTAGGCAACATGAAGTCCTCACAGTGATCATGAAGAAGGAGGTGTTCTGTCTTCACCCAAGCAGCAGATAAAACCTTCCCTCAGTTCCTGCAATAACACAAATGTGTGTCATATCTGCTTTCCTTTTATATCTTCTTATTCCAGTTGACAGCAAGAGTCAGATGTGCCAGATATGCTTAATCTGGAAAAGAGTGTCAGCAGGATCAGTGTTTTGTCTGCTTTCATGTTTTCTGCCCTTTTAATATTCAGAGCTGCTGATATGATTTCTCTTGGTCATACTTCTCTGTGTGTTTTTTTTTTCCCTATTTCTGTTTCTCTGACTTTGGGTGTATAACTGTGTATAAACTTGGTTCTTCCAGGAGATACAATAATAAATGAAGTCTGGTAGGTGGCATGAAGGTGGAAATAACATTGCAGGGAACATCCTGTCTGTGACTGTAGGGGACTTCGTGAAGGTCTGTGTTTATTTTAGAAGTGCCTTGGTTACTGCTAGCTTGCTTTTGCTTCTTCCACCCTTAAAAAAACACACAAAGAATTTTCATGCAGTAAACAGAAAGGTGGCACTTTAATGCTGTAAATAGAGATTGGAAGAGAAACCATTTTTCCACAATGAAAATATTGCATAATGACAGTAATGGTAATAATGTTTTTTTCTCAGAAATAACACTTGAGATCACAATACTTCCATACTTTTGAGAGGAAAGTCTTGTAATTTTAAATGTTGCATTGAAATTTTCCTTCTACATTTAATGCAAGAACCTTAGTTTCCAGGTTGCTGAGTGGTAGAAGGCAGGGATAACACCTCTCTGCTCCTGGAATTTATTCTCTTTGTGCTGTTTTGGGTAAATCTCACATGTGAGTCCACTCCTCAAACAGATGTCAACCACACAGCTGCCTCAGCTGTGACTTTGCAGCAGCTTTGTTAAAGGGTGCAGGGACCTTTCCCAGGGCTGGGAAATGGGAATTGCAATAGGGAGATGTTGGTTGCTGGCCTGACCAGAGTTTCAGCCTCACTGGTCTGTCTCCATGGTGACATCCTGAGATGTGGCTCGGCAAGCATTTGCTCTGGGTTGTTTTCTGGAAGGTCAAACCGAAGCTGATAGCCAAGCCATGAGCCTGGGGAGGTGAGGTGGGAGACTGGGGCTGCTTCCAGGGGCAATGGATCTGCCAGTCTGGGTCTGTGCTTGGCAACGTTGTCAGGCGGCTACAGGGAGGTCAAGGCCCAGCTCCTGCTGCAGAAGGGCACTGGCCAGCAGTGGAAAGCAAATCCTGGTACAGCTCCTTGGAAGGAATTGCCACTCCTGATGCCTCTGGAAAGAAGAGGAGTCTCTTGTGCAGATGGGCTGACAGTTGCATGCAGACATGAGACACAGCCAAAGATGCCCTAGAAGAGCAGCCCCACAGAGGGTGTGTAGAACCCCCAGTTGAGCTGCTTGGCTTGGGCAGGTTTAGGCAAAGCTCCCAGAGCAGAGAGGGAGGGTGAGGAGAGCTCCAGGCTTGCCCAAGACACCCTGACCCAAACTGCAGTGCCACAGAACTCTCAGCAGTACAACCTCCTCTCACCCCTTCCACCAGTGCTTCCTTGCTCTCCTGGGCTTGGGAATGAACCAGCAGGAAAAGGGAGAGTTTTATTTTTACCTCTCTTGAACCTCTCCCCTTTTCTGCCATGCTTAAACTGGTACAAAGGAATTGAAATCATGATGAATTGAGACACTCACTTCTACTGAGGGCTGAGCTATTTGTTTCTGAATGGCGGGGAGAGGATGGATTTTTGAGGACAACTTTCTGTTGTACTGGTTTATAATGAAGCAGAAATGCATATTTACACAAGGAAAAGAAACTGAGATCTTTTAACAGTGGTATTTTGCTTGAAAACTAATTTTTAATGTTAATTACGCATCTGCAGAGCAACTCTTGTATATGGCACTTGGTGTTACAGATGGCACAGGCTGGCCCCTGAGAGCCCTGGTTTGAATCATTGCCCCTCTGTAATAGACTGTGAGCCAACCATGTGTGATATTCTTGACAAGGATAAACCCAGCTGGCTCATAGTAGTAGAAACCAACATTTATTTCAGTCAGCTATTGAGTGATAGTTCTTTCAGTGTTGCTCTTGTTGCCAAGTTTGCTTTCCAAAACCCCTGAGGACACTGCTGAATATCATTGGGAGCAGTGATTTTTTTCACACTCCTGCTTTTTGCCACCATCTCAGACTTACCTATACTTTCCAAGTGTAAAACTGTTTTCTTCATCACTTAGCAAGACCATTTTGAGAGAATTCATATGGTAAAATAAATCTGGAAAGCTCTTCTTGACTGTTCTGGAGAAAGCTGCATTCCAGAGGTTGTGGGTTGGGTATGTGAAAGGGAGAGTAGTTTGCTGCATGTGATGCACTGAGTTTGCTGTTTTTCGAACAGCCAAGAATGTAGAATTTCAGCTCATGAGAACCAGAAACTGAAATGGCTCCAGGATCTGGGTCAAGAGGAAAACTTGGTGAACTTCTGCATAGAACAGGTACTTCCCTAGTGCTGCACGATGCTTTTCACAGAGTGCAAGAGAACCCAACGTGTGCAGGGGCTCCAAGTGAACAGAGAGTGAGGTGGAGGCTGGGGGAATCAGCTCATGTGGGCAGTGCAATGCCAGAGCATTGGCACTGACTGTGAGGGGACAGCAGCATGGCCTGGGCTGGGCCAGGAGGGCTCTTCAGCCCCTGCTAGAGAGCTTGGGCACAGGGCTCGCCTCACCTCGCCCCAAAAATTCTACAGACTTGACAAAAATGCTTTTTACAGTAACACGGATCAATATATCTTTTTAAAAGCAATATACTTAAATATGTAGGTAACAGTAAAATAAAGAAATGGATATGAAATATATGAAACTTGATTTGCCTATTAACTTCTTAAATGTAAGCTTTGATTATTGAACATCAAAACATTCATGCATTAAACTTGGCTTAGTTTGAGTTTGTTGGTTTTTTTTTCTCCTTCCATTATTGCCTAGATTTTTGTTTTCCTTACTGACAGTCAGTGTCTCATTCATTCGTTCTTGTTCGACCCTCATGATCTGTGAGCACATTTGGATTTCATTGTGCATGCAGAATTCCTGCTATTGCATTTGAAACACATCCTGGATGGAGCCATTGGAAATGTAAACCAGGTGCTGAAAGCTGAATTGCAGATGAAATGTGTGAGGAGTCTCTGTGCCCAGGGACATAAATCCACCCCCAAAGAGAAAAGAACAGGATTGCAGAGGTTGTAATTGCAAATCCCTTGCATGCGCAGCAAAGCTGCAGGGGAGAGGACGGGCAGGGTGATTTCCCCTTTATCCTTCTTTCCTGTTGAAGTCTTTGCTCTTTTCTTCATGTCTCCAGGAGCTGCTGTGTGTAAAGATGATGTTGTCTGACTGCCAAAGGAAACTCCTGCATGATGTAAATGTTCCTTTCCCAGAGGGGAGCACCGGGGCTGGGAGCAGAAAAGCGAGGGGGCAGCTGGGTGTGTGCTGAGCTGTCAGACACCCAGCCTGTCACTGTGTCCCCAGACAACTGCTGTGGCTGCCTGGCAAAGCCTGGGCAACACCTCCAGGGCCTGGGGAAAGGGGCATGTCTGAGACCTGGAGCCAGCTGTCTGCACTGGGCTGTGCTTCTCTAGGAAGTGTTGATTTGTGCACCCAAAATAATGACATTCTGGTCGCTGTGAAGTTACTGGAATAGAGGAGACGGCCAAAGAGTAGCTAGGAAAGGAACAGGAGCTTGGGGGATTTGATTAATAAGGAAAATCACTACAAGGTGTGGAGAGTGACCGAGAGAGAAATGGAATGTAATCCACTATAAATATTTGAAGAACAATATTCAAGACAGAAGGAGGGTGAAACTAGAGAGGTATGAAATAAATGCAAGGGGGAGGCAGGTGTCTGACAGCGAGATGTTTCAGGCTGGGTAGTCAGTACTTCAGAGGGACTCCTGACCGATGGCTTCTCTAAAACCTAAACCAAAGACATGAGGAATGGCACATGGAGCAGGCAATCCTTTGTGATGAGGCAGGAGGAGATGGAGTGGCTTAGATATTCCTGTCAGCATTCAGTACTGATAATGTGGCTGGTGCTCTGAAATTTCAAAGTTGAAGCATCATAAATGGGCACACGAAAGCTGAGCACTTTAGTGCATAGACCTTGTGGAAGGTAATAGCTGGAAACTATAAATCCTGAGATTTCTGGAAAAACAAATACTGCTTCTGACTTCACCTTGAATTAAAGAAAAGTACTCTTGTGGTGTAAAATGGATGTTTAGTTGTGAATTAGACAGCTGTGATTGTGTGTTAGGCTGTCTCCGTTCTTGCAGCTGCAGGAGGTGTGTGAGAAGTCCCAAACCATGTTGGAGAAGGAACCCTGTTCCCACATCTGCAGCAGGATAACAATACCTGTGTCTGTCAGCACACCCTGTAAAAATTATCTTTTTAAAGCAACTTCAAACAACTTCAGCATGCAAACCAGCAGGATTGCCAGGGATTGAAACAGAGTTATCTGGCACTGTGTCACTGCTCTCGAGGGTTCTCTGCTCCTGGCTGGGGAATGAAGGCTCTTGCTGCCCTGGAGAGCCACAGCTCTGCTCTTCCTCATTAATTACCTTTCAGTTAATCCCATGTTATCAGGGAACCTACAATGAACTGGAGAAACTTAGGTCTCTGTGATAGGTCTCTATATTACAATGTTTCTCACTTGTCTGAAATCCTCTGCAGGAGCACATCCCAGTAGATCTATATAACTGTCTCCTATATTTAGTAGAAATCCAATATTGTCAGCAAGAAAGATCACTTACATCACTCCCATTGTATTTTAGTTAGTGAAGCCATTACTAGAGCCATGTCTTTTATTTGTATTAACATGTTGTTAACTGTAAGCTCATAAAGATGTAAAGTGCATGAAATCAATTAGGTACAGATTTAAGGAGTGGGCATAAAGGAAATTTTCTGATTTACCTTCCCATTTGTTGAATATAGACCTTGCATTATTTTGAACATGAAAGGAATCAATGGACTCTGTTTAATTCCCTTAATTAATTTCTGTTATCGGTTTCCTTGCCTCTTTAATTCCATTTAAAACTACCTGGATCCCAGGTAGAAAATTCCCCGAAGTCAAAACAATTTGAAATTGGAAGGTTTATTTTAAAATATCATTTGAGCTCTAAGAGTTTATTAGTTAAAAACTAGGTTCCAAGGTGATCTTCAACTTCACATAAGGGTTTAAATTTTTAAAAAATATTTTTGCATCTGCTTTTATAAAGTTTTGTTTTTTTTATTAATTTGTAACTGGAGAAGTATGGAAAGCCTCCTTGTCAGTAGAGAGAACTTTCTAAACATGCCCAAGCCCATGGTTTGTTTTTTTTTAGCAAGGGAAAAGCCTGTCAGCTTTTTTTTTTTTTTCAGTATTTTGTCCAAAATACTGAGACCTCTCTATATAGATGCTAATCAAATTAGATTTGGTAGGCATACAGTTTTTTCAGTGCTGTTTACTTGTGAACCAGACTTCCATAATGGGTTTTTGATGTCAAAAGCTGCTGCTGAACTGCAGAATCTTGGGATTGCAAATAGCAGCAATCACCAAGCTTTTGGGAAACTTCTTGGGTGGACTTTGGTTGGTCAGGTTGGGTTTTGTGCTGGTCATGGACATTAGAAAAATTTGGTAACTTTAGTGACAAAAGAATTGAAAATGAGTCCATAAATTATCTGGAGGTCAACCTGTGAGTTGTATGTGAGATGCTGCTGCTGTGCTGCTCCTGTTTGTGTTTGGATGTAACTCCAGCAGTCTGGGCTGGGTTGCTGGGTGGTTAATTAACCTCTTGGGCATTACCAGGAGCTAATGAGCTGAGCTTGGCCAGTCTGGTCTCCTGGGGCTTTTATCCCTGCTGCCCCTGAGTACCTGCAGTCCAAGGGCCCTCCTGTTTTCCCATAGTGCTCCCTTTGTAGGAGCCCTGCTGTGCCACTCCTGGTGCGACTTTGGTCACCTTTGGAGCCAGGATCTGCTCCAGGGGCCCAGCAGTGGCACCAGAGCCACGGGCAGGGACTGAGCCCAGGAACTGCCCCTGCACAGGAGGCAGAACTTCTGCCCTGGGCAGTGCCCAGCCCTGAACAGGCTGCCCAGGGAGGGGCTGGAGTCTCCCTCAGCGGGGAAACTCCAGAGCCCTCTGGACACAATGCTGTGCCCTGTGCTCTGGGATGGCCCTGCCTGAGCAGGGAGGTGGCACCAGTGACCCTCTGTGCTCCCTTCCAGCCTGGCCCAGTCTGTGCATTTCTTTCAGATTCCTGCTCAGAATAATTTTGTGTCTCCCAGATGAAGTCTCTTGGTCTCTGTGGAAGAAGTGTTGCTGTTGGGTGAGCAGAGCTGAACACTCTCCCAGTTGACCACTCCTCAGGTCTCTGTGGTCTTTTGTGTGTGCAAGGCATGGAGTGAGGGTCAGGCCAGTGGGACTTGGAGCTGTCAGGAGCCTTTCAGTAAAATCCTGGGAAACGTGGATCTCTGATGCATTGGATACCCTGCCTGAATCTCAGAGTATCTGTGCAATGTCTAAATTTGGGATGTGAACACCTGGTTCCACAGGCTTCACTGGAAGTGTTGGGTTTAGTAAATATTTCAGTGATGAGTTAGGGGCTTGGAAACTGGGAATCTTGAGCTGTCCAGCATTGAACCTCCAAGACAGCTGACAGTCCTACACTACATAAGGGTTGAGCTTTACAATTAAAACCTCAAGTGCTCATGAATAATGTACGTGGTCAAGTCAGTTAATCGCAGAAAGGGCATGGGCTGTGTGCTACCCTTTAATGTTCACTGTTGGGAAACAGGAGGGGAAAAGGCCACTTCTGTTCATTCTCTGAGAGGAACAAGCAGCAGCAGCAGCTGGAGTTGGCTGGGGTAGAGGCTTCTGCTCTGAGATCACTCTGGAAAACAGAATTAGTGATGGATCAAAGTTGTAAAGTTGTCAGCTGACCTATGCTTGTGTCACCAAGCATTTGGAAGGGAAGTGCTTTCAAATGTGTCTCGAAATGCTCATCATCTAATGAGACAGAATAAAGAGTAATTCTTTAGGGGAAGAATTGACTGAATGGGAAACAGCAGCTATGCCCCAGCCCTTGACTCCCAGCACTTGGCCAGAAAAAGAAGGGTTTCTAAAAAGCACTGGGGAGATGTGTGTTGGTGGGCTTAGGTAGCATGTGCCATGCCTGGGATAATCAGTTTTTCAGTTTCCTGGGGCTCTGCTCTGGGTGAACTCTTCAGATGCTACAATGGTAACAAATTTAAGTTGGGGGTTTTGTGCATGCTTAGGGGTTTTTTTGTATTTTTGGGATTTGAAATGAAGTGGATTACTGGGACTTCCTTCTGGGAACAATTTTCTAGGTAGATGTTCTTTAAACTGTAACTACTCTTGGGGCCAGCTGAAAGTGAGGAGCCCTACAGCTGGGGAATGTTGTCTCCATTACAGCTGGAGGCAGGGCAGTCTTTAGGGATTAAGAGAAAAATCCCACCAGGCCCTTGCTGCATCTTACAAAACAAGGCTTTAAGTGACTTTCTCAGTTTATGACTGGAAGTCCCTTGGCACAGCAGAGTTGTCATGGATACTCCAACTCCAGGACACTAAAGCCCATCATTCATTACATTTATGAAATCTCCAACACTTTTCAATCTGCTCTCAGTGCCATTGCAAACCTACATCAAAGCAGATGGTGCAGAGCTGCAGGCATAACCTCTTTACCTCCTCGGGCTTGGAGAAGGCTCTGCTGCTCAAAAAGCTCCAACAGTGCCAATAAAGTCATCACCTGAGCACCACTGGGGTAGCCTTTAATGTAAATAAAAGTACAATTTGTCATGGTTTCACTAGAGAGCCCTCACAGCTACGGATGTGGGGCTGCCTTTTGCAGCCCAAAGCCTTCTGTGCTCCCTTAATCGAGGTGAGCTATTTTGGGTGCATGACATCAGTCAGTGAGCACAGACCTGCTGACCCAGAGCTGCTTGGTGGATTTTGGAAGCTGGGACAAGTGCTGGGATAAAAGGTGGACTCAATTATTTCTTTCTTTGCAATGATGTGGGGAGAAATATTCTTCATGTTCAAGTTGCAAACTGGAGAGCATAAGGAAAACTTGAAAATAAGAGGCATTGGCTAGGAGCAAGGCACCTGCCTTGGCTTGGGGGTGGGTCTGTGTCAGAGTCTGTCAGACTTGCCCTTATTTCCCTGTTTAATTGGCAATTAGTGCAATAGATCTCTGTGTACCCCTTTAGAATTAATTTCAGCTGGGTGCTGACAGATCACAAGGAGAAGCCAGGTGAAGAGAGAATGAGTCTTGAAAGGCAGCTTCTTCCATGTTTCCTTAATTATTCCTTCAAGGAGCTGCCAGCAACAACGCCTCTGTTATTGCTTTATTGAACAGATGTAGGGAAACAAATACAATTTTTTTTTTAAGAAAACTTAGCTTTTGGGCCTGGTTCTAATAAATTATTTCAATTGATGTAAATGAGTAAGCTGTCAAGTGCACCAGTATTCATGTGATTCCCCCTTTCAGTGCTAAAAATGATTAATTGTAACTTTTGTGGAGCGTGGCAGTGATGCTTTGTTGGCTGGAGCAAGGCAGGCAGTGAAGGGCTGCCTGAAGCACTGGGAGTTGGTGGTGCCAAAGGCTCCTGGCTGCAGCAGCAGGGTGACACATCTGGGACTGAAGGTGCTGTGCCCTGCCCCGGGCACTGTGTGCCACTCCACAGAGAAAACCAGCCCTGCCCCTCCTGGATGGCTCCTGAGGCATCTCCAGCTGCCAGGAACGCTTTGATGGGCACATCTGGAGCCAGAGAAGACTCTGAGCAGCTGCTCAGGCAGGTCCCAGCCCGTGGGCTCAGCCCCTGTCCCGGGGCACTCAGGACACGCCAGGACAGGAGCGTGTGAGGGTTGTCCTGCAGGAGAGCTGAGCCCTGATGGACAGGGCCATGCTGCTGTGGAGGGCAGGGAAGCACAGGGAGGGATCAGGGCAAGCTCCTGACGGCAGCACAAACCTCAGCAGTGCCCCAGCAGCAGCACTGCGGTGACAGGAGGCTGCACCCTTCTGTCCCTCCATCGTCAGTGCTGGGCAGGGAACCCAGGCACAGCCAGGGAGCCCAAGGAGAGTGTGTGCTGCAGAAAGCACTGAGAACAAACACAGCCTCCTCCAGGGCTGTGCAGGGAGGTCTCATGCAGGGTCTGTGACAAATACACATTTTTTTGTGCCCTCACTGCACTGGGCCTTTGCTCTGTCCATGCAGTGCACGTGTGCAGAAGCACTCCTTAGTTCTGGCTTTGTCCCATTTTCCAGCTGTTCGTGGTGTTTTGTTCTACACTTTGCTTCACCTCTTATGCAGAACATTTTTCTGATCTATTTCTTTCAAGTGAAGCTACAATACAATATTAGAGAGAATTAAACAGGGGGAAACCTTTCCTTTAAAAAAAAAAAAAAGTCTGGTTGGTTTTAAACTGTAAGTGCAGGAATAAACACAGGAAGTTAGCATTTCTTTGGATCAATGACTGAATTGAAATCAGATGAATCATTGATTTTTGTTTTTTGGTGCGGCAGAGATGTACTAAATTGCATCAAGGAATGCCATAACTTGGGAGTAATGGGTTTGTGTGTGTGCTTATGGAAAATGGTCTGTGTTAATCAGGATGAGAGTAAGAAACACTGAAAGCCATACATCCTACCAGGAGAGATGACAACCTGTAAAAAAAGAGGGGTAATTTGTAGGCCCTGCTATAAACCTGCTTTGGTGTTTTGTGGGACCATGAGGTTAGGAGAGCTGTGGCTCTCTAAGGGGATCAAGTTCTCAAGGATTTGGTGCAGATGTTGGCATTGTCCATGGGAATAAACCAGTGCAGAGATGCAATAGCCTTTTGTAAAGCACGAGGAACCTTTCTAACAGCAGTTAGCTTATGAAATAGTTGTGTGGTTTGAGATGTTGAGGGGTTGCAGCTTTATTTATTTATTTATTTATTTATTTATTTATGTATTTATTTATGTATTTATTTATTTATTTATTTATTTATTTATTTATTTATTTATTTATTTATTTAAACATCCAGGAGAAGTGGTAAAACCATCCTTGTGAGGGGGATGGGAAAGTGATTATGGTAAATCTACACTTCAGTGGCTCTCCAGTCATTAACTACAGCCTCAGGTACACTAACCTTGCAAGGAGAATAAATCAAAAATGCTTAAAAGTTTAGCTACAACCCCCACCCAGCAACACCCACCTTCATCATAGTTAAAACATCAAAAAGGAAAGAGGCCTTGATAATAATGAAGGTTGGGAACTCAAGGAATTTTAGAGGTCACTTCAGATCCCATGGCCCCTGAGCAAAACCATTTCAAGGCATTTTACTTTTCTGACCTTCTTTGTACATATTTGAAAGCCACAGCTTTTTACCTAAAGTGCTCTAAAGAAGATTAAACAGCTTTTTAACATCTGCTGTGTTCAGTGTGTAGGAAGAGCTCTCGCTTGCTAGCAAGATAGATGAATTTTTACGTGATTTGGAAAAGGTGTTTAAACATACTTTGATTTATGTTTTTGCATTCTGTTACACTCTGAGAAGGGGTAAAGAAATACCTTGCTTTAATTTGGTGATTTTCATTCAGGAGAAGGAAATGCTTGAAAAACAAAGCACACCCACATCTAGAGGTCAGTTCTGTTGCAGGCATAAAAAGCAGCATCTGTTTAACAGCAAGTGGTGCCTGTGTCTAATGATGTGGTACAGAAATGCAGAGTGCAAAGGGAACCTGGGAGAAGATGGAGGATAAAAATACAGACTGAGTTGAAAGAGCAACTAATATTTAACAATTGTGGGACAAATGAGAGATTTGGCAAACATGGTGTAAGAAATCTGCCTTTCTTATTTTCTATGATAAAATATCTCTGTGGTTTTATAGGGTCATATCTCGCCTGCTGTGGTTAATCAGAGAGGACAGAGCTACTCTGAGGATGTCAGGACCTGGAATGTCCATCTCCATGTCTCTCCATGGAGACATGTCTAGCTGTCTCCATGTTGAGGCTGACTGGGATCACTGAACTGGGAAAGGTGTTTGAAATGGAAAGGAGAGCAGGGCTTGGAGCAAATGTGAGAGAGGCTCTGGAGCTCTGCAGGGCCAGGCTGCCCCAGGGGCTGAGGGAAAGGCTCCTGGAGGAGCCAGGGGGGCAGCTGAAGGGTCTGCATCCTCAAGTCACAAATACCCTGTTCTAAGGTGCTGGCTGCTTCCCAAGAACTCTCAGTAGAGGCTCCTCTTGGAAAATATCTCAGTGAAACATAGCTGCACCTCAGATCTGGGGGAATTGTGAATACCCAAGAGTCTGTGACTGATAACAGGATGTTCCTGGAGAAAATGCCACACACAAGGCAGATAAAAGGACTGGGAATAGTCCAGAACTGCAATTCTCAACCTCATATTTTCGTTTTTCTATGCTGTTCTTATTTTTCCTTAATTTTTTGTTCTTTATTTATTTGGTTTCATATTTGGTTCTTTATATTTTCGGTTCTTTACTCAGTAGAAAGCACGTGGCTGCCCATAACATTTGGAGTCCTCCTGGAAGGTCCCTGCAGCTGCCAGGTGATCTTTATCCTGGGTGTCTCCCCTAAAACAGAGCTCCCAGCACAGTGTTGATCTTTGGAGGTGGCTTTGGCTCAGATCCAGCAGAGAAACGGGGCCAGCAGCAGTTTCCAGCCTCAGGTGGGTTTTTTCTCTCCAGGGACTTCCATTCCAAGCACACATCTGAATTCAGGGCTGCACTCTGCTCAGCCTGTGAGCTCCCCAGGGATCATCCCTTAGGACAGAGCAGCAGCAGATGTGGAATGGGAATGGTGTTTGCAGCCTGTTCTGCTGCTGCTAGCTGCAGCCAGCAATGCAAGGCTCTGCACTCAGCCATGCCTTGATGTTCCTGTAAATTCCCTCTTGGGGTTTACACCCCATGAGTGCAGGCTTTCTGCTTGGAACAGCCTCACAGTCAGATCTGGAGAAGCTTCTTTGGAGAAGTAACTGTGGATTTTTGAACTTCAGATGAAAAGCCAGGTGCTGAATCTTATTCATCAGAATTTCCCTTGATGTTAATAAGAGATGGAGCTGAGCAGAGGATGCAGAGATCCAGCCTCAGGTTTCTGGAATTCACATTTGCTGCTGCTTGATACACATTACCTTGCATGAGTTAATTAGCCTGTACAGAGGATCAATTTTTCTTCATTTCATATTTACATGCTTTGCTCAGAGCTCCTCTGCTGGGAAGAAGGAATTTCACATTGTCAGTTTATTCCAGCGATGAGTCTAAAACTGAAGTTGAGCAGAGCTTGTTTGATGTCTGGGCTCTGATAAAAGCATCTGTAACTTCCAGCTGCGGCTCTCTGAGCTTCTGGTGAGGAGCAGAAGGCTCTGTCCAGATGTTTTGTATCCCACAGAGTCTGGGATGGGTTTAATGGTTGGGATTTTGAGTGAAGGCCTGAAACTGGAACATTCTGGGGTGAATTTACTGTGGCCTTCCAGTAGCTGAAAGAGGCTTCCAAAAAAGATGGAGAGGGACTTTTTACAAGGGTGTGTGGTGCCAGGACAGGAGGAATGGCTTTCCACTGCCAGAGGGGCAGGGATGGATGGGATATTGGGAAGGAATTGTTCCCTGGGAGGGTGGGCAGGCCCTGGCACAGGGTGCCCAGAGCAGCTGTGGCTGCCCCTGGATCCCTGGCAGTGCCCAAGGCCAGGCTGGACATTGGGGCTTGGAGCAGCCTGGGACAGTGGAAGGTGTCCCTGCCATGGCAGGGGTGGCACTGGATGGGCTTTAAGGTCCTTCCAACCCAAACCATTCTGGGATTCTGTGATTCTTACTGTGAGAGCCAGCAGGGCTGATCGTGCTTCCCTCACCTCTGTCTAATGAATTTTGTGTGTCAGGGTTTGATGTGCTTTGTCCCAGGGACAAAAGCTTTTATAGCTCAGCATATTTGCTGAGATCTCCACTGCTCTCTCAGTAAAGAGATTAGTTGAAGAAATAAGTTTTGCTCCCCTGGGAGCTGTGTTGCATTGCCACTTTGTAAACATACAGATGCCATCACAAGAAAAAAATCCAAATATTGTATCAAGCTCTGATGTCTGAAACTTTGTTTTATATTTTAAAAGACTCCTGCTGTAATATTGAAAGCTTAGATGTCACAAAAGGAAATGGGTATGATTTAATTTTTTACAAGGCTACAGCTAAAGAGAGTGATAAAATTCTAATGGTGCTGCTCTTTAAGGTATTTGCAGGGAAAACCAAACATCTTCCTAAAGTAAACTTCATGCTGTATTTTCAGGAGTAGGCAATTCACAGTATAACAATCTTCACAAGAAGGGAAATAGGAAATAACCAACCCTGTGTAGCCTCAACCTGCCCTCTCTAAGTGCACATCATCTCCTTGGGCTTTAGCTCTCAGCTCAAGTGTCCCAGGTGATTTGAGTTCTTATGTTGAGTTGGAGGAGAGTGAAGCTGCCAGATATTTGATTGTAGCTTTATATTTGTGACATGAGATGTTTGGCTCAGAGAAATCGATTCCATGCTTTTGTTTTAACTTGAGGAAGGAAAAAGCTGCAGCACTGGGAGTGCCATGAATAGGCTCCAGTTCTTTCATGCCTGAATTTTTTTTCACGTTGCACTCTGTAGCTCTCCCCGAAACTCGGTGGGAGGTTGGGCTGTGGTTGCAGGAGATGTCACCTGTGGCCCCATGGTCTGGGGGACCTTCTCCCCTGCACCTCTGCTTGCCTCTCACACAGAACTGGGTCACTGCTACGTTGTTTCTGGCACTGCTGGATCAAGTTCCCTGGTTCACCTGGTTTTTCTCTGACCTTAGAGGGAAAAAGATAATTTGCATTAATTAGCAAGAATTGTTGCAAAACCCCAGTGTTGAGACGTAAAAAAATGAAGCTGTGAGCAGTGGTGGTGTGAACCTGCACTCAATTGCAGAGCAGTGATGGATATCACAGCCACTGGCCCTTTGGGGCTGTCCCTGCCCCAGCCAGGGTAACCAGGTCCCTGCTCCTGCTGTCACCCTGCTTTGAGCTTCATTGCCTCTCTCTTCTCCCTGTGCAGAGCCAGCCCTGCAGGGATCCCTGTCCTGGTGGCTGCCGGGCTGCTCCAGGCCATTGTGTGCACCCAGTGTGCCCCCAGTGACACCAACTCTGCCAGTGCCACTGCGCCGTGTCCCCAGTGCTGCTGTTTGTCCCCAGCCCAGGGCCAGCCCTCCTGCTGGCACAGAAAGCCCAAACCCTGCAGGGGTCCTGCTGCTCCCTCCTGCTCCTCCCCACCCAGGGGCACAAGCCCAGGCTGCCCTTGCAGCCACAATTTCATATTCTCTCTCAGGATGCTCATCAGTAAACGCAGCCTGGGGAAAGGAGAAGGCAGCTTTCTCTGACTCACATTTTCAGAAGCTGGAAATAGTACAATAAACTTAAACTTCCCAGGAAGCACTTTGTGCAATCTGAGCATTTTTTCACCCTAATTTGTCATGTCTGTAAAGTATCCTTTTTTTCTTATAGATTTATTGTTTTTCTTTGCCTAGTGATTCCTGAAGCCTGTCAGTATCACTTTTAAAAATGTATATACAATAAGGGACTTGGCAATTAAACAAACAGAAGAAAATCACCCAGAAAATGCTTTGGAATTTGGTTATTTAAATAACTACCTTGTCCCTGTGGAGTATCTTCAACTGAGACCAATAAAATCCCTCAGGTTTTTTTCCTTCCAATACCTGAAGGAGCTGACAGGAAAGATGGAGAGAGACAATTTACAGGGGTCTGGAGTGACAGGACGAGGGGGAATGGCTTCAAACTGGGAGATAATAGGTTTAGATGGGATATTGGGATGGAATTGTTCCCTGGGAGGGTGGGCAGGCCCTGGCACAGGGTGCCCAGAGCAGCTATGGCTGCCCCTGGATCCCTGGAAGATTCCCCAACCAGGCCAGGTTGGACATTGAGGCTTGGAGCAGCCTGGGACAGTGGAAGGTGTCCCTGCTATGGCAGGGGTAGGATGAGATGGGCTTTAAGGTCCCTCCCAGCCCAAACCATTCCATGGTTCTCCATCACCTCCCTTCACATTGTTGCCAACACCATTTTCTTTGGCACAGGCCATTTTTCTCCTGTTGTTGCTGGTCTCTGGTTTTAAGATGTGCTGTGAGCACTGGGATGTGCCAGGATACCCAGGGGGGCAGGTGAGCCTGCTGTGTGCTCAGGGCACTGGGACACAAAGCTGCAGCCCCAAAACATGAGCTGTCCCTGGCTGAGGAGCACAGCATGGGCTGAAATGGTAATCCTTGAGCCGTGTGGGTCCAGGGTTGGGAGGGAGCTTAACCTGCTGCTTGTAAAGCACTGTAGTTATAAGTGATTCACCGGGGAATGCTGGGTTTAGTGCACAGAGAGGACCAGGCTTTGCTATTCTGGTCAGATACATGTTAACAGCTACTTGGAGATCTGTTCCAGGGATATAAATAGGCTTTAGCAGGTAAAGCACTACCTTGGAGTTGTAAATAAAGATGTCAAATGATAGTCCATAACCAAACTGCAGATACTGGGTGGAGGGTGATGGCTTTCGCTGTGTTCATGGGTATCTTATATCTAATACACCATAAAAGTGCTGGATTTTATAGCTGTGGTTGTACTGAAGTGAGGGATGTTACATCCCCAGCCTCCAGCATTCCCTCCGAACATTCCCTGTTCCCAGCAACTGCAAAGCCCAGTAAGGTTTTCATTTAAGGTCCATATGGGAAGCATATGGAAAATATCTCTTTGATCTGTCATTTATTAATGGCATCTTGTGAAATATTTTGTTTGTTTGTCTTTCAGGGCTGTTCTTGCCTTCCCTTGAAATTCAACTCTCCTCCCTTGGGCAAGCTGATACTGTTGTTAGTTCTGGGGAAGTGAAAAAAGATCCCTCTGCTGTGGTGGGGTGACCCTAGCTGGGCACCCTGGGCCCACTAAGCCCCTCTGTCACTGCCCTGCTCAGCTGGCCAGGGGAGACAGGACACAAGGAAAGGCTCTGCATGGGATAAGGGCAGGGAGGGATCCCTCACCAGCTGCTGCCATGGGCAAACAGACTCAGCTGGGGCAAATCAGTTTAATTTATCACCCATCAAATCACAGGAGGAAACTGAGAAATAAACCCAAATCTTAAAACACCTTCTCCAAACCCCTCCTTTCTTCCCAGGCTCATCTTCACTCCTGATTTGTTCTCCTTCCTCCCCAGAGGCTCAGGGGGATGGGCATGGGGCTGTGGTCAGTCCATCACACATTGACCCTGCTGCTCCTTCCTCCAGAGGGCTTGGACTCCTCACCCTCTGCCCCTGCTCCAGCCTGGGGTCCCTCCCAGGGGAGAGTTCTCCAGGAACTGCCCCAGTGTGGATTCCTTTGTCCATGGGCTCAGCCCTTCAGGAACTGCTTCAAGGATCCCATTATCCATGGGCTCAGTCCTTCAGGAACTGCTCCAGGGATCCCATTATCCATGGGCTCAGTCCTTCAGGAACTGCTCCAGGGATCCCTTTTCCCATGGGCTCAGTCCTTCAGGAACTGCTTCAGGGATCCCTTTTCCCATGGGCTCAGTCCTTCAGGAACTGCTCCAGGGCTCCCTTTTCCCATGGGCTCAGTCCTTCAGGAACTGCTTCAAGGATCCCATTATCCATGGGCTCAGTCCTTCAGGAACTGCCCCAGTGAGGTCCCTCCCATGGGGTCACGAGTCCTTCCAGCAAACCTGTTCCAGGTGGGCTCCTCTCTCCATGGATCCTGCCAGGACCCTGCTCCAGCAGGGGCTTCCCATGAGATCACAGCTCTCCCAGGCACCTCCTGCTCTGCCCTGGACTCCTCTAGATGCTGCAGGGGAAACTCTGCTACCTGTGCCCTCAGATGCCTCTCCAGGGGCTGCACCCTGGCATCTTTGCACCTGGAGCAGCTCCAGCCCCTTCTTCTGCCCTGCCCTTGGTCTCTGCAGAGTTCATTCTCTCAGACATTCTCACTCTTACCTTCTCCAGCTGCAGAGTGGCAGTTTTAGGTTTTTTTTCCCCCCCATTCTTACCTCAGTTACTCCAGAGGTGCTACCACAGTCCCTGCTGGGCTCAGCCTTGGCCTGCCCTGGGTCTGTCCTGGAGCCAGCTGGAATTGGCTCCATCAGACACTTGCAGCAGCTCTCACAGAACCCATCCCTATAGCCCCTGCATCCCCCAGTCAAACCCAAAACACAGCTGAGGGTTAAACTTCAGCCTGGGGAATAAGCAGCAGCAGCAGAGATCCCTTAGAAGGCTCTTGCTTCTCTGAAAGTGCCCTTGATGATGCAGATTGAAGGTAGATCAGTATGGAAAACATGACCTAGATGTTCTTTCTAAGCAGAATACTTATATATACACACATAAATATATATGTGATATAATCATCTTGCAAGCACTGGCAGCTCTTTAAAGGAGCAGCAAAAGCTCTTTTTCTTCAGAAATACCACATCAACAGCCTCGGCACAGTCCCCAGTGATTAAAGCTACACCTATAAGAAAAGCTGGAAGCTCTGCCAGTAAACCTTCTCCTGCTAATGCTGCTGAAAGACCCTTCATTATCCCACCCAAGGCAGAGCTGAAAAACAGATCCTTTCCAGCATCCCTGCATCAAAAATGAGAGACTCAGGCAGTGGCAGCAGAATCAAATACACAGAAATATTTTACCCTTTCTGCAGTGATTTGCAGATGGCCCTGAGACCCCTATTCCATGTACAGAGACTCTGTGCTTCCCATGAGTGGCCCTTTGATTGCTCACTCAGAATTTTTCCAGAAAGCTGTTCTGCATTAGGAGTATGTTTTAATATGAAATCTAGTAGCTGGATAATTGATAAATTATGGCCATGAATAGCTTAAATATAATTAGTTATTATGAGGTAGAGAATTGTCATTTTTATGAGGAGGACTATCAAGTTATTATTGTAGGATTTGAATAACCATTTATTAAACATTAACATGATTAAAATTAACCCTTTCTGGGTGATTGCGTGTATCTGTCAAAATTTATTTTGTTCCCTGGTAGACTACAAGTCTACCAAATTAATGTTGAGACCTCGCAGTTGTTGATCACAAACGATCTCCTAAGCCAGCAGGCAGGCAGCAAGGTAAGCTCAAAGGTTTGTACTGGTCACTGATGTGATCCAGCTTAGGCAGCTGCTGTAGTGAAATGAAAAATATGGGGCTTAAATGGGTTTGAGTCAGAGGCAGGTACTGCCCTGGCCATTTGCACAAGGATGGGTAACAGCCTCTAGGGTACCTTCAGGTTCCTAGTGCACTACTGAGATTCTCCACACTAAAGAAATAAAGTGTAAGACATGAATGTGAGAATTAAATCCAGTAAATGATGTTTTATTCACTGAATTGCTCCTTCTGAGTAACTTGCCCCAACCCTGGTCCAAAGCTTTATTCCAAAACCCAGGTCTTGATATCCCAGTTCTCCCAATATTTCTTGGTGGGGAACATTTTGTCTAAATGAGCAGCATCATTGACTTCCCCAGGGCTGTCCATGGCACTGCCCAGGGAATGGGCACAGCCCCGAGGCTGCCAGAGCTCCAGGAGCTCCCAGGGATGCACAGGCTGGGATTGTTGGGGTGTGTGTGCAGGGCCAGGAGCTGCACTGGATGATCATTGGGGCTCCCTTTTCTCTCACAATATTGTGATTTCAACTGGTAGCTGTAACTGGGAAGCTTTAGGCCTGAAGTCCTCAATTTCAATTATCTCAAGAGGTGCTCCAGTCAGACTGCAAAATAGTTTCTGTGTGGCCCCTGAGTGGCTGCTAATCCTGAGCAGTGAGAGCTCTGTGCTAGGACAGTCTTGAGCCTATTGAGGGGCTCCTTGTGATCCCAGCCCTGATTCCTCCTCCATCCATACTGGACCACCACAGGCAGCTTAGTGGCTAAACTGAGCTCAGGGCTTTTCGCTTTATTTAGGTTTTTTTTTAATGTATATGCATATATATAATTTCAAAGCGATCTACTCAGTTTTTACTTCATGCAGTTTAGGTACAGGAAGAAAAGAATCCATCTGTGGAATTTCCCTGTGCAAGATGACAAATACTCAGTTGGAAAGGAGGCTTCTTCCCCCAGTCAGGTGAGTGTGAGTGCTCAGAGCTGTGCCATCTTCACCTCGTTCTCCAGGGGCCTTTTCCTGACCTCATCCACCTTTTCCCTCTCCAGCTGCAGCAGCAGAGGATGCACAGTGTCAGAGGTGGCCAAAATTATGCCAAAGAATCCTTGGTGCTGTCCTGTGTCTGAAACCCAGAGCACTGAACAGGTAAAACAGACACCCTCTATGAGCTGTGCTCCTGGAACTGCTGTGATTTGCCCTGGAGGAGTTGTGAACAGCACCTCCAAACCCTGTGACTTTTCAGGGGCATTTCTGGAAATGGGGGAATGTTTCCCAAGGACAGCAAAGCCGTTTGGAAAACTGCTGGTGGGATGTGTCAAGCCTCTCAGACCTGGGGGTTTTGTGCCTCCTTATTTCCTGTCACCTCTGTGGGTCATCATAACCTTTCTTTTTT
>VWZP01003261.1:318874-402918 GCA_013396995.1 Dicaeum eximium | reverse complement strand
AGCAGTTGCCCGCCTTGCCTGAAGTTTGCATGACGGACCCCTGCTCTCCCCTCTGTTGTTGTGCAAACGGAGTCTCAACGAACTGAATCGATTTAGCATCTGATTTTACAAGTTCCGTGTGTGTCTAAAGCTTGGGGTACCTTGCACAGGATGGAAGGAAATGTTTATAACAGAATGCTGCCTTTCAGATTTGTAGCGGTGGACAGAAAATGACAGTGGCACGATTTCTGCATCAAACGACCCGGGTGTGCAGTGGGTGAACACGGGTTGGAGCAGCACAGGGGGTATTGATCGAGGGAATGGCTTTTACTCCCATAGAGCTGGGTTTGGAAAAGGAGTTTTCAAATGGCTCAAGTGTGTTGCATCATTTGAGTGCAGAAGGTCAGAAAGCAAAAGGCACTTTCTCTAAGAAGTTAAGCAAACTATTCAGTATTTCCTATGGCTCAGCACTGACAACTGCTAATTAAAATCTCAAGTAATGCCTCACTTTATAGCGCAGAAAAGGGATTTCTATTAAAATCTCACCAGGTTTAGTAGTTCAGAGACATAGAAAGGGAGTTTTAAAGATGCTGTGCAGGGTAGAGAAACAATTGTAAAGATGTAAGAAATCTAGGTGAGGTATCTAATTAAAACACTCGCTGTGGAAGCTGATTTTTTAAAAGTTGTTCCCGACTGATTCACAACTGGGGGTATAATTTCAATCAAAGGTCTTGCTTATTGCTTCCAATCTCCGTAGCTTTAATCCCTGCAAGTTTCTCTGTGTCGGAATGAGCAGAGTTGGTGTTTCTGGCAGGGTCAGTGTGATCCCCTCTCCGAGTTTGGAATATGGAGCTCATGCCCCATTCTGTGCTGTGCTGAACCAGAAGCTGGTGTGTGCTGTGTCTCTGTACTGAGCCTGAGCTGTAGCTGGTGTCACTTTGCACCCAGGACTAGAGTCAGGTGCAGGGATGCAGCGTGGCTTTCCCGGAGCACTTGGCTTGGGCAGTGGATTTAGGAACAGCACTGGAGCACTCAGCCGTGGAGGAAAGTGTTACTGATATTCCTGCTTTATACACTTGCATGAGAAATCTGTCCTGCCTGTGCCTGGCACCACGAGATGCTGAAGTGGCACTGGTGAGCGATAAACAGAGGAGAAGCATGAGAATAGCGAGGAATAAGGTAGAAACTTGAATGTTATTTGCGATCAAACTGTGAAATTGCCTGCTCCTGAATCCTGCTAGGGCAGAAATTTCCAGGAGGATTTAGGCAGTTATTTGGGCAATAACTGCAGCTCAAGATAAGAGCCCTTGTTCCAGGATGCTGGACTAGGATAGGACAAGTGATCATGCAGGAGTCTGCCATCCCTGCAGACACAGGGTGAGCTGGGGTTATCACTTACTGCCCTTCTGTGGAGGTTAACGTGGGGCTCCCCACTCTGCATTGCCCCAGGGGCTTCTCTTGGTTGTGGCTTGGGCTGGTGAGAGAAGCTGCAGGGGCAGGGACAGCTCAGTGCTGTCCCCAGGCTGCTGTGGGCACGGGCAGCCGCTGTCTGGAGCCTGCTCAGTGCTGAGCAGCAGTCATGCACCTACACACCAGGGGGGGCAGAGAGGGAATAGATATGTTGGCATATCACAAACGTTTTCTCAGTGCAGGCAGAAAGCTGAGCACATAAATGTGACATCTTGTCTGGCCTCTGCATCCTGGGGTGATTTATAGCAGTGCTGATCAGTCTGGCTAAAAAATAGCTCTGGCACAGCACTTACGTAACTTTGGGTCAAGTGTATATTTGGTACATGTGGCTTTGAGAGAAGCTCAGTACTCTGACGGGTGGCTGTGGGCTGTGCTTCAGCAGGGTTGGGGTTTACAGCAAGGTGGGGGGTGGGCAGGTGAGCCCCATCCCCACCCACCAGCACTGAAAGGAAACAGCCAGGGGCACTGGGACAGCCCCTGGGGCTGAGGATGAGCAGCAGCTGCACTGGCTTTCCCACCAGGAATTTTCTGTGCCTGGATCAGCATTCATCCTGGGTGCTCGAGGAACACCTAAAATCTCCTGCCTGCTGGAAGTGTGCAAATAGGAGCTCACCACTTCTCTTTGATTTTCGTGTGGGTAGTTTTGTGCTGGTGCCTCACAAACCCCACTTTAGCTCTGGGCCAAGCTCCCTGCACAACAACACACTGAAGAACACACCAAAAGAGAATTCTCTTTTGGTTCTAAAAGGTCATGTTTCACTTGAAATCTGACCTGTGGTTTAGCAGCTACAAAATCATGGAATAAAGTATCCATAGGGTGGCAAGCGGAAAGGCTGCACCTCACAGAGCATTGGGAAGTGTTTGGCCAAAGAGAGAAGCTACAACCCAGTCTGGGTGCAGCCAGCTACAGATTTTTACTGCATTAAAGAACTTGGCTGGATTTCAGTGGGAGTTGAAGCCATCTTTAAAAATTTGAATGTCTTCAAAAGCTCCATTCTGTGCAGATGAAATGAGCAATCTGATCATACCATTGCTGTGGGTTTGGTTTGTGAGTCATGTAGTGTAAAACATATTGGAAATAACAGCTCTCGGTGGTACAGCAGCCCTCATGTTTTATGTGTGTGCATTTATTTATCTCTGTAAAGGTTGGCTATAAAAACAAGGTAAACATCACTGCTTTGGCTCTGGGAAAGGAGGGATTTGACACAATCCTTCTGTCTGAATGGTGCTTCTCTGCCATGCCATTCTGGAAATAACACCAGGCTCACTCTTACTCTTCTCTGGGCAAGAAGAGCTGTCCCAAAGGTGGCTCAGTCTGTACGTTTGCTTTGTTCTTTCTAAAAGTTGATTATTGCACTTCAGCTGGTTGCACAGGTTGTGTGGGGTTTGCTCTTTGCTGATCTCTAATCGATGGCTCCCACACACAGAGGTCCGAGGGTTCCCTTTGGAATGGAGGGCTTTGTATGTGTAGGCACTGATCTGGGAGTTCAGAGGATTTTCAATTTCTGCAGTCTCTTTAATGGATGGAATTCTCTTGTCCAGCAGATGTCCAGAGAAAACTAATGAAGGTCAGAAAGGAACGTGTGTATTTTACTCTGGGTGTTAACTACAACTTGTCTTTTTGATCCAAGCCTGGTTTTTTATGTGCTGACATTTACATAAGTACAAATTGTGATCCAGCTTATTTCCAGCTTTATGGAGATTTGCACAAATGAGCTTTTCAGTTTGTCTCTGTGTTTACAAAGAGCGAGTTTCTGTGCTATGTGACTAGGTGAGGAGCTGAAGGGAGCATTCAGCATCTTCAGGAGCCATGTGCTGCTTCCTGGGAAGTACTGGGCAAAGTCTTCCCAGCTTATCCCATTCCTCTGGGGGTAATGCAGGAACCTATTGATGACTATGAGGAATTTGAGAACTTGGGCATTTATAGGACTCAGAGACAGCAAAGGTGGTCCAGGTGTTTAACATGGCAGTGGCTGGAGGGTGAGTGACATGGCTCGAGGAAAGCTGGTCTTTATGTCCAGTGTCCAAAGGTACTGTGAGACCCTCTCAGTGGGATGAGTCAGTAAATGGTGCTGCCATTGGAAAATAGGGATTGCAGGGGGGAGAAAACTCAAAAAACCCTGCGTACAGCCATCCCCTGTACCTGCCATGTCTGAGCATCTGGAAAAGATGTGAGCAGGTCACCTGTGCTGCTCACTGGGGACCTGAGGAACCTCCAAGGCAGCCACCTTCCAGGCTCTTTGTGCAGCAGAGGTCTGGCTCTTGGATTAAAGCCTCCAAGCAGTGTGAAGGCTGGAAACTCCCTCTCTGGTGCTTTGCATACTGGTGGATAGGGGTGGATTCACAGCAGCAGCTGAATCCAGTAAGTGCTTGGCTGCCTGGGAGCCAACGTCACGGGAATGATGTGGCATCTACCTGAGCAGTGTGGAAAAATAGTACAGAAGGTCTGAACTTCAAACTGAATACTGGTAAGACAGAGAGCAGAAGGGCATTGCTGACTCATCCAGAGCTCTCCAGAGCTGGTAAATTTTATTTTGTGGTCTCTCAACAGGTCATAGAATCACAGAAGGGTTTGAGTTGGAAGGGACCCTAAAGATCACCCAGTTCCAACCCCCTGCCATGGGCATGGACACCTTCCACTATCCCAGGGTGCTCCAAGCCCCATCCAACTTGATGTGTAGCATCAGGGAGAATTAAAGCTATTTGCAAATTGTTGTAAAAGAGAGAGCAGTGATGAAGGAGTGCTGAAGTGAAGCTGGCCAGAAAAGGGGCAAACAGAGAGGGCTTCTTCCCCTGTGCTAAAGAAATGCACGGATTAAACTGCTGCTTTTACCAAATGTTAATGTTGAAAAGGAACTTTACATTCCTTGGGGGTGAAATAAGCCTGTGTTCATTTTTTAAAGCAGCCTGCATCTGTGCTTTTGCACATGGAATAATGTGAACATGCTGAGGTATGGCCAAGTGCATGCCAGCAGCCTCCTGTGTTCTGGCTGTGCTCTCATCTGCTTATCCAATTAGGAACTTAACTTTGGGAGGGTTGCATATGGACATGGAGGCCAGCACTAAACCACAGCCCTCAGCACGGTGTTGCTATCCTTGTAAAGTGGCACTTAATTAACTCAAAACACTTTGGAGATACGTGGATTTGCTTCCCATAAGGATAAGATAATGCTTATCTTCTCTAACACTTATCATCCTCCAAACACATTATAAATTTAGCTAACCACTGAGTATAGAAATTATAAATGTAAATAAGGCAGATTAAAAGTGGTTTTATCAGCATTTAGGAGACTGTAATAGCACTACACCCACAGACTGGTAATATTAAGGTTTTAACAGGTAGGTAATATATTAACTTAAATGTTAAGAAATCCCCTGATTATGATAAATAACTAAGTGTAAATAACTGAGAGGAGAGAAAAGCTGTTTGTAGGCAGAAGGGCCCAAACTTCAACAATATTATTGAGCTAAAATAGTTCTTTATATGAGCAGAGCCTTGGTGGGTGAAATCCTTTGATATAAGAAATGATGATGTGGAGGTAAAAGATAACACAATGGGGACGTAGCTGCTGTGCTAACTGATGGTTGTCACACAGCAGCTGGGATGCTGCTTCCCTGTCTATCCCACTGCCAGGATGCTTCTGAAGTAGAAAATAACTGTATTATGTAGGATGGCCTTTACATATTATATAGCAACTTGATGAAAATTGCCACTTTAACGTTTAGGATATACCAAACAGATTTGGTTTCCATAGTCTTTATTAGGAATAATGAAAATTATGCATTCAGTACCTGCTTTTAGAAGTTCTCAGCCTAAACTTCCTCACAGCAGGAGAGAGGTCTGCACAGGCTCAAGGCACCTGAGAGCTGCTGCCTGTAAATTATTCTTAGCAGGTTCCTGAGAATTGAGTTTGATACTGATCAAGGAATGAATAAAGGAAATACTTCTTAGAGAAATAATAGAGTTAAAAGGTGAAGCTTAAGATAGATATTTGGAAGCATCTGGAAGCTCAGACATTAATGTGACATTTAGTTTGCAACCCATCTGACAAGGAACTGATAGATAATTTTGGGGTTTGATGGTTGTTTGGCATCATGATCTAAATATTCCCTGACATTGACAATGAATTAGTAATAAGCCAGTAACACATTTGTCGTGCAGAGACAACACAGGATTTATGGGATGCAGCAGCAGTGACCAGAATACAGTGACAACAGTAGTGTTTTAGTTTTGCATATTAATTCAGGCCTTCCTGAATGGATAAACAACCTTCCCTGGCTGGTAGAATTCACAAAGGTATGTTAGATTTACACTGCCTATTTAGTTGTGCAGCTGTGAGAAATATCTCCCCAGGGATACAAAACACCCAGAAAGGTGCTGTAATTACGTGAATAATAGTCCTGCTTGCGAGCCTCGGTCTGACTCAGGAGTGTCCTATTCTGTCTTCAGCGAGAGACACTTGGAGTCGGATTTATTTGAAGAAGCGTGGGCATCTAGAGATGTTTCAGTGCCTGGGGGCTTCCAGCTGCCACTCCAGAGGACAGGACTCTGCCCATGGTGCTCTCCCCTGCTGGGCTCCCAGAGCATCCTGGATACCACAAGCCCTTTGGGATGGCAGCAGGAGTTGCTGAGCAGCAGTCTTGTGCTTGCTGTCTTGGGGATCTCCCCTCTTGACCAGGCAGGACTGATGGATGAAGTTGGCTTTAGGCATGTGCTGTCCATGTGCTTGGATTTTGGGGAATCTTCTGGTCCATTCCAGGCCATCCTCCCTCCTCATCCTCTTCTGGCAGAGAGCACAAGTGTTGCTGATCAGAAAATGCAGCCTGTGGGAGACCCACCTGTTAACAGGGCACAACAGCAAAGGGAAATGAGCCTGCTCAGGTAACTAAGGAGGTTTTACTAATTTTGTGATTCATGTCACTAATCTTTGCCTAAAATGGAACATCTGCTCCAGATGTTGCTGGCAGGCTGCCAGTTCCCAGCTCCTCAGACACGCCTGAGCTGCGGGGTGTAGCTGAGGGCATTCTGCATGCTGATAGATTATATTTAAAAGTGAGGCTTATTTTTGGCAAGATGTCCTTATCAAAGTCTGCAAAGGGTTGTTCAAGCTGAATACTCGGAGTATTGACCCTCCTGTGAGTCAACAGCAGTGATTCAACTCCAGAAATGTATCGGAGCAGCACGGAGATGATTTTTCCTAAACAGTTCTGGAAGTACAAGCAACCGTATTTTCCAGTCCCCAATCCCCACGGTCAGATTTGTTCTAGAAATTGTTGAATACTTTACACCTTATAGCTACAAGCCTTGCTATTTCTGCCTATAAATCTAATAGCTATCGACCCACATTCTGACATCCCCTGACGGTTATCTAAAAATAATGCAGGAATGATGCAATGAGACATAAAACTGTGAGGAGAGGGCTGTGCTGAGCCATCACAGCTTGCTCTGGGTGCAGCTCAGGGCTCTGCTGCTCGGGTCCCTGGGGGGATGCAAAGTTGCCTGGAAAAGGAAGAAAATTCCTGGTTGGATAAAAAACACTGTTTGCGTTTACCTTTTCAAAATCTGATAGTTGGTGCTTGCACGGCGCTCGCTCTGTAATGAATCCCAGTTCTGTGAACCTGCCCTCCCAGGGAGTCACTCTGATCCCTGATACCCCAGAGAGCAATGCCAAGGGCTGTCTGCCATGTCCCAGCACTTGCTCTGCCTTGGAACAGGAAACACCGACAGCATCACCGGGTCTCTGCTGTGGGAGTAATCTGAGAACTCTGCTTTAATGGATTTGTTTAAAAAGGGGATCTCCCTGGGTTCTGCAACCCAGGCTGGTGTACAGGAGCACCATTCTTCCTGCTGACAGGGAAAATGAGAGATCTCTGGAACTCTGGGGCTGTGTCACACACAGTCAATCAGCACATCTCCCCTCACAGCTGGTGTGCTGTGGTGCACATGGGGATTTAATTCCAGAGCAGAAAAACCACCGGTGTGATGTGTCAGCATGGGATGCTCAGGAAGGAAGGAGGAAAGGGGAATCCTTGGTCCCTCTCCCCTTTAGTACCCTTATTATGTGCAAGTGGAAATTACCTAGAATCCTGGAATGGTTTGGGCTGGAAAGGACCTTAAAGCTCATCCCATTCTATCACCTGCCATGGCACCTTCAAGGCTGCTCCAAGCCCCAGTGTCCAGCCTGGCCTTGGGCACTGCCAGGGATCCAGGGGCAGCCAAGCTTCTCTGAGTAACCTGTGCCAGGGTGAGAGCGAAGAATTCCTTCCCCACATCCCATGTAACCCTGCCCTTTGTCAGTTTAAAGCCCTTGGGTCTTGTGTCGCTTCCTGTGGTTTGAGGTGTGAGTGCCCCCAGCACCTCCCTGGCTCTGGAAGGGGAAGGCTCAGGCTGGGAAGAGCTGGGCTCTGCCATGTGCTGCCTCTGGGCATCTTTGATCACTCTGACTGCATTCCCCAGCACCCAAAAGGGATACAGGACTTCCTTTGCTCCCATCTCCTCTATGGAACAGCAGGGCCTTTCTGTGTTGGTGGGCCCTGGAAATCCAGATTGCTGTTCCTTGCTGTCTAAGTGCTGACACAGAAAGCAGAAAAGTATTACAAGAGAGAAATCAGCAGTGGATTAGAAGATACCAGCAGAGCCCCAGCCGAGTTATTCTGGGTGTTTCCTCGAGCTGCAGAGCCTCAGAGAGCCAAGCAAGCTCTCTTACCTGCTGGTTGTCAGAATTTACATAACCTTAGTTTTAATCTTCATTAGCTTATGCAGTATTTTGGGCAGGGTAATGGCCCACCGTGGTTGTGCCTGTTCTTAGAGCACAGGAAAAGTGAGAAGGTTAATTTTAAAATAACAATTAAAATGTCTTTCTGGGTCTTTGCCTATATTACACTTTAAATGAAATCATGAGGGCACTCACGTTTGCACCAAATTACTGTTAGTTCTTCCAAAGCAGTTGCTTGATCACACTTTACAAACACAAAGCAGAGGAGGAGAATAAAAAAGTGAAAAGCCATTTAATGAATTTTAAAGCTCGCTTATATTTCCTTATTGGATTTTAAATTTTTGTTGACCTTTGTGTGTTTTTAGTATTTGCTGTGTTCAGAGAGGTGGGCTGGAACACTGACTGCTTTAAATAGCTGGGATCATAAACGCCCTGTTCTGCTGGATTTTATTGCAGCATTTCCCCTTTACACTGACGAGACAATAACAGTAATAAGCATTATCCTGGTGTAATCCATGCCGTGCCTTACCCTTCGCTAAGTGTAGCCCAAACACCGTACCGTGGGATTTCAGTTTGCTGCAAGTTGTTGCTCTTGTCATCAGGAGGAACTGGTGTCACCAATGAGGGCAGCAGGGTCCAGCAGGAAAGGCTTGGGGCTCAGTTTTAACTCTGATATTTTGTGTGATGTTCCACCAGTCATACAGAATAATATTAGAAAAAATATGTAAGCTATGGATTTATGTTTCCTTATGTAGTAGTGAAGAGATGTCTCAAGGACAGGAAGAGATGAGGTTTTTATGTGGGGAATGATACGAGAACAAAGAAAACCTTGCAGATGGGTTTTGGTTATTTGAAGATACTTGGAACCGGCATCAAAGAGGTGGGAACAGAAAAATGAGGCAGGAGAGATGCTGAGCGTGCTTCTTCCTCCTTAGGGAATTGCACAGACTGGGCCAGGCTGGAAGGGAGCACAGAGGGTCACTGGTGCCACCTCCCTGCTCAGGCAGGGCCATCCCAGAGCACAGGGCACAGCATTGTGTCCAGAGGGCTCTGGAGTTTCCCCGCTGAGGGGGACTCCAGCCCCTCCCTGGGCAGCCTGTTCAGGGCTGGGCACTGCCCAGGGCAGAAGTTCTGCCTCCTGTGCGGGGGCAGTTCCTGGGCATCCATTTCGAGGGCTGGGATGGAGCCTGGATGAAGTGATTCCCCCTCCCTTCGGCTGTGACCTTGCCCAGTGGCCCTGACTGGTTCCTGTCCCTGATATTTGATGCTATAAACCAGTGAGAAACAGGCTATTCCCAAAACACTTAATATAAATCATGCAGAATAGGGCAGAAGATTGGGTGGAGGGAGAATTAGACCTAAAGTTGTGTTAATTCCCTGTCACTTTCAGATTTTAAACTCTTCTTGGTTTAAATCTGTATTAACTGCATGATGATTATGGTGAAAGGAAGATATGTTAGAAAATGAAATAATAGAATCATTGAATATCCTGAACTGTAAGGGGCCCACAAGGACCATCCAGCCCAGCCCATAGCCTTGCACAGGACACCCCAACAATTAATAAAGCAATTATTAAAGGGACACACAGAGGGACCCTGGTTGTGGGAAGCTGGGGGAACCAGACATTTCAGTTTGGAGGTATGAGGGAGCTGCTCTCTCTGGCACAAAGGGAACGGTTCACATGTGTGGCTGTTTGCTCAGTGCTGTGTTAGGAGGGGACAGTGAGTGAGGTGCATCATGCAGGTGATTTATGGAGGTGCTGACACCCCTCAGACCTCCTGTCAGGAGTGTCTGGGGGTAGTTCCTGCCTTTTGCAGTGTCTGACAAGGGAGGCGTTGCGGGGTCAGGTCATACTGACTTGAGTTGCCTCTGGATGAAGCACGGAATCTATACTGACTTTCTGGGGGAGTTTAATCGCTGTTCTGACAGACATGAAAGGGGCTAGGCAGTAAAATAGGATTTTACACTTTTATCTGTCTTTTCCTAGTAAGTTGCTCAACTTCCAAGTACTAATTAATGCTGTGTTCCTTCCACAAATTTTCCCTCCTACTGATGCTGTCTGTTTGATCTGAGAGTAGCACCAGACCTTGCAAATTAGAGCTGCCAGCCAGGCTGCAGTGGGGACAGAGAACAGGAAGGAATAAAACTTAGACATCACATCCCCATTTGAGGGTTCAACATAATTTATGCTCTTTGTGCAGCTGTTTGGAAAATCCTGGAATTCCCTTGAATGTCCAGCTCTGCATATCCAGAAACACCCAGCTCCAGTTCCAGAAATTCCAAAGAAATTTGATTTGGATATCCATATTTACTCCAAAGCTACAGACCTGGGTGGAGACATCTCTGGTATCATTTTATTCTGAGGCTGCCCAGACTTTTCCAACATGAGAAACTGTTTTAATTTGTTTATAATTTTTCCAAGTAGACTGAGATGGTCAGATATTGTCAAGATCATGTTTGTCTTTAATGCCATCAAACTGGTCCACATGTTTCTGGGAAAGATGTGTGAGAAGAAACACAGAATGTCCTGAGCTGGAAGAGATCCTCAAGGATCATCCAGTCCAACTCCTGGCCCTGCACAGACACCCCAACAATCCCACCCTGTGCATCCCTGGGAGCGGTGTCCAAATGCTCCTGGAGCTCTGGCAGCCTCGGGGCTGTGCCCATTCCCTGTTCCATGTACCAAGAACAAGAACCATTGTCCTTGTGGAGGGACAGAAGTGGCTATAAAGGGAAAATCAGTGGAGTGGTTGAACCGGCAGCTCAAAAAAAATGGGGCTGAGAAATCATAGGAGCAGAGAAGAGGGTGGATGAGGAGGCTGAGATGGGTGGGGAACTTTGGAATTGAGGGATGGGCCGTGGGATGGGACAGGGTGTCCAGGCAAAGAGCAGCAGTCCCGGGGTCATCTCTGGTTTGCTTCAGGCATATTTGAATGTGTGCAGGTGCTTATTTTGTTACAAGTAGTGGAAAAAGGGCTTGCTGCAAAAAAAGTGTCTTTTCAACTCACTGCTTTATATATATGAAGTATATATAACTAAAAGGAGAGGTACTTCCAGAAGCCTTAATGGCAAATGTAGTCTTTGGAAGTTTGTTCTGGTTTGTGATTCCAGTGTGAGCCTCGCTCAGGAGATGAGTGGGTGCAAAGCAGGGCAGGTATTATTAGCTGTGCAAAGCAAAACAATACAGTTGCTGTGGAAAAATTACAGGGTTTGTGCTGAAGCAGATATTTAACCTTTGTTTTTACAACTCCACAAATGAAGCAGTTTGTTTCTTAATGTGGGTTTAATGCTGCAAGTGTGTGCTGACTGGCTTTTCACATGGAATGGAAGAGATGCTGGGCTATTAAAGTCGGGTTTAACGATCCCTTTTCCCATAACTCCTAATATTTGCCATTTACTAATTATGATGTTCCGAAGTAGTTTGCATTTGCAGTAGATGTTTTAAATGCTGCAGCTGTTTTAGTTTCAAGCTAACTGCGGGTGACTTTTTTTTAAAAGAAGTATTGTGTATTAGTGGTGATTCTTGGAGGCTGGCAGAAAGAGTTCACCTCAGACTGTTCTTTATTAGGAGGTTTTTGAGTCCTCCAGTGGAAGCAGAAATAGATGAGGCAGAGGAGCAATGCTGGAGAACACAGAAGCTTTGTATGAGCATTGTTTTGTGGTGTAAACTCCTGTGAGTCAGCGAGGGTGTGCCCAGGGATGCCTCCTGTGGGGCCCTTTATGATTTGGGATGCACTGCTCTGTTTGTTTGGTTTTTTTTAAATCCTTGGGATTTTCTGGCAGTTTTATAATAGGAGAAATGTGTCTGTTTGAGAGGTCATAGCCTGGGCAGCAGCTTCACAAGGAGACTGGGAATGAAAAAATCAGAATGATTTGTTCATGACCCAATTTGCTGCTCCAAGGGACAGTGGGATGGGGTATGTGACCTCATTTAGGGCCCTGCAGATGTTATGAGGACACTGACCTTTGTGTGGGGTTTTCAGGGCAAGGTTTGGATAGCAGGGGAGCTGCAGAGGTGGCTTCTGTGGAGAGCTGCTGGAAGCTTCCTCCATGTCCAAGGGAGCCAACACCAGCGGCTGCAGGGCGGCTCCCAGGGAGATCCACGGGGAGCAGAGATCCCCCTGCAGCCCCTGGGGGAGCCCAGGGCAGAGCAGGGGAGGCTGAAGAGGCTCTGACCCCGAGGGAAGCCCCTGCTGGAGCAGGGTCCTGGCAGGACCTCTGCACCTGTGGAGAGAGGAGCCCACCTGGAGCAGGTTTGGTGGAAAGACTCGTGACCCCATGGGAGGGACCTCACTGGAGCAGTTCCTGAAGGACTGAGCCCATGGGAAAAGGGAGGCCTGGAGCAGTTCCTGAAGGACTGAGCCCATGGATAATGGGATCCTTGAAGCAGTTCCTGAAGGGCTGAGCCCATGGAAAATGGGATCCCTGGAGCAGTTCCTGAAGGACTGAGCCCATGGATAATGGGATCCTTGAAGCAGTTCCTGAAGGACTGAGCCCATGGATAAAGGAATCCACACTGGGGCAGTTCCTGGAGAACTCTCCCCTGGGAGGGACCCCAGGCTGGAGCAGGGGCAGAGGGTGAGGAGTCCAAGCCCTCTGGAGGAAGGAGCAGCAGGGACAATGTGAGATGGACTGACCACAGCCCCATGCCCATCCCCCTGAGCCTCTGGGGAGGAAGGAGAACAAATCAGGAGTGAAGATGAGCCTGGGAAGAAAGGAGGGGTTTGGAGAAGGTGTTTTAAGATTTGGGTTTATTTCTCAGTTTCCTCCTGTGATTTGATGGGTGATAAATTAAACTGATTTGCCCCAGCTGAGTCTGTTTGCCCATGGCAGCAGCTGGTGAGGGATCCCTCCCTGCCCTTATCCCATGCAGAGCCTTTCCTTGTGTCCTGTCTCCCCTGGCCAGCTGAGCAGGGCAGTGACAGAGGGGCTTGGTGGGCCCAGGGTGCCCAGCTAGGGTCACTCCACCACAGCTTTACTGTGTGAGTGACCTCCCTGCACAGCAGAGCTGAGAATGCCAGAGTGGTAAAAAAAACTCCACTTGTAAAGTGTGAGTTAGGCTGGGGCTGTACTTGAAGGAAAAAGGAAATGAGCAACTCAGAACTATTGGGATGCTCTGCAAGCAAGGTAAGCCTGTTAGCTCAGCTGCCTGTTCCCTTTGCGTTTTATTTTACCTTGTATTGTACTTATGTTGGTTTTTTGCTTAATCCCATTTCTCAATCACCTTCACCAGAGGCAACTCCAGCTGTGACTTGACAGCTGCTACTGTCTTCTCCAGCATGTGCTGCCAAAATCCCAGTTGATTCTGGGGCTTAAGGCACAGTGCTGTCTATTTTCTGTATTTCTGCCTACTATGAAATGATACATATAAATATTAATCATGCTCTTCCCAAATACAGAAGCCTCCAGGCCTATTGCAATTATGGGATTTTCTTAAATTTAGTTTTTGGCAAGTGTGCCCAGGCAGTAACAGGGCTTATGAATTTGGCCCAGGGCAGAGCTTTGGAGTTGGGTGGACCCAAGTCTTGAACTAAAACCTTAAACTCTTAAGGAAGCTTGAATGTGAGTGAAAACTTGAAATACACTCTCTCTACTTGACATTCTCTGAAATAATTCCTTGACTTGGCAGAAGAGGCTGTGGTGCCAGGGGTGGGATGTGCTGCATGTCCTCGTGCTGAGCATTGAGTGTGATCCTACACAAACCTGCTGTGGGTACCTTGAACTAATTTCCTGCTACTTTTAGCTCCAGACTCCCTTTCTGCAGTCTAGAGGCAAAATGCTACTGCTCTTGGAAGCAGAATCTGACCTGAACCCACCCCCCACCCCCCTCTTTTCAAAAGTATTAAAACAGGAAAAGAGATTTTCCCTGTCTTGCCTGCTCCTTCCTTGGCATTTCTCACACCTCCACGCTGAGCCTTGGCTTGAAGCCTTAAGAGTTGAAACTCAAGAAGTTGGGGAGGGGAAAAAAAAGCTGATCCAGGAGTCTTCTGCCTGGATCAATGGAGCAAAAGAACAGGCTGAAGTTGCACAAATTGGGAGTCAGGAGAAGTTTGCTCATGTGCTGTGTCAGGAGCTTGTACAGGTGATTATCTTCAGAGGTGCATAAGGCAAAGCTTTTCCAGTCTAAGGAACTTCCTTTTTACTTAAAATGCTGATTTTTAGTTTATTTTTTATAACAAAATTGCTGATAGGGGCATTCAAGTAATAATGAAATTTTTGTGGTTCATTTTCTTTGACTTGTTTTTTAGATGTTACTACATAAAACCTTTCCAGTATTTGCCTCCTGTGGGCATTGGGATTCCTTTTCTTGCCTTTGCTTGCATTTCTTGCACTCTGCACACTCAATCCTGCCAGGACCCCTAAGCTTCCTAAAAGGAGCTGGGTGGGAGCAGCCTGGGGTGCCCAGCCTTAGAGCAGAGCTTGGCTCCCCAGGTGTCCCTTGTCACCTATTCAGTGACCAGGGCTGGAACTGGGAGCTGCAGGAACACGTTCTGTGAGGGCATGGGCAGAGCTCAGCAATTTCCTTATTCCTTAAATATTGCCTGTTCTGTGGAGCCAGGCTGGGAGAGCTGGAGGTGCTCACCTCGAGAGGAGAAGGCTCCAGAGAGGCCTTAGAGCCACGTCCAGAGCCTAAAGGGACTCCAGGAGAGCTGGAGAGGGACTGGGGACAAGGGATGGAGGGACAGGACACAGGGAATGGCTTCCCAGAGGGCACTTTAGGGATGGATGGGATATTGGGAAGGAATTGCTCCCTGGGAGGGTGGGCAGGCCCTGGCACAGGGTGCCCAGAGCAGCTGTGGCTGCCCCTGGATCCCTGGCAGTGCCCAAGTTCAGGCTGGACACTGGGGCTTGGAGCAGCCTGGAAGGTGTCCCTGCCATGGCAGGTGATGGAATGGGAGCTTTAAGGTCCCTTCCAGCCCAAACCATTCCAGGATTCTGTGAAACCACTGGTAGGGTTTAAAACCCTGCAGCCCAACCTGTACATTTTTCTGAAGAGTGGGCCTTGCCTGCATCCCTTCATGTGGGGAGGCTGGGAGAACCCAAGGAGCTCTGGTTCCATCATTGCAGGTGTAAGCTCTGCTCTGTGCAGGGATTTCAGCAGGGTTAGGATCAGGCTTTGCTCCTGAGCTTTGTTCTTTGCCAGTACTAATAGGAATGCTCTGTGCTAGGCTAATGTAATATAAAGGTAGGGCCTAATTTTTAGGCTGAAATTGATGTAAGCTGGGCTTCCCTCATGTGAGTCCCTTGAGCTTTTTCAGTCTAATTCAAGAGATTTTTTCTTCTTTCTTTCCCTTGCTAGGTCAGGAAGAGCCTTTGTATTCCATTTGCATTGTGTTACCTGTCAGGAACATGGGCTTGTAGCTGTGGGCCACATTCAGAACTACCTGGAGGGCAGACACCTTCCAGCTGTCCCTCATTTCTGTGGCTCAAGTTGGTTTTTCTCACAAGTATGGACACTTTCATATTTATACCCGTGACAGAAATAAATTAAATTAGTCTGAAATAACCCTTTGCTCTGACAATGCTCTGCACTTTGCTTACATTAAGGAGATAAGGAGATGAACAAACCTGCTTTGAAGATGAGCTGATTTCCACAGCAGGCAGAGTGACCTACTTAAAGGGAGGGGGGAGCAAGCAGGGCTGGAAATGGGCTCTTTATTTATTTATATAATCTCCAAGTGTGTGTGTCAGCTCCCCTGGCTGAGCCCTCTCCTGACACTCACGTGATGAGGTGCATTTGCTTCTGGTTTTGCACACTCCTGGTTTGGCAGCCAGGTGACACCCGGAGTCTCGTGTGTGCCATCGAATGCACACTGCCTGGGTGATATGGGCTTTGTGGCCTGTTCTCTTTAAAATGGGCTCTCTTAGTGATAACCTGTGTCTGACTGGGGTCAGGTGCCACCCTAGGGGGGGACCTAACGCTGCAGAACAGGGACTTAAAGCCCCTCAGCCCTGGGGTCCCCCTGCTATGGGCAGGGACACCTTCCACTGTGCCAGGTTGGGTGATGTAGATCTGGATCAGAGTGACCATGGTCCCACCAGCCATGCAAATGCACCCTTTGTACCTGAAGAGCTGATGTTCCTGTCCCTGTGGGTTTGTGACCACCCCTCACTCAGGAGCTGAGGGCTGCTGTGCCCCACCAGTGCCTCCTGAACTTGTGTCTTAGCTCCATTTACATCACCTGCAAAATAATTTCTAAATCCAGAGTTGATGCAGCTCAGGCATTGCATGAAACTCTGATGATCTGAGTTTTCACAGGCCCAGAGCTGATGGACACTCCTGCATTTCCAGGATGATGCCCTGAGTGTCCGGGCTGTAGGTTGGAGCTGCTGGCTGGGACAGTCTGGTCTGAGCTGATGGTGTTTATGCAGAGATGTAGATTTGTTCATTTAGGCAGAGAAGGCACTAAAAAGTTTTCTTTGCCTACCCTGCAGAGGGATAAATATTTAGTAAGAATAACCAGTGTCTGGTTGTCTTTGCCTGAAAATGCCTGCCCTGTGGGTTTCACTGGAGCCATATGCTGAGTTAACAAAGCCTGTCAGGAATTCGGCAGGATCTGGGAACTAAGTTAAAAATTAAGCACTGACGAGTAGGTGAAAAAAGCCTGTTCACAGCCACCTCGGGGCATTGGTGCTCCTGTAACAACTTTGTTCTGTGCAATTACTGTCCCCTGTTGCTTTTTAATAACATTTCTGTTTCTCTGAGTCAAAACTCAGCTCCTCTAAGCTTCCATCCTTCACTAGGAACAGCAAATCTGTGAAGTCTGGAGGAAATCTCTGGCCTGCTTTAAGTAACATTTATAAAAAATAAGTTTATTGACTCAATGCAGAGAGGAAAGCTCAATAGGATGAAGAACTTCTTTTCATGGAGAGTGGCAGAGCCCTGGAACAGATGCCCAGGGAGGTTGTGGAGTCTTTGGAGACATTCCAAACCCACCTGGCTGTGTCATCTGCTCTGGGTGGTCCCCAGAGGTCCCTTCCAACCCCAGCTATTCTGGGGTTCTGTGAAAATGTGTGAACTTCTGGGGAGTTGCAATGAGGAGCTGTATCTTGGTGGGTTTTTTTTTTCTATTCAGCATTGCAGAGTTCATCTGTCCTCAAGCTCACCTGCCTTTTTCCCAGGGCAGAGAGTCCCAGTTTATTTTCTCTATTTTGAAATTTTTGTTGTCCTCTTGCTTTGTGTTGTTACATTTTTTTTTCTCTCTCTGTTTGGTTTTAACTGGAGCTGCCTAGAGCTGCACCCAGCAGTCTGGTGGGAAAGGTGCCTGAAATAAGGGGGGGATGTTTGGGCCAGACATTGGCAAAATGGCCCCAGTAATTGCTGGACATTCAAAGACACTCCTGTGTCTGTAACTCTTGCTAATGATGCAGGAATTACTGTTAATTCCTGCTCTTAGGGTGGTCCAGGGCTCAGATGGACAGGACAGTGTCTCATGGCAATGAACCTGAATGGCTCCGGTGCTTCCAAGTCCTCCTTGTCCCACCATCTTTCCTGTCCAGAAGGAAAGGCTGGAAGATGTTCCAGGTCCTTCTGCTGCTTAACAGGGTCTGTAGAGCTTCAGTGTCTCATAAAATCAAAGTAAACTCTGAAACCCGAGCCCAGAATGACAGAGACTTGAGCCACTTGTGGAACTCTAGGCCATTAATGTTGTCACCATCAGGATTTCTGGAGTTCTTAGGAGCTGGTGTGACCCCGCACCCCAAGGATGTGTCTTACCTGTGGTCAGTGGGGTTGCAGAGGGTTCCCCCCTTTTCTCTGAGTGTGCACCTTGTGGAAGTTTGGAAGCTCTCTCTGGGCAGGATCCTGCAGGTCTGCCCTCGTTGCCAACCTCCATCCTCAGCTCTTCCTCTTGCTCAGGGGTCCTTGCAGCTTTTTCTGTCCCACGTGCTGGACTCTGTTGCTGATGCCAGACAGCAGCAAAGGTGTGATTTATTTTTGGGAGCAGTTGTATTTAATGTGTGTGTCGATAGGATGCACTTCAGATCTGTGTGTCCTGATGCTGGAGAATGTAAACAACCCAAACAGAAATGAAAAACCTTTTATAGCCTCCTTCTGTGGCATTAAAACAAGTGCTGTCTATGGGAGGAATTTAATGACTCCTTTCAGAAGGATTTATTTTGATATAATATTTTAAAAAGCTCACTTTAATCTGCTCAACTTGTTGGAGAGCAAACAAGATAATGCCTTCCCTAGATATTTTGTCATTTGATTGAACATTAAAACAAGTAAGTTCTATTAAAAATATAATTTTTGCAGAGCACTTAGAGAATTATATAATTAAGAAATACCAATGAAGTCATTCAGACATAGCCCTGGGTGGTCTGTTAGAGGGGTGTAAAGTGCAGGGGAGCATCTGATGTCCATGACTGGAGTTTCAGGGTGGGATTCAGCACTGGGGACCTTCTGCCCTCAGTGCTGGTCCCAGTCCCTGTGCTGTCAGGTGATGGTCAGGGCCAGGTTGTCACCCTTAGCCCCTCTTGGGGCAGCAGAGCCTCTGCACGAGCCAGCCCCAGCCTGCTCTGCAGAGGATTGATGCTCCAGGATGCAGAGATAACCCCTGCTGCTCCCAGGGTGGAGCTTTTGTCTGCTCATCAGTCTGGTGTTAACCTGCCAGGGCTGTCAGAGCCCAGGAAGATGGAGTGGGAAGCAGTAATTCCTGCAGGGAAGGTCTGTAGCTCTGTGTGTTCAAGAGTGTCCTGGTGGGATGAAGTGAGCTTGCAACCGGGTGAAAACATCTGCAGGCAAAATATTGTTACACTGGCAGTGTCTGCCCTGCCCAGAGAAGGGTCCAAAAAGCTGCTCAGGTTCACTGGCAGTGAGGGAAAGGAGAGGCTGGGAAAGGCAGGATATTCCCAAATATCCAAAGCTTGCCAGTTCCCGAAACAGGATGTTTTCTACTCAACAGAAGGCCCCTTGAGAAGAGAGAGGGAAGAAGTGACTCTGGCCCATGCCAGGATTAACCTGGGAAAGGCTGTCCTGAAAACAGGACTTAGGGATTGGTACAGCCTGGGGAATACCTACAAAGAGAATCAAAGCTGAAAGCTGGTTTATCTATTGTTATTGTAGAGCTGTCTTCAAATAGGTGGTGAGTGAGAGCTTGGAGTTTAGGATTGTAGCCTCTTGCCTAGTGCTGAAGGCAGTTGGCTGTGGATGGCTCTGGGTGGGTGGGAGCACTTTTCCAAGTGTTAGTGCCCCACAGCCAGCAGTGCCAGCAGAGTTATCTGGGATCAGAGGTACCTGGGCACTGTGGGACACTGGAGCTGTTTGCATGTCACAGCTGGACTCTGAGGCACTGCTGAGGTCTCTCCTAGGGCGTGACAGACATCTGGATGAAGAACCCCCACATCTGAACCCTTGCTGTGGGTCAGCAGGTCTTTGCTTCTCACCATCACTCAATTCAGTTGTTCTGCTCTGTGGTGAGATTATAAAATACAAGGATTAAGCCTGGGCTTTGAAACCTAAAGCAGTCCCGTTATCAGTGGCTCTGTGGGGATGGCACTGGACAAATGAAGCTGCTGCTGAATGCCCAGAGTTCCTGTCCTCAGGGCTGGGGAGCTGGCAGGGCTCAGCCCAGGGAGGGAAAATGCATTAACAGTTGAGCAGTGATGATGATGTGTCCTTTTTGAGTCATGCTCGTCTGTGCCATAGGATAAAGACATTCCTGTGGGGGTGGCAGTGCAAATCCAGGCAGTGGAGCCCTTGGATGCAGTTGTGGGAGATGGAACAGATGGGCCCTTGTGTGCAAAGCGAGCGTGTTCTGCGCCCGTCTGTTGTGGGAGTGGAGCTCTGACAGTGCCAGGCCCTGAAAAGCTCTGGAAATCAGCTTTTCTTGAGGAAATTACCTAGATGTTTTTCCTAATATGCGTGGACTGACAATTTGTGCTGTTGCATATGGAGCTTTTGCATCACTGAACCTTTTGATTCCCTTCTTCTTGCTCTGGTGAAGCTCCTGTAAAGCCCCTGCAATTCCCCTGGGCTGGGACCACTGCTGCCTGCAGCCTCTGCTGCCTGCCAGAGCACTCAGCCTTTCTTGGGTACATATTAACGAGCCTTCACGACCTTCTGAAGCTGTGGAATGGATAAAGAGACACAAAATTTCTCAGATGCCTTATCTTGGTGAGGAGAAAGGTTGGATGCAGCCACTTCCAAAGGGACAGAGCCAGTGGGATGTCCCTGAGCTGTGCAGGCTGGGGCTGCTAGGCAGGGCGTTTCACCTGCACCTCTGGAAGAAGGGAGGGCAGTTTTAAAGGCTTCACTCTGGAAAAAACGGGAGTCAGAGAGAACATCTCTCTTAGGGGCAAGAGGAAGAACAGGTTTGGATTTTGAGAAGAAATCCTTGTGGGGTGTTCTACCCTTTAAATGGTCTGAAGTGCACTTGGTGCAGCTGGGGGGGACCTTGCTGATGTGACCTTCCAAAGAGACAGTGGGACTGGTGTTTCCAAGAGATCCCACAGCCAGCAGGAACATCTGGCACCAACTCAGTGCCTCCTGTGCAGGGAAAGGGGCAAAGGCAGCTGAGCTTCCTGAAGGAGAAAAACTGAGAGCTGGAACATGCAGACCTCCAAGAGGAACTGAAGTGAAAGATCTGGGATGCAGCAGTGTCCAAAATCCTCTCTGGGTTTGGAGGTGAGGTGATAAGGAACATGTTGATTAATTAGGGTGGAGTTTGATTTTTTGTTAGGTTTGAGGTTTTTGGCTGGTTTTGTTGCCATGTGGCCTGGTGTGCAGCAGTGGTAAAGGATGTCAGCAGGGGTAGGATTTGACTTCCACTTGAACATCTTGGAACTTCCTTGTTTAAAAAAATGCAATCTCCTCCTTTCAAAAACCCAGTAATTTATAATGGTAAACAATGTACCCAGTTCTGTACAGAAGAAAACAGGGAAAGCTGTTAGACAGCAAATCTCCACATAGGGGCTGTAAAATCAGGCTTTTTAGATTTTCAAATGTCATTAGTACCTGTTGTCCAAGTATGCCTTGGTAATTGCTGAGGTTTTTGCTGTCTACATGTGATATTTCTGGGATCTTTCTGTACCAAGCCTGTGATAAACAGCTTCCCTTTGGCAAGAGGTCCCTGCATCCCTCCCACTGCTTTCTCTTTATGGCTTAATTCCATGGGCTTTGCCACACTTTGATTTTATTTCATGCCCTGCAGCACGAGGTCTCCAAATCGTTTACATCTGTTAAGCAAACATCTCTTTCTGGGATTGATGTTTTAATTTAATAAACCACTTCCTAATGGGGGTTAGCTGCAACTGTGAATTTGTAATGAGTTTGTGGGGAGCCTTCTGGAAGGGCAGAGCCTGGAGGTGCTGGTTCCGAGCCTCTGCAGGGTGCTGTGGCAGAGGGATTCACACAGTGTGAGCTCCTTGTGTTGGATCAGCTGGTGCTGCCTGAGCCCCTGTGTTTACCCTTCCAAGGAATCTCAGGACTGATACAGGACCGAAATAAAGGTGGATCAGAGGCTCAGTTTGGATCCAGCTCCAACCAGTCCCAGCTGGAGACAGGAAATATGTGTGGAAAGGTGTTATGTATCCTTGTACAAAGTACAAGGAGCCGTTTCTAAGAGCTTAACTAAGGGATGCTCTTTTGTAGCACACATGGGAGATTTTGCCCTCAAAAGCTTTGGAATCATAGAATCGTTCAGGTTGGGAAAAAGCCTGAAGATCATCAAGTCCACAGCCCAGAGCACCACCATGTTCCCCACTGAACAGCGTCCTCAAGTGCAACATCCACGTGGTTTTTTGAACACTGCCAGGGAAGGAGACTCTGCCATTTCCTTGGGCAGCCCCTTTCAGTGCTTTACAACTTCTTCAGTGAAGAAATTTTTTCCAATATCCACCCTGCCCCTCCCCTGGCCCAGCCTGAGGCCGTTCCCTCTCCTCCTGTCCCTGTTCCCTGGGAGCAGAGCCCGACCCCCCCGGCTGTCCCCTCCTGGCAGGAGTTGTGCAGAGCCACAAGGGCCCCCCTGAGCCTCCTTTTCTCCAGGCTGAGCCCCTTTCCCAGCTCCCTCAGCTGCTCCTGGGGCTCCAGCCCCTTCCCAGCTCTGTCCCTTCCCTGGACATGCTCCAGCCCCTCGGGGTCTGCACTGTCCTGAGGGGCCCAGGACTGACCCCAGGATTCAGGGTAAGCCAGCAGTGCCCAGCACAGGAGCCAGGCCCTGCCCTGGTCCTGCTGGCACCCTATTCCTGGCACAGCCCTGGTGCCATTGGCCTTTTTTGGCCACCTGGGCACACCTGGGCTGATGTCCAGCTGCTGTTGACCAGCACCTCCCACCAGATCCATTTCCAGCCACTCTGGCCCGGCCTGGAGCATGGATGGGGAATGTTCAGGTCGCACAGATGGAGCACCCAGGCAGGGCTGGTGCTGTCCCACACAGCCACCAGGAAGATTCCAGACCAATTACTTGGCTCATAGAAGCAGGTTCAGGGCAGGAAGTCAGGAAGTCAGAGATTCCTGAGGGCCCCTCAGAGCCTTGGGATAATTCACCTGTTGCTGGCATTTCAAAATGTTTGAAATCAAACATTTTCTCCTCATTTTTGAGGGTCAGAGAAGCTTGCAGAGGCAGATTGCTGCTCCGTGTCTGTGTTTGTCCAGGGTGTGTGTGAGCCAAGGCGCAGGAGTTGTGTTGTGCTCTGTGTCTGGTGGAGTTAATTGGGTCTTGTTTGTTTGCTGAAGCAGCACAGAAAGATCCCAGGCTCTCAGGACACCAGGCAGAGAGATTTTGTATGAAGTATAGAAAATACATGTATTAGTTAGTGTATTCTTTCATATGTCCTTTCCCCTCTTTGCTCATCTCTAATAAATCAGTGTTTTGGAGAGCAAACAGAGGCATGAAAAATCTCACAGTATTAGGTTTTTAATAAATTCTCCCTTGAGCCTTTAATTTAATTTTTCACTTTAACATGCTCTGTCCTACTGCCAGTCCTTTTCCTTTGGTAACATGTAAAAGTGTACTTCCTTTGCCAGACTTTTCCAAATGGATTTAGCATGGAACATTAGGCATCTGATTAAAATTTGTTTTCTTTCCCCCCACATCTTCCCAAGAAAATTCTGACTTTTTTCAGAAGATGGACACAAATTTCTATTACAAGTCAGTGAACTTCATTTACCACTGCATTGAAGTATTTTGCTTTGCTACCTTCCTGCCAGCTCTCACCAGGGCATCTCCAGTGAGACTTGCAGCAGAAGAACCAGCTCATTCCTGTGTCTGTGCTACCTTCTGGGGTGTAAAATTCCCTGTAACCTCTGGTTTTATTCATGATGGCTGTCCTGGACCCATTTTTGTGTTGAATTTCCCCTGGGGGCTTTACCTGCTGAGGTTTTACACCTTGCTAAGGCCCTGGGGCTCACTGCAGTCATTGTTGGGGTGGGTGAGGCATCGAGCTGAGCTTGCCCCTTGTCTGTGCTGCTCCCCAGGAGCTGCAGCTCCACTGCATTCCCAGCACAGAGCTCACCGACCTGGCAGCTCTCCTGGTCACACCCTGCAGCCTTGAGCTGCAGTGTTCCCCTTTACATCTTCACTCTTCACTCTTCATGTCATCCTCCTTTTCTTTCCTAGTTCTCTTGCTCCCTATTTTTAAAAATTTATATATATATATACCTTTTTTTTTTTTAATTTGTTCCCATTATTACAGTGCCTGTTGGAGTTGTGCTTTAGCTCAGTATGGCTGAAACTTCAGCAAAGGGCCAGGGGTTCCTGTCCTGCTTCACTCTGTCTGCAAGAGTGCCGGGGGCAGGGAGGGGAGCAGTGGGATGGCAGAGCTCAAGTCAAAACCAGCTCAGTCCTGACTGGAGAACACTTAAACCAAACCTGAGCTTGCAAATGTGTCATAACTCTTTTGATTGGTTTAACTGCTGCTGTTACCTCACGTTATGGAAAGGTGTCTGGATGCCTCATGTTACCATCTACTGACCCTCCCCAGGCATCTTTCGTTCTCTGGAAACACTGATAGATTCCAGTGAAAATTAGGCTCCACTTAGGGCTGGAGCTGTGCACTAAATACTTGTTCAGAGCTAAGGGAAAGCTCCTGTTGTAGCCAGGATCCTCTGACTGTGAGGAGTTGGTGTTTTCCTGGATTTGCCTTGTATTTCTCTATTAAGGACATGTGATTATCCTGTAGTGAGAGGCATTGCTGTGCTGAGAAATCTCTGCTCAGGATCTCCAGCCTGAGCCATTATCATGAGAAGAATGGTTTCTCCCCTTCTGTGTATTAGGGATGTGTTGTGACTTTGTGGAATCACTGCAGGAGTAAATGATGTATGAAATGAGAAATCTCTGCTCCGTGTGTGCAGGCACAGCTTGGGCTCTAAAACCTTCAGCTCAGAGGCAGACAAAAAAATCCCTGAAGTGTCCAACATGACTTTTCTGGTAAAACACCTTTCACCAGGTTTGTTTTAATGTTTTTCCTGGTGCACTCACAAGTCTTGAGTGATCATTACAGGGAGAGATGTCCATGCCCAGTGTGGAGGGCACTCTGTGTGCACAAGGAAGCTGTTTCCCTGGAAGTTTGTAGCCAAGGAGGGATGCTCCTCAGCTTGGGAGGAAGTTTTTGTTACTTCAGAGTCCCTTATTAAAGCACTTATATAAAACTTCCTTCTGTAGACATCCCACCTTACTCCTTCCCCAGCCAGCCGAGCTGGACACACTGAAGCTGGCAGGTGTTACATGCAGTCAGTGCTCAAGTGAGACTTGGGAAGTTGTGCAGCTTCCTGGTTTTTATTGCCACATGTGGATAATGCCCAAGGCTGAGGTTCAGTCTGCTCACTGACATTCTGTCCTTCCTCAGGCCCCCTGCCCTCCTCCCTAATCCCCACAGGAGAGCCTTGAGTGGATGGATCAGCCAAAAGACAGCAACAGTCTTCAGATTCTTACAAGGCAGGTTCATGGAGCTAAAAATACAGGACTCCATGTATTTTCTAAAATAGCCTCACCTCCTCGCAGGTAATTCAGTTGGAGAACAACTGAGAATTGATAATAAAGGACATTTTTCTTCCTAGCTTTAAGAAGGAGGCAGAATGACTGAGGGATAACTCCCTTGGATTCATACCAAGGAGCTGCATCAGTGTTCCTGGGAGAGTGCCTGGAACTCACAAAATACATCATCTGTTTAGTCCAGGCTGGATGAGTTATCAGTTCAGCACTAACTGTGCCTCTCCTTGCTGCTCTCAGTGAGCCCTTCTTCCCCCCATGGTATTTGAGATCAGCTCTTTCCCCTGATCACACGTCCTGTGTGACAGACCGGTGACATTAACCCTCAGAGTGCCTCAGTCTGTATCAGAAACCCTCCAAACAGCACTTTTCTGCATCAGAACTTTAGATATGGTTAAGATGAGCATGGCTGACCTCCTGCAGGTCTGCAGACACTCTGACCTCTGGTTTTGGCCCCGGTTTCTTGGTGCACTTGTCAGGTGTGGGGAAGTAAAATATTCTGTGCCATTAGGTCCTCAAGTGTCACCCTCACTACATCTCTGCCAGGGACAAATAAATCTAAGGTAGGGAGTGGGGACAGATGGAGAAAAGGTGATTTTTTTTTTTTTTTGCAGCACTGATGTGGCCCTTTGGCTTTGCTGGGATTTCAGCATGTTTGGTCAGCTGGAAGAGCTCTGTCAGTGATGGCAGAACATGGCTGCTCACATGAGACCAGGGCAGCAGGGGTACCTGGAGTCCTTGTGGGAAGTTCTTTTACATTTTGAAACACAGTTCTATAGGATCTTTCTGACAAGAAAATTGCTGTACCAAGCATTCGTTTGAGGGCTTCCTGCAGGCTCTGAAAACTGCTTAACTTGGATCCTCCTGGCATCTGAACCAGGGACTGCTTCAGAGCTTCAAGAGTGGCTCTTATGTCTTAAAAACATGGGGAGTGTCTGCCCATGTTCATCTGGAGGGGGTTTGTTCTCTGTGGGGCAAGTGCTGCTCTTCAGATTTTTGTGCTGCCATTTCAGCCTTGACATTTTAGTGGAAGGTGTCCCTGCGCGTGGCAGGGTGTGGAACGAGACGGTCTTTAAGGTCCTTTCTAAGCCATTCCGTGCTTCTATGATGATTTCTCTGCCTTTGCATGTTAAAAACTTGCTTCTACTCCAGCTGCTTTTTCTGTGCTTCAATGCCTGTTTTGCTCCTCTTGAATTAAACCCACTATAAACCTTCATCAGTTGCCTCTGCAGAGCTTTCACCAGCACAGAGCAACTGCCTCCAGGAGGTGCATCTTCAGGAGTGCTGTGGTTGTCTCCCGGGCACTCGGCAGCAGAGTTGGTAATGGAATCATTAAGGTTGGAAAAGCCCAAGATCAAGTCAAACCTGTGCCCCATCCCCACCTTGTCCCCAGCGCAGAGCGCTGAGTGCCACCTCCAGGCCTTCCCTGGACACTGCCAGGGATGGGGACTGCAAACCTCCCTGGGCAGCCCCTGCCAGTGCCTGACCACCCTTTCCATGGAGAAATTCCTCCTGATGTCCAACCTGAGCCTCCCCTGGCCCAGCCTGAGGCCGTTCCCTCTCCTCCTGTCCCTGTTCCCTGGGAGCAGAGCCCGACCCCCCCGGCTGTCCCCTCCTGGCAGGAGTTGTGCAGAGCCACAAGGGCCCCCCTGAGCCTCCTTTTCTCCAGGCTGAGCCCCTTTCCCAGCTCCCTCAGCTGCTCCTGGGGCTCCAGCCCCTTCCCAGCTCTGTTTCCTTCCCTGGACATGCTCCAGCCCCTCTATGTGTTTTTTTGTCGTGAGGTGCCCAAAACTGAACACAGCACTCAAAGTGCTTTAGCAGTGCCAGCACAGGAGGATGGTCAGTGCCCTGGTCCTGTGGCCACACTTGGCCTGGCACAGCTCAGGTGCCATTGCCCTTTTTGGCCACCTAGGCACACCTGGGTTCATATTCAGCCTCTGTGACCAGCACCCCTGGGTCCTTTCCCATTGGGAATTTTCCAGCCCCTCTGCCCAACCTGGAGTGTTCCATGGGGTTGTTGTGACCCCAGGGCAGGGCTCAGCACTTACATGCTCATGTTTATGAAAATGGTAAAGCTGGGCCTTTGGTTGAGACTTTTCATCACAGTCTAAAGGTTTTAGATGCATGTTTTATAGAAAAATTAATGATCTGCTTTTAAAATCCAACCACAGAACTTAGCTGTGGTAATCCAGCAGTGTTCATAGAGAAGTGCAATAATGTTGTGGTTGAAACCACCATGTCTGGGAGCCTGCAGAGATGCCTGGGACTGGGAGCCTTTCTGTGTGGGTTTGAACCGAGGAGGGGATGTGGCTCTGCTGAGTTCTGCAGAATGATTCAATAAACCTCATTTTGTGACACTGGCTAGGAACATCTCCATCAGGGCAAACTGGTGGTGCTGGAGGCTTGCAGGCTCTTTAATGCACAGGAGTGTTGTGTGGTCGGTAACTGCCCAGGCCTCCCAAGGAAATGGATGTCTTTCATAAATGTAGCCCACAGAGGGTCGTTTTTTATGTGTGTGCAGGCTTGATTCACCTAATAAACACAGCTGTGTGTTGGGCTGTAATTGTAAATCCTGGAGATCAATGCATTTCCTTTCCATTTAACATCTTGTGAATGAATGCAGTGCTGCACAAAGGGGATGGTTAATGGGGGTGGTTCAGCAGGGTGTTCCAGGCAGGTGTGGTAGTGAGGTGAGCCAGCAGTCCCACGGGAGAGGCTCAGTCCTGATTTATATCACCCTCTGCCACTAGATGAACCTTGGCTGACTCTCTGTTATGTGCCCAGGACATTTGGGGCTGTTAGGAATTGGTTTTGTCTCTGTTTTCAGGAGGGAAACGTGCTGATCACCCCTGTTCCTGGAGCACAGCATTTGAACTGCCTTCCTCCCTGGCTGGGAAGGAGAGGAGGGGGCAGGCAGGGCCTGGCAGCTCCGCATTCGCTCTCGTGCCGGTGTGTGCTGGGACAGACGGACCCAGGGGCTGCCCAAAGGCTCCACTGCTCACACTGACCTCCCCCAGGGCTCAGCCAGCTGCCTGTGCCCCTCCCTGAGTGATGGACTCACATCTCTATCCCAGGAAGGAGGGGAGGGTTTTCCCACCACAGAAGCTGATGAGTGTAACAATCGTTTTTGTGTTAGATCCCAACACTTTGGTTCCTGCTGGCCACACCAGTGCTCTTTTCAATGCTCCAGCCATGGGCATCTCTGCTCTGGGTCCTCTGTACCCTGTGAACCCTCTCAGCTTTCCACTGGTGACCCTCTCTGCCTGCAGAAGTCTTCAGCCAGGGGGAAGTGCTGGAGAGGCGACCCTGCGTAAGGACAGTGCCATGGTGGGGGTGTGAGCTCCTCTCTGGAGCTGAATTTCACAAAATCATCAACCTCAGAATGCTTGCTGTTAGAAGGGACCTTAAAGCTTAGCTTGTTCCAGGCCCCTGCCATGGGCAGGGACACCTTCCACTATCCCAGGAGGCTCCAAGCCCCATCAAGCCTGGCCTTGGGCACTTCCCGGGTACTGCATTAACGATTTTTAAAGTCTGGGGAGCAGAAGTTGTGCACAGAGTGAGTCTTGTGCTCTTCCAGATGGGGCTGGAGCTGGACTGTATTGTTGGGCTCATAATTTAAATTCTGCCTGGGCTGCCTGATGTTCAGGAATGCTGGACAAGGGATTGTTTATGGCCACACTTGGACTCTGCTGCACACCCAGGGGCCATTTGGGACCCCTGTACTGGGGAGTCGATTTGTGCTCGAGAACTTGGGCCACATAAAGCTCCTGCTGTTTCACAGGGGCTGTGGCACCCCTCCTGATATGTTGTGCTCTTGTTGATGCTGATGTTCTGCTGTTTACATTCACATAATTACATTAACATAAAGAAAATATTTATATTAAAGTCACTGCAAGGGAAAAATCACTTTCCTTATCCTGTCTCACGTCTCCATATTGCTTGTTTTTCATTACACACCTTTTAATCTTCACTAATACTCCTATTTAAAAAAACACAAATCTTGCAAGTACAGCTGATAAGGAATAATGTAACTCATGCTGGAGGAAGAACAGTGTCAGTCTTTCAGATACACAGAAAGCAGGATTTGGAAGTGCTTGGTTTGGACAATGTAAGGAAGAGATTTTCAAGGGCAGAACATTAGATGACATCAAGAGGAATCAAAGGCTATGTTTTCCAAAGAATCTGTGTGGACTGAAGGCCAGATTTAATCAGAAATCAGTGAGACTTACTATTTTACAGAAGTTAGGCTCAGCTGCATTTGCTTAAATGAAGTTCATCAGTAGAGCTGCTTGGCAGTGTACTAAGATAAAAAGATCCCCAAGTTCCTGCAGGATTACAATTCTAGCAACCTTTGGAAAAATCAAATCATTTAACATTCACAGGTGTCTTTGGAAATCTCTGCTCTCACACCATAGCTCAAGGAGCCCAGTTTTAGGGATCCAATACTAAAATTCCTGGCCTCTGTGCCTGAGGCTTCCTTTTCCTGCAGCAAGCAGGGCGACTTTACTGTACCAAGTCATGGAATCCCGGGCTGGGCCAGGCTGGAAGGGAGCACAGAGGGTCACTGGTGCCACCTCCCTGCTCAGGCAGGGCCATCCCAGAGCACAGGGCACAGCATTGTGTCCAGAGGGCTCTGGAGTTTCCCCGCTGAGGGAGACTCCAGCCCCTCCCTGGGCAGCCTGTTCAGGGCTGGGCACTGCCCAGGGCAGAAGTTCTGCCTCCTGTGCAGGGGCAGTTCCTGGGCTCAGTCCCTGCCCGTGGCTCTGGTGCCACTGCTGGGCCCCTGGAGCAGAGCCTGGGCCCTGCTCTGACCCTCCCTGCACACAGGGACACCCAGGCCTGAGGGCCCCTCTCAGCTGGGGCTCCTCTCCAGCTGAACAGCCCCAGCTCCCTCAGCCTTTCCTGGGCACTGAGATGCTCCAGGCCCTCCTCATCCTCACAGCCTGTGCTGGCCCTGCCCCAGGAGCTCCTGTCCCTGCTGTGCTGAGGATCCAGAGCTGGAAACTGCACTCCAGAGGTGTCCTCAGGGCTGGGCAGAGGGGCAGGATCCCTCCCTGAATTGCTGGGAATCATCTTCATGATGCACCCCAGGAACCCCTTGGCCTCTTGTCCCCAGGATGCTCTGCTGCTTCAGGGACATCTCAGTCCACCATGAATTCCCAGCTCCTTCTTCTCAGAGCTGCTCCAGCAGCTCCCCCCCAGCCTGTGCCAGTGCCTGGGGTTGTTCCTCCCCAGGTGCACAACCTGCATTTGCCTTTGTTGAACTTCAGACAATTCCTCTCTGCCCTTCTCTCCATCCCATCTAAAGGTTATAGTAATTATAATCAGTAATAAAAATAGTATCAGAGATTTCTTTCCTATTCCTCTTTCCTACCTCAGAAGGATCTTTAATAGAGTTGCTCCAAGGCAGAAGCTGGTGTGTCAGGCTTCCCCCCAGAGCAGATTCATATGTTCAGCTGGCAGATATGGATTTTAGCAGGGATCTGACATCCTTCCCCGGCACGGCGGGAGTGGGATAACGCACGGCGGGCTGGATCTGCTGTGACATTAATCTCTGTGAGGGGAGAGAGAGATTTGATAAGGCCAACTACACCAGTCATGAGTTGTTTGGCCTCTTCTGTGTCTTGAAGATGAATGTCAGAAAGTACCCAAGGCAGCCCATATTCTTTAGATTTTTGCCCTGAATTATTTAAGCATATTCATGTCTGCTTTTGTACCAAATTACATCTGCCGCCCTGGGACAGATACTGTGGTTTGTACAGAGCACTGAAGCAAAAAGGCAATTTTCCAGCAGCAGTCAGTAATGCTGGTGCCTTTATTTTGTCCTTCTGTCTTACCCATGGTACCTTCTTAAATGCCACATTTTTTTCATTTGCTGTCCTTCTCATTAAAGCAGCACTTGCTGTTCCGTTTGACACTGTTACAGTTTGAGGTTTTTTTCTTATTTCTTTGCTTGGTGTTAATCCTGCTCCTAGGGATGGGTTTGAGGTTAAACAAGTGCTTCATGCCTTTTATACAAGGTATCTGTGTCCCCTTGAACAGGCAGGTGGCCACTTAGGGACTTTGATTCTTTGTTTGCAGTTGAAGTCCAGGGGTAGATGCTGTGTTGAATGCCATGGGAATGCTCATGTTTTTGAAATGGAACAAAAATAAGTAGCCAAAAGCAGCTGCTGGACCAGTGCTTCTGGTTCNGTGCCTGGGGTTGTTCCTCCCCAGGTGCACAACCTGCATTTGCCTTTGTTGAACTTCAGACAATTCCTCTCTGCCCTTCTCTCCATCCCATCTAAAGGTTATAGTAATTATAATCAGTAATAAAAATAGTATCAGAGATTTCTTTCCTATTCCTCTTTCCTACCTCAGAAGGATCTTTAATAGAGTTGCTCCAAGGCAGAAGCTGGTGTGTCAGGCTTCCCCCCAGAGCAGATTCATATGTTCAGCTGGCAGATATGGATTTTAGCAGGGATCTGACATCCTTCCCCGGCACGGCGGGAGTGGGATAACGCACGGCGGGCTGGATCTGCTGTGACATTAATCTCTGTGAGGGGAGAGAGAGATTTGATAAGGCCAACTACACCAGTCATGAGTTGTTTGGCCTCTTCTGTGTCTTGAAGATGAATGTCAGAAAGTACCCAAGGCAGCCCATATTCTTTAGATTTTTGCCCTGAATTATTTAAGCATATTCATGTCTGCTTTTGTACCAAATTACATCTGCCGCCCTGGGACAGATACTGTGGTTTGTACAGAGCACTGAAGCAAAAAGGCAATTTTCCAGCAGCAGTCAGTAATGCTGGTGCCTTTATTTTGTCCTTCTGTCTTACCCATGGTACCTTCTTAAATGCCACATTTTTTTCATTTGCTGTCCTTCTCATTAAAGCAGCACTTGCTGTTCCATTTGACACTGTTACAGTTTGAGGTTTTTTTCTTATTTCTTTGCTTGGTGTTAATCCTGCTCCTAGGGATGGGTTTGAGGTTAAACAAGTGCTTCATGCCTTTTATACAAGGTATCTGTGTCCCCTTGAACAGGCAGGTGGCCACTTAGGGACTTTGATTCTTTGTTTGCAGTTGAAGTCCAGGGGTAGATGCTGTGTTGAATGCCATGGGAATGCTCATGTTTTTGAAATGGAACAAAAATAAGTAGCCAAAAGCAGCTGCTGGACCAGTGCTTCTGGTTCTGGTCCTGCAGAGGATCTCTGGACACTGACTTTGGTGTCAACACAAAAGGCTGGGGAGCTAGTGGGATCCATCCACCACGACTGGCAGGGCTGAAGTGCAGGGTGTGGGCAAAGGTAGTTTTAGTTAAGTTAGAGAGGAAAAGCAGGGAGAGGGAATCAGTGGTGACACCTTGGGTCATGATGGAGCCCAGTGTGGCTTTGGCCCTGAAGCTCACATGAAATCTTGGCCTCCTTTTAGACTGCAGAACTCAAAGAATTTACCACTGGTCCTGGGGTTTATATTCTCACCTCTCCCTTTTTCACTATATCCCTTTTCCCCCCTGCTTTTCCATTTTCCTCTTGTTTTCTATTTTCCTCCGCTTTTCCCTTTCCCACCCTTTGACCAGAGCAGGAGCAAGTGCAGAAGCAGGGAAGCTCTTCTGCACAAGTGAGCATTTTGTCATTTGGGTAAGCACATCCCAGCCCTCCTGTCCATCGTTTTGCTCCCCCATTCCTGAATTATCCAGCTGCTTTCTTCAAAGTGCAGGTTTCAACCCTGGCAGGGGCTCCTGGGACTGTGCTTGTCAGGATTCAGGTTTCTGAGAATGTCATTGCTGTGCCTTCCCTCAGACTTACAGTCACTTCAAAAACCCATTACAGGCTGGAATATCAAGGGCACACTTAAACCCCTCCAGCATCCATCTCTTCAGTACATGAATGGAGTGGATGAGCTATTTCCAGCCTGACACCATGGATCACAGAGCTGCAGGTATTTCCCTGGCAGCCCTCAGATCCTGGCCTTGCTTTGTGAGGATGCTGAGCACAGGAAGTTTCCCCCAATGCCAGGTGATGTTCTGTGTGCAGGTACATTTGGTGTGAGCAGGAAGCAGGGCTGGAATGCATCGTGCTCTCCCATGGAAAAGCTGTCAGCCCTTACTGAAAGGAAAGGAGGCGCTGTCTTTTCCAGGTACAACTGGCAGCAGGCATGAATCCACAGGTCTGTCTTTTAGCCAGGCATTTGGTTTCCTTTCTTGCCTGTACAGGTGTCCCACCGCTCTTTCATTGGCCCACAGAAATGGTTTAAGACTCAGACCCATTTAAGCACATCTTCAGTGTTAAGTTCAGTAATTAGGGCATCTCTCTAATGAGGAAAGGCTGGGGGAGCTGGGGCTGTTCAGCTGGAGAGGAGCCCCAGCTGAGAGGGGCCCTCAGGCCTGGGTGTCCCTGTGTGCAGGGAGGGTCAGAGCAGGGCCCAGGCTCTGCTCCAGGGGCCCAGCAGTGGCACCAGAGCCACGGGCAGGGACTGAGCCCAGGAACTGCCCCTGCACAGGAGGCAGAACTTCTGCCCTGGGCAGTGCCCAGCCCTGAACAGGCTGCCCAGGGAGGGGCTGGAGTCTCCCTCAGCGGGGAAACTCCAGAGCCCTCTGGACACAATGCTGTGCCCTGTGCTCTGGGATGGCCCTGCCTGAGCAGGGAGGTGGCACCAGTGACCCTCTGTGCTCCCTTCCAGCCTGGCCCAGCCCGGGATTCCATGACTTGGTACAGAAAAATGGCCCAGCCAGGCAAGGACCAAAACAGGCTGGGCAGGATGGGCACAGCTCACACTAAATATATTTTAGTGTTTAATGCCGGGTTGGATGAGGCTTGGAGCACCCTGGGATAGTGGAAGGTGCCCCTGCCATGGCAGGGGTGGAATGGGATGGGCTTTGAAGTCCCTCCCAACTCAAACCAGGATGGGAAGGGCATCCAAAGCTTTGTGGGTCAGGTGCAGCTGGAATCCCCTGGCAATGGGACATACATGGTGTCTGAAATATCTCCTTTTGGGCCCTCAAAGTCCCAGATGTACCAGGAGGAAAGACTGTCACCAGTTAAGCTTGCTGTGGGACAAATTGGTGTTCTGCCTTTTTTCACTTGTCTCCTGTGACCTCAGGCAAGAGATCCTCATGGATCACTTCTCTTTTCAATTACAGAATCAGAGAATCTCTTGAGCTGGAAGGGACCCACAAGGAACATCCAAGTCCAACTCCTGGCCCTGCACAGGCACCCCAATAATCCCATACTGTGCCTGAGAGTGTTGTCCAAACACTTACTGCACTCTGGAGACCTGGGATTTAAGTTAAATATAATTTAACTTATAGTTAAATTGGTGGAAATTGGAGTCTAAATACCCTTAAACACCTGGCTGCGGCAGCTTGCCTGGAAATTCCCACTCCATATGTAAATAGTGTGTAATATGCCTAAACCAGAGCTCTCATTTGGCCCAAGGATGGGAAACCTTTTTAATGTCTTTCTTTATCAGAGCTGGAAGCATGCAGAGATGGCCAGTAAGAGAGAGCCCCTCAGCCCCAGCTGGCTCTGGCTCTGTGTTTTATACGCAGCCAGGCTCTTTTCTGTTTGTACTAAGCTCCAGTCCACGTAACAGACTCATTTGTGCTGCCTCAGTGGGAAGGAAAATCTGTTGCTTTGAGGACTTAAGTGTCTGCAGGTTGCTGTGGCACGTGTGAGCATCATGCACAGGCATAAGATGGAGCAGAGATGAGTGAAGAGCTCCCAGGATGAGAAATGTGCTGCTGGAGAGGCTGTGCTGGGAGTGTGTGACAGGCTGTGATGTGCTCCAGCAATCTGATGGGGCGATGGCATGGGAGATAGCTGGGCTGTGTGATGCTGCTGGATCCATTCCAGCAAACATCCCTATGGCTGCTCCTTCCTGAATCTCTGGGCATTCTTCACCTTTCTTATCTTAATCATGTCTTGCTGCCTGTGAAAGGCACTGCTCTAATATTGTTGGGCTTTTGTTTAGTGCTTGTGATAGCATTGCCCTGGCTGGATCTGTTGGAAGGCTGGGTTTTTAAAAGGGTTACACAGATGTATTGAGATGTTAGAAAATGAGCAGGACTTCCAGGGGAAAACTCATCCTATGAAATCACTGATTTTCCTTCAGATTCCCTCAAAGTATCATTTAGCTGTGTGTGTTTTATAGCCGGACTGTTCCTCTTTTGCCATTTACTTACATTTTATTTATTTATACTTGCATTGTAAGGCCTGAAGTGTTCATGCCTCAAAAGAGAAAACCCAGAGATGTGTCACAGATTTGTTTCTGGATAGCCTTAAAGTGGGAAAATTGCCAGTGAGCTGTGGAAGGCCTGTGTTCTCCCTCTGCTTGGAGAGTCTCTTCAGCCTCCACCCTGGCTGTTCTGTGTGCCTGCCTGCTGCTTTTCCAGCAAAAGGTGCAAAATCCAAACTTAATGCAGAGAGGAATTAACAGCACTGTTCTTGCCTTTGCGGTGCAGTGTCTTCACACCTGTAAATGTTTTATCCCCAAGTCAGGTGCTCAGAAAGAATCAAGAAATTTGTGGTTCTTCCACTTGTCTTTGTTGCTGCTCCACCTGGCTGCCTTCACAGAATCCTGGAATATCCTGAGCTGGAAGAGACCCACGGGGACCATCCAGTCCAACCTGACCATTCCTCTGGGCCTGTCCTGTTCCTGGGTGTACTCCTGGTTCCTGGAAGTGCTCCTTCCCAGCAGTGAGGGGCCTGAATATGTGTTCCTTAGTGGGGGACTTCTGAGGTGTGACTGATGTCATGTTTGGTGGGAGTGAGTTGGGTTTCTGTTCTGCTGCTCTGCCTGGGGACACTGGGGAGTGACACTTGTGTGACTGGAGTGTTTCCATGAGGGGCTGCACTCCCACATGCACAGCTTCCCAAAGCTTTGGCTTTCAAGGGGGAAATTCTCCCTGGTTTTTCAGACCTAAGCAGTCTTAAAGTGATTTAGGCAATTTCTCCATATTTCTGTAGCATGTGTGGCACTCACAAAGGACTCGTAAAGGGTCATGGATCACTCACCTCTAATTTTGGTGGTGGTGCAGGGGGGAGAATTCCTCCTCTACCTTTAGCCTAAACAATTGGGGATTAAAAATAACCTCAGTGCAAGGAAATTAAGGATCCCAGGCTGTTGGGTGGGATTCAGAGTCATCCATCCAGAGGTATCATCCAGCCCTGATGGAAAGGAAGGGCCCACCAGACTCCTTCTCAGTCAGCCCTGTGTGCTGGGGTAATTCTGAGATCAGAACTTGGAGAGTTTTAGTCTGTGTGATTCCAAAGAGCTTTGGGCTCTTCCAGCTCAGCTGGCTGCACCCAAATGTCAGCTCTTGCACCTTACCCTGGGCACAGTGTCCTTAGGGACAGATTTCCCTGCCTCCTCTGGTGACAGGACATTGCAGCCATGTGCTGCTACTCCAGTGGGGCTTTGCAGAGCAGATGGCCTGGGAGAGTGGCGTGCTGGAAGGAGGGAAAAACTGGCTTTATGGAGCTGCTGCTGCTGGTTTGGGCCATGAGGTATTTGGTAGCTGCTGCCAACACATGGATTTTGTTTAAATTTCACAGAATAGGGAATCATGTGAATGAAAACATGATGTGCTTATTTTAAGCAGGGCACCAGTGGCCACGTGACTCTGAGTAGGGGATCAAACCTGAGAAGAAAAGTCACTGAATTTTTTTTTTCCGGCCATTAATTGTGATTCTCTGAAAACTTTTACCAAAATCACTTTTTTTTTTTCCTGTTACTAATAGCAGGAAATAGGACTTAGTACCCAATTACTAAGTCTAGGATATAGACTTATCCTTAAGATAGGATTAGGCCTCATGTAATGGTTTTCAGCTGTTTATTATTGCATTTGACTAATGCATGGCCTAACCCAGAATTCAAAGCCAAGCTGAAGAAATGCCAGAAATATGCACAGCAGGGTTTTTTTGGTTTTTTTGTTTGTTTTTTTTTTTAACATAAAGAGCAAGTTTCTTTCTGCAGACAATTACAGGCATGTAAAATATGGGGAATTATGGGATGAGGACCACAGTGACCCTGTATTTCAGGGTCCATATGGGAAGCATTTTCCTTCTGCTGTGTGGACAGACATTCCTGTGCAGCACAAACACTGTGGTGCTGAGGGGCTGGCACAGCCCACACACAGCCCCAGTGTTTGGGATTTCGTTGCCTCTGTAAGGTAAAAGGTTGATGGAGGTGCTGGGGGTTGTAGGCATTAAGGTGGGGAGTAAAAGGAAGTTTTATTTGCAGCACAAAGTCCAGTCAACTCACAGGAGGAGTTCCATGAGTTCTCAGACAGTGATAGCAAGAAATGGGCACATGCTGCCCCTCAGGTGCTCCTGAAAGTGTCCTGCTGCTGATTCACAGAATTATCCAAGTTGGAAAAAGCTCCAGGATCAAGTCCAGCCTTTGGCTGATCCCCAGCAGCCCTGAGTGCCTCGTGCAGTTGGATCCACCAGGCTCCTGCCTTCTCCCACGTGCTGTGTCCCAGGAGCAGGCAGCAGATGGGATTTGCTCCTGGAGGAGGAGCAGCTCTTCTCCCCAGCCCGCGGCGGGGAGGGATGTTCATTTTATAACACACTGGCAAGTGTCTAAAAATAAGTCAGCCGAGCAGCAGCCAGCATTGGCTGCAGATCAGAGTTTTGACATTGCAAAAGATAAAAGCAGATTTGGTAAAATTCTGTTGAGTTCCTGCAGTCTCAGCCATGCAATAATCCCAGTCTCAGACAGGGGAGTTTGTGGGGCTCCTTTGCTTTGCTTTGGCACGAGCACACAGAGCCCTCAGGCCAGGTTCACCTCCCTCCTGAGTGTGATAAAGTTGTGCTGATTAACTGAGTCTTGTCCCAGAGTCTTGCAGTCACCTTAAATATATACATTTATTGCTGTTGTCATTAGTTATTTGTACCTAGGTGGTGTTTAATAAACCCAGTCATGTATCAAGATCTCATTGACTACAAAGGAACAATAAAATAACACAGTGCTTCACAGACCTTACAGTTAATGACTTAACTAATTACTCTAATTAATCTGTGCAAAATTGGGGAATTTGCCCTGGGACCTTTTGAAAAATTAGTAAACATATATTGTTCTTTTTTCTGTCAGATAGTCTCATCCTGAGATTTTTATCTCTGCTCTGGGTTGCAGAAGAACAGCTGTGCTGGGACATCAAAGTACAGCCAAAAATGTCCATTTAGTCTTAATTTATGCAGAGTATTTTCCAGTGTCCACTCCCCTCTCAGGCCTCTCCTTGGGCTGGCAGGATCTCTGCCTGTGCTGGCAAAGGGTGTGGGGATTTTGGGGGGTTTGGGGTGTAGCACATGGGCTATTTCACAAGCCTTGGTCTGAAAACAATTAATCTTTGAAGGCTGGTCAAGTTGAAATGAGCAGCACATTCCTTCCAAGCATGTATTGAAAATATGACAAATTATTTGGCCTAGAGGATGCAATAGTGTCCTACTAAAATGTATCCTTCTGAGAATCTGACCTTTAGAAAGGATATTTTGTTTTTTTAGCAAGATAATTTCTAGTACCACAAACTCCTGCCAGCCCCAGTTTGGAGCTGAAACCTTGAACAGCACAAATACCTTTATTACTTTTGTGCTGTATTTTTGTGTGTTCCATTTGCCTTGTTCTTCCCCCTGCAAAACAGGAAAAAACCTGGTTCCAACTGCTCCTTGTCTGCCTGGTAGCGAAATCAGGGAAGTGATGATGGACACAAGTGGGTAATGGGGGTGATGTGCCACAGAGAAAACTTTTCCTGGGTCAGAAATGAGATTCAGTAAATGCTCCCCTCCAAAAGCCCTGACCTGCAGCAAACTGGTCAGTTTTAGATAAAAGGATCTGTCTTAGGGCTCACTGAAGGGATGGAAAGGACTCCCAGGAGGTCAGACTGCTCCAAAGACATTTTAGCACCTGGGGTTCAGGAGTTCAGTTCTTGTTTTAATCCCTAAAAGAAGGTGGAGAATAATTGTCAAGGCTGTAGTGCCTTCAGGTGCTGTCTCCGTGCACCCAGGGCCCCCAGCTGTGGGTTCTGAGGCTCAGAACTCACTTTTTCACTCATGCAAATTAACTAAATTGAACTAATGGCTCACTTTGAAGTTCCTGCAGAGCACAGCAGTGCATCAGGGTCACAGTTCTTCCTGCATTTCCTTCAGAGAAGCCTCTCAGAGTTGGAAACTCCAAATTTCGGATTTTGAAGTCCTGCAGTCTTTGTTTCAAGCCTGAATTGTGGTTGATGGCAAAGAAGCACCAGCCTCTGAGCATCTTCAGCTTGGTAGTTTGGGTTCTGGGTTTCTGATAGTAACGTTTCCATCAATAATTTGCAAACTGAGGACAAATGTATCCAGAGGAATAAATCCAGAGCATCCTGGCATTCCACTTAACCATGGATATGTAGAATTAAAGGGTTTTGGTACCCAGGGTTGTCTGCTGATACACTGAAGTGAGAAGGGTCAGTTTTGAGGAGAAGGGGGATGAATGCTGCCATTAGGTGCTGTAATAGCCAGAAACATCAATATTCCCTCTCTGAGAGGAAAAAGGCACTCGAGCAGGTGGGTACCACTGGAGGATGTTCCTGACGACCTCGAGCACGTGTAAGGGTGAGATGGCTGAGGCAGGAGGGGTGGATTGTGGTACAGAAAGTGTAGGAGAAGGGGAAGGAAGGAAAAGGAAGGAAAGGAAAGGGCTGATGGGTGCACAGGGCAGGATTTGGGATGGGGATGGGCTGGAATCCGCTTTCCTGTGGAGATGCAGGAGGGCTGTGAGCACAGAGTTATCGTAGCAGTGACTCTGGGAAAGGGGAAGTGGGATGTGAATTGGTAGTGTGATGGGAAGCTTTACACTGGAAAAGCAGCACTGAAGTGCAGTCCTGCAGTCACATTCCATTGTGAAAGTGTGTACTGGAAACTCAAGATTTAAGCACTAAAGTTGCCTTTCCTCACTTCCTGCTCAACATTTGTAGTTCTCTTTGAATTACAGATCCAAGTTGCTCTCAGGTATGGTCCAAAGATGGGATATCCTTATCTCTAAACATGGAGAAGTGGATGTAATGCTTGTGGTTTCTCTCTTGACCACCATCTGAAGCAGGAGCTGTTCTGCTCAGAAGTGAACAGTTTCCCCAAGGACAAAGCAGTCTCTGCAGACTGCGGGATGTGGAAGGCTTGGCCATGGCAAGAGGGAAGAAGAAAGTGGCAGATCCTGGAAAGATCCGGGAAAGAGTGGGGGAAAATAAATTATCCCCTTCAGGCCTTGAGTGAGTCAAGGGAGAGTGTGACCCTGTGCCCAGAGAGGAAAGTGTCCCCAGTTTAGGTGCTCAGATCCTGGTGTCTGTCCCAAGCTCCCAGGGAGGTCAGATTTTCATTCTCTGCTTGGACTTGTTCTCATCATTGGGATTTTAAGCATGACCCTCCTCTTCTTAGGGCATCTTTTCCACACCAGTCCAGGGGCTGCTTGAGCAGGGAGGGGATGGAGCTCAGGGTTTTGGCAGCTCGATATCCACTGAGGCTGCCTTTTCCAGAGAGCAGCAGATTCCCTGCTAAACCTGACCTGCAAAGGCAGGGAGCTTCTAAATGAGATTGCTGACCCTGGGTATTGTACCACAAGACTTTTTGTTCCCCTCCTAACTCCTTCAATGTGCTGAAGGGCAAGGAGGGCCAGCTTTGGCAGGTGGGTGTTAATTGTGTTCCTCAGGGAGGTGGAAGAGGGAGGGGAGGATAAAACTCGCTTAGAACTGTTGCAAGATACTTCCCAAATTGTTTAAGATTATCAGTTTGGGAATTAATTAAAAATGGTCTTAATAATTTGGGTTTCTCCCTTTCTGTCTAGGGCAAGCAATGGGAAAGCATTCAGGGTTTTTTTTAACTGTAAGTATCAACACAAAAAAAGCAGTCACTGCCTGTGAGCTGGGGAGCTGCAGGTTTACTCATTAGCACAGTTTGTAGGGGGAAATTAATTAGTGTTCATGGGAATCTGGGAGGAGTCTCGGGCCTGATCTTGGCTGCCCCAGGGCAGGTCAGAGATGTGCTGGGGACAGGAGGGGACTGAGGGCAGCAGGGGCTGAAGTGTTCAGGGGATATGGTGTGGAAGGAGACTGGAACTCAGCGGGATGGAAGTCAGATGGAGGCAGATGGAATGACAAGAAAGTGTGTGTTGGAGGGCTGGGAGGGTGGGAAGGAGAATGGAAGTGAGGGTTGTGTTGGCCTGGGAAGTCGTGGTGCTGGGTGGCAAACACAGGGCAGCTCCTCCAGACTGGAGGTTTGTGAAAGGCCACGTTTTGTGAGTCCTCTTTGCTTTCTGGTCCCCAAGGGGAAAATGCAGTGGCAAGTGTGACTGTCCTGACTGGTGGCACTCCCCAGGACGTATGGGGATCTCTTCCACAGGGCAGGAGGCTGAGGGGTGCCCATGGGGACACCAAACACTTGGGGTGTGAATGATCCACCTCCGGGGCTTCTTCTCATTGAACACCTTGCTCTCAAAAAATTGCTCCAGACATTCCTCTTTGGCTAAAATTGGATCCTGTGAAGTACTGGAGTGGCTGAGGCCCTCTGGATTTACCTGGTCCTTCCAGATCAGCCACGGAGCCGGGCTTGGCTCTCAGAGCAAGGTGGTCAAAGCACAGTGGTCAGTGCTCAGCTGTCACCTGTCACTTGGTGTGGTCACTCCAGAGGGAGGAGCCTCTGGAGGAAACCCCCTGCCATGGCAGGTTCTCTAATTTCCTCTCTCTAATTTTCTAAGAAATCAGGTTCTGAAATCCTCAGCTAAGTCACCTTGGGTAAGTTATTTTCTGTGTTTGACATCTAGATAAGGAGTGAGGTGTGTTTTCTCCTGAGCTCTCTGGGAGCCCCAAGCACAATGGGACCAAGACCCGATTGTACTGTGTACCCTGTTGTACCAAGTGTTCTGCAAAAGGATCAAGGACAGTCCTACTCCAGGTAGCTGAAACTCCCACTCCTATATTTAGCTGCCTCTCAGGAGTGCTTTGAGCGTTAATTATGTTTTTAAAGCACTTAGTGCCTATCATCAGAAGCTCTCTATAGAAACACGGAGTTAAACAATCACAGATCTGGGGCCTCTTAGGAGCTGTTCCCAATGCTGAGCAGTGTAACCATTCACAGATGTGCATGGGTGGTGCAGAGTGAGCTCCAGGCTCACTCCTTGAGGCAAAGCAGTTCAGCTCATGCTTTCCTTGAGCACTTGAGTGGTTTCAGCGAGCTGGGGTTGGTAGCAGAGTTCTTGAATGCACACAGAGCTCTTTCTGCCCCACACAGAGACTGAGTGACACTGGGACAATCCCAGGTTTTTGTCCAAGAGGTGTCTGTTGTGCTCCTGTGCTCATTCCAACAATGCATTCATTACATAAAGCACACAGATCCATGGCTGCTGTGTTTGTCAGGAGAATGCAGCTGTGTGCAGGAATAAAGGCATTGCAGTGGAAAATACTTCTCTCTGATGACCAAATTAGCTCCTTTATTTCTGGCTTTGGCTGTGTCACCCCTATGGCCCATTGGCAGAGCACAAACAGATGGAAGGAGTTTGAAGAGCACAAGCACTCTCTGGGGTGCCCTGTGTGTCTGAGAGCACTGAGAGCACACCCCAAAACCAACAGTAAATGGGCTTGGGCACTGAGTGAGAACAGTGTCTGAGCACAGTAGTTAAATGCACCAAGCAAATCCCTGCCAAATGGACTTTCTTGACCTTGAAGAGTAATTAGTGAGTTCACAGCTCAGTAAAATGCAGTTAGTTAGGATGTGGCTTGCACATGCTAAGGGTGCACTTGTGAACCCAGAGTTTCTCTCTTTGCAGCCATGTTCACATCATAATGACATCCTTTTTTGGGGAAAGGCAATTTTGGGCAATGTTATCCCTTCTCTAATCCGTTAGTCTTTACAGATTGAGCACATTTGAGGTAGCCCAGGGAGGGATTATTTGGCTCAAAGGGCCCCTTTGGGGAAACCTGGAAGCATTCTGGGGGCCCCTGTGTGATGTGGTGCTGCTCAGGGTACAGTCCCAAGGACCCTTTTTGCCCACAGGTGCCCAGCCTGTCTCAGTGACCTGGAACTCTGCTTGGGCCTTGGGTTACAAACACCACCCGTGCGCTCCTCCCGTCCCCAGACTTCAGGAGCGGGAAACAGGGAGGCCTCTCTAAGGTTTTGTAGCCTGGTAGGTGTTTTGGTGGCCATCTGCAGTTCCTGCCTCCCCCAGGGTTCTGTGAGGAGGTGCCTTGTGCATGGGGCTCACATAATTGTGTAACCTCCCCATACCCACAAGACTCAGCCCAAAACCTGAGCAGCCACTTTTGTATTGATGATGTCTCCACTTACACTGTGGTATTTCTTCATTTCTTATCTTGCCAAATGGCAGCAATTTTCTCCTTTCCACCAGGCCAATCTATACAGAGAGGAAATGTTTTCAGAAGGAAAACAGGAGCATGCATTAGAGGAAACCACAAACACTAACAGCTTGCTATAGAGACACGGTCTGGAAATAACAGATTCCTTGTGAAAATAAAAATGCTAAATATTATTTATAACCTTTGAATGGGGTTCAAAAACCATTTGCTTGTGTTTTTGTGGGTTCTGTTCTTTTCCTGCTTCCATACTTGTTCCTGTGGTTCTGCTCCTCTCCTTGAGGTAGTCCCGTCACACTGCAGGTGCTACTCCAATCACAGCTTCTCTGGGACAAGATGGATTTAAGATCCCTTTTTTTTCCACCTTTGGCTGTGTGGTTTTGGGCTAGCACTGAGGTTTGACATCTCTGTGCCCAAGCAGCAGCTCTGCCTGGAAGCAAATGGGTTGTGATGGAGGTGGGAATGGACTGTGTCACCCAAAGAACTGAAATTTTGCACTGGAGGATAAAAGCAGCAATGAAAGCTCAACCAAAGGTTTGCCTGAGCCTGCAGTGGTGGCAGGAATGACTACCTGGGGATGAGCAGTTTGCAGATTGCCCTCAGAAATCACTGCCTGAGCACAAATGTGAGGGCTGATGTTTTGCTGCTGAGGATGGAAGAGTTGGGAGTTTCTTAAAATGCCTGCACTAAAGATGTTTCCAGACTCTTCCATCCTCAGCAGCAAAATGGTTTGGGTTGAAGAGGACATGTGAAGATTATCTTGTTCCAATGGTCACTTAAGCCCCATCCAGCCTGCCCTTGAAGACTCGCAGTAATGGGATCTCTGTGATTTTCCTGGGCAAAGAGCTGCTCCTGCCACGGTCCCTGAGCAGCCTGGCACGTAGGAGTGTGTCCTGCCAGAGCGATATCCTGGCAGCTCGGAGAGGAGAGCAAGATAAGGTCTCTCTTGCTTGAATTGCAGCCTGCCTCCTAAAAATAAAGCTGCAGGTAATTGTTTAATTCATCACCCAAATGGGCCCTTGGCTGAGCAGTGTAAATATGCAAGGTTGCTTTTGCCCTTGGCCTTGCTCCCTGGACTCCCGTGTCCCGAGCCATCCCATGGGCAGCGAGCCAGGCACATGTTTGGGAGCAGTTTGGGGCTTCAGCAAAGTCCACCAAGTGCAGAGCTTGCACTAGGTGTGTGGAGAATCAATACCCCATTAGCTGCATGGACCAGGGACCTTGTCTGTCTTTGGAACAGCGACAGGCCCTAAATTGATCTTTGAAGTTACTGGAACAGTGTCAGACCTGTAACGTCAGGTCCTGCTGCGGGTTATGCTATATGGCCTTGGTAGCTGCTAATACAGACTCCTCTTAGGACACTTCATCAGGTTTTAGCTCACTGTGTGTTCCCTCCCAGCAGATGGATGGCTGGGCAAAGCTTTCAGCGTGGCTCCTTCCCCAGGCTGCTGTCAGGGTGAGGAGAGGCTCATCCATCCCCTCTCACGGAGCAGCAGCAGCCATGTGCCCAGAGCCCCCCTGGTCCTGCAGCCTCAGCAGGGCACTCCAGGCTGGGCTGGAGCAGCCAGCCCTGCTCCCCTGGCAGGGGCCTGGTGTCTGGGGAGGGGGATTTGGCCCAACAGGCCTGGAGGGAGGAGCCTGTGAGCGTTTTGTCTGCAGTGATGGCGGGGGGGATGAAGGTCCTGGAATTAAACTGAGCCCAGGCTGCTGATGGCAGTGCCTCACCAAGGGCTGTGTCAGCCATGCACATGTGGTAGGGGTGCCTTGGATGAAGCTGTCCTGCTGTGCTGTGCTGAGGGACCTTCTCTGCTCTGCTGGGCATCTGTTCTCTCCCTGCTTGGGTCTCCTCACTGGTACCTGGCTGTGCTTGGGAGGCCCTGGCACAGGGTGCCCAGAGCAGCTGTGGCTGCCCCTGGATCCCTGGCAGTGCTGGACAGGACTTGGAGCAGCCTGGGACAGTGGAAGGTGTCCCTGCCCATAGCAGGGGTGGGGATGAGATGAACTTTAAATTCTCTTCCAACCTAAACCAGTATGCTGGGTACTGTTCACAGAGTCCCCTCCCCTCTCTGAGGGTCTCCTGTGCTTTCTCACTGCTGCCTGGGCATGCTGGTGCTCTGTGGAGATCTGTGCCACTGAACAGACCAGGGAGCAGCTGGTGGGAAGGTTGCTCTGGACTGTTCTGACTAGCTCATGCAAATACCTTGCTGTGTCTTTGTGGGGAAATGCTTGTGCCTGAATCCCAGGAATACTGAACCCTTGAAAGCAGCCCTTGGGAAGAGCTTACTAAAGCCAGTTCCCTGGAGTTCTCTGACATCTCAAACATCTCTGACACCACAGGTGTGGTGTAACTGGAGTCAGCTCTCTCACTAAATGATCTTAGTGATGGCTTTGATCCTGATTTTCCTTTTCATTACACACTGTGATCTACTCCTTTGTGCCTCTTTTTCCTCCCTTTTCTCTAGTATTTCCAGAATGTAACAGTCCCTTACGTTAGTCAGAGGTATAAATCCTTATTTGTGTCATGCAGGTGAGATTGCTGCAAAAAACTCTTTTCTTTACCTTTTCTGCAAATCCCCTTCATCCCTTCCTGCTCCCAGATCCCAGGCTGTTATCCAGGATTCCCAGGCAGCTGCTGGTGCTGTGAAAGTGAACAAACATGATGGGCAGTGGGTGTAACTGGTCATTTTGGGACAAACCTGTAACAGCTGTAAGGGATTGGTTTCTTGAGTGGAATTTCCCCTTTGAGAGGGGCAATCCAGCAGCAGAACAGCTCCTGGGGAAGGGGTGGCTGTACCCACAAGAAAGGGCATTCCTCTCATTGTTAAATTGCCAGGAATGCTTCACATGTGTCCAGGTTTTCCCTGGGATATGAATCACCTTCGGTCCTGTCTTTTGTGTCTGAACAAGGTCTCTGTGCCTGACTCCGTGACAGCAGTGCTTGTTCTCCCTGCTGAGCTGCAAAGAGCTTTCTTTAGCCTATGGAGTTCTGCTCTGCACCAGCTCTGCTGCCAAGTTCTGCCCTTCCCAACAAGTTATTTTATCAATGTGAGCAGAGGGGTAAATGCCACTATTTTTGGACTTTCAGGGAGGATGGAGCGATGTCCAAGCTCTTTCACCAGTCCCAGCTGTTGGAACCAAATAAATCATTCCTCAGAACTAAACAGCCTTGGCCTGGGGAAGGATTTCTGTTGTTCTGTGCCAGGGGCAAATCTTGATTGGGGAATTATCATTTGGAAGCAGAACTTGGTAGTGTAATAGGCTAAACAGGCTTTGACATTGTCCTGATGACTGCCTTGTCCTTGCTCTGGGTGCTGATCCTCCCTCTGGCTTGGAAAGTAATTTCCCTCTGTTTCCATTTCTATATTGATAACAAAACTTCATTTTTGAATCCCTGTGTGTATGGACCTGTAAATGTAGATTTGTGTTTAAACATTTCAAATGAGACTTCAGACCTGTGCAGTGCTGTGCTCCCTTCTCCATCCTTTCCAAGGAGTGCAAGGTGGGAAGAAACCTGGACATTGTCTGACTGTTCCCATAATGATGTAAGCACAGCTGGGCTGGAAACATTCTCCTACAGGTCATAAGCTAATCTAAGCCTAAATCAGAGAATCCCAGAGTGGTTGTGTTGGAAGAGACTTTAAAACTCATCTCATTCCCCCCTGCCATGGCCAGGGACACCTTGCACCAGACCAGGGTGCTCCAAGCCCCATCCAGCCTGGCATTGAAAAGGTTATATTATTAAATATATTTAAAAATGAGCTGTGCCCATCCTGGTTTTGGTCTTGTCTGCCTGGGCTGCAAGAAAATGTGTTCAATTCCCTCACCCCTACCTGTCACAATTGTTTAAGTGAAATCTTAATGCTCTGTTGGACAAATTCATTTCAGCCAGAATTATTCACATAATTTTTCATAGGCAGGAGCTTTTTTAGAGATGCAATATGTTGGAGTACAGGTGAAATATGCTCTATTTTCGGTTTGTATCTGCTAAAATCCCTGCTTGCCAAGCCTGGGCTCGTTCATCTGCTGCTTTTTCTGAGTTCCCATTTGCCATTCAGTGTGAAGGCAGAGGGTGGGAGTTTTTGTGACCCCCTCACCCACTTCTGAAAGTCACCATGTTCATGGTAATCTCTGCAGTAAACCAACGCTTCATTTGCATGGTGAAGGACACCAGGCAGCTCTGTGCATTCCTGCACTGGGGGAGATGTCCTGATATGCTAAAATCTAGCTCCTGGAAAAGGGCTGCCCAGTGGAAGGGGGAGCACTGACCCTTTAGCTACACCATCTGATTTGGGGGATAAACTTTTGATAAGTGGTCAGCCCAGGAAAAATAAATTTAGCATGTATAGTGAATAGAATTGTATAGGGTTCAGGGAAATACTGGTTTTCCATTGGGCTCTAGTATTTAAGATAATTTTAAAACTTCATATATTTTTTTTTCCCCAGGAGAAAGCAAACTCATGTTTTGATCCCTTTACAGCTACTTTTAGTTTCCTCTGCAGGGGTATGAGGATGTTTTGGGGAGGCAGTGACAGCAAAGGAAGCTGACAGGGCCAGTTGTGTTTGTATTGCCTGCACAGTTCCCACAACCTACAGCCAGAGCAATGGGAGTTATTTACCCCAATAACAACAGGTCTGAGCAAATCTGGCTAAAATTGTGTAAAACCTGCTGCAAGGAGAGAAAATCCCGTGCCCCAGGTTCCACCAAGGCTGCAAAGGAAAATTGGTGCCTGTTCTTCTGCCAACCCCCCTTACTGTTAATGAAACCTCCCTTTAAGAGTCTGTGTTTGCAGTGATCAGCAGGAACAGCACTGAAGACTCCAGCATTCCCTGGGACATTCTGCCCTTTGTAGTTCTGGTTTCTCACACAATGCCTGAGAGCCTCTCTGCTGGGTCCCCTCTCTGACTGCCCTGCAGGTCACACACTCCCAGTTACCTCCATTAACCTCCTTGGTTTGGCTTTTTTCCCCAGGTCAGAGATTCCCTGTTGGCCTTCAGCTCCCTGGCTGATGTAGGCCAGGGACAAACATCCCTGTGAGAGCTCTTGGGGCTGAAAAATCCTCTGTGCTTCACCGAGTAAGAGCTGTGCTTTGAAGAGACATCTACTCTAATTTTGCTTTATGGTTCCCATGTTTTCCAGTACCATTTCAGTATTACTTATTCCTTCTAGAGAAGGGGGACTTCAAGTTCCCCTTCCCTGTTGGAATGTGGCTTCCACCCTGAGCTGTGTGTGTTCTGTACCTCCTGCTGCATGAGATACAGATATGGAAAGATGCAGCTAAGAATTTTGCTTTTCCAGAAATCTTTTCTGTATTAGAATCCCAGAACGGTTTAGGTTGAGAGGAACCTGAAAGATCATCTTGTTCCACCCCCTTCCACTATCCCAGGCTGCTCCAAGCCCTGTCCAACCTGGCCTTGGGCACTGCCAGGGATCCAGGGGCAGCCACAGCTGCTCTGGGCACCTGTGCCAGGGCCTGCCCACCCTCACAGGGAACAATTCCTTCCCAAGATCCCATCCATCCCTGCCCTCTGGCAGTGGGGAGCCATTCCCTGTGTCCTGTCCCTCCATCCCTTGTCCCCAGTCCCTCTCCAGTCCTCTGGGACTCCTTTAGGCACTGCAAGGTTGATGTTGTTTTCACTCCTCACTCCCAGCGTTAAGCTCAGCACCCATTTCTCAGAAATGTCTTTTTAATTTCAGGGCTCTTCCTTCTTCCCCAGCCCGCCCCATCACAAGTTTCCTCACCTGAGGGTTGCATGGAGGGTTAATGTTTTCCTTCATCCAGGCTGACATGAAGCAAAAAGCTTTTCCCCCCTGCAGCTCCTGGGGAGCCTTTGGAAATGAAGGCTGCAAATCACATTAGATTGTATTTCACTAAAGGTTTTCTGTGCCCTAGAAAACTCCTGCCTTCTCCTGAAATATACTCAGCTTAAGAAGAGACTAATATATTTACTCTAACTGTGCTCAGTCTAGGAATAATTTTGCTGTAGAGATTAAATTTTTATATCATCTTGAAGAAAACCAACTCCTGCCAGTCCCCAGGGATCCCCTGTCTGGCTGTTCCAGCAGGAGGGGCTCATATCTTGGCAGCTCCAAGTGGTGTCTTGCTTTTTCTTTTCCTTTCTATTCCTGCAGTACAATAGCAATATATTCCATTTGTTCCAAAGTTCAGAATTTTTAGGAGATCCTGAACAAAAAATCCTGTTTTAGCTTTGGGTGAGTGTGGCTTTGGGATGAGTGAAGCTTGTGGCTGCTCAGAGCTCTGATGTGCACCAGCACCTCATCTCCATGCAGCCCATTCCCATCTCCTGAGCTTGCAGAATTCCCTAGGGGCTGAATTCACTCCAAAGATCAAGATTTTTTCGTGAGGATTAGTGCTGTTTATCACTACAGGTAGGCTGGAGCAGGCATCAGGAGAGACTTTCTGGCAGAGGTTCAGCACTTCTGCTTTGTGCCTGCCCAGAATGGTAAAGGATTTGCTCTCTGACTTGGGAACAGTCCTGACTCTTTGCTTTCAATCCTGTTTTTTGGGGAAACAAGCTGATGGCACCGTGCTCTTTCCCCTTTTTGCTCATGCTGTCTCTGTGTGTCACTTCTGGCAGCCACATGGGCTGAGCTCAGGGTAATTCCTGAAGTCACTGCAAAGGCACCCCAAGTTCACAGAAAGGTGCCCAGAAATGTGGTGAATAAAAGCCAATGAATGGATTGACTGGCTGAGGATGTGCTGTCGCCCTTTGTTTTCAGTTCTGCCCCTCCTGAGGCACCTTTTCAGCCAGCTGGAAACAAATTCCTTCCCCCTCTGTTTGGACATTAATTGTCTTCCTTGCCAAACGTTCTTGACTCTTGCTTTGAGTGCCACACGCCAGAGTGACATTCCTGAGCCATCCCAACAGCCTGGGCTGCAGAGGAAATGCTAAACCAGAGACAGACAGGGCTGTGTCCTGCCTGGCACATCCCACCTGGAATGTTCATCTCCATGACTCTCCTTGCAGGTGCTCTCCTTCAAGGGAGAATGGTGGGCTCATGGTAGTGCCCTGCCCAACACAAATGGATCCATTTGATTGATTTCTTTGGTTAAATGATTTTGATTTATCAGCATTTACCAACTTAAAGTAGCAGAAAGACAGAATATATAGAAATTAACTGAGCAGAGAGAAATGTGTGCTGGGATCTGTCCCCAGGCTGGTGTGTCCTTGGTGGTTGGTGGTGTTTTGAGCACTGCAGGAGATTCCTTACCTTGAATTCCAGGTGCTTCCCTGAGGTGCTGTGCTTGGGAGCACAGTTCCCTTACCTGAGCCAGAGATAAGAACCTCTGGAGACTGGCTGGGATCTTTGGGGGATGGATTAGCCTTGGAGGGATCATCTTCCCTGCTGGCTTCAAGTGTGGAGCTCTGGGACAAGCACTGCCTTGGTGTCTGAGTTAATTATCTGTTATTAGCTATTGGTAGTGACCTGAGCTTGTGATTTTAAAGCCTTCTAACAGAGCCAGGTGCTGGGATGTCCATGGTTCCCACATCCCACTGAGTGTTCTCCATCCATGGAGCCTCTGCCCCCCTCAGAAAGTCCCCACTTTGCTCCTTAGAGGTGTGTGGCTTCAAAGCACAAAAAGCAAAAGCTCTGGGCCCGGGAGAAATGTGTTCAAATGAATCAAGAAAAGCAAAATTAAGCTTTAAAAGGTAACTGGGAGATGCTGAGGGTTCCTGGAGTGGAACCACTCGGGGTTGGGAAGTTCATGGAGTGACCTGCTGAACTTCTGCAGGCCACAAAGTGCCACCTTTCCCAGCCTTCCTGAGTGATCCCCTGGCTCCTGCTCAGCCTGGAGCTGGGAAAAGGCAGCCTGGACTGTGAGCACAGCCTGGGGCTCCTGGCAGCTGATTTGTTGTTATTGTCCTCAGATAAAATCTAATCAAGCCAGAGTGGTCAGAGGGGCTCTGATAGAGCAGGGAAGGATGTTGAGAGCTTCCTTGTCAGAAGGAATAATAACAACAACAACAATGATGATGATGATAATAATAATAGTAAAATAGTAATAATAGTAATAGTAATAATAATAATAATTCTTCAAACTGTGCTTCCAGCTGTGATTTACATTCCCAGTTCATTTTCCCTGTCTCTCAATGCTATTTTTTGAGGAAAAAAATACTTAAATCTGTGGGGAGGCAGGAATGTTTTGTCCAGGACAGTGGAAGTCAGTGGTAGGTTTGGGAGCTGGACCAGCCTCAAGGTTATTGTCCCTTCAAAAGCTTCAGAGGTGACAAAATCTGTCCTGTCCTCAGTCATGGCTCTGCCATTGAAACAATGGGAATATACCCTCGTGTCTTTCATTATAAAAAAACCAAACAGACAAAAAAGCAAACCAAAATCCATCATTATTATTCTTGTGTTTCTGACAAAAGAGAGTGAATCTCTACTAATGAAAAATATTGAAATTCCAGGTGTCCTGTCTAATAAATAATAACATGAGCATGGGCTTGGCTTCCCACAGCCACCACCAAATCATCCATGGAGCTCTTTATGTGCAGCTCATTTTGAACTTTGCCTACTTCCTTCAGCTATGCAGATATAAATAAATAATTTCCTTTGATAAGGGTCTGGGAATGCTGTACTTTGAAAGATAAGAAAGGTTTGAGGGGAAATTGTTTTTAAATCCCTACCATTTGTATGCTGTTCACTGTTCACACTGAGCAAAATTTCATTCAGCTGGCACTTAACCAACTCTGTTTTATTCCTGCTCTGTGTTCAACCTATCCTTCTCCTGGGGACATCTAACCTTCCATGTAATTACCTCTCTGAGAGTGGGAAGGAGGCTGAATAACCTCCCCACCAACTAAATAAATGCACAGATCCTGGGACAGGTTATCAGCTGCATGCAAGGGGCAGGGCTGGCAGGAGCAGTGAGGAATTGCAGGTCTTGAGCCACTTTTATTCCAGCACTGGGCCAAAGAAGGAGGACATGGAATGTTTGCAGAAAACCAACCCAAAACAGTGAGGAACCGAAAACACCCAGGATTTTTGGAGTATTTTTTTTTCTTTGGGAGTTTGAAATAACAGCAATGGGTTTTACCAGGGATGGGTTTTACCAGTAATGGGTTTTACCAGGGATAGGTCTACCAGCAATGTTGTTTTTGTTTTCCCCTAGGTCTGTCCAAGTCCCTTGGTCTCATTGAGGGCTATGGTGGCCGTGGCAAGGGTGGCCTCCCAGCCACCCTGTCCCCTGAGGAGGAGGAGAAAGCCAAGGGACCCCACGAGAAGTATGGCTACAACTCCTACCTCAGTGAGAAGATCTCCCTGGATCGTTCCATCCCGGATTATCGCCCAACCAAGTAAGTGCCAGGTGCTCCAGGAGGGAATGTTTGTGTTCAGGTGTCACCCCAGAGCCAGGAGTGCTGGTGGCTTTCCCAGTCGGGTTTGGTGCTGTTGGCTCTTCCCACGTTGTTCACAGGGCCCTGCTCAGTGATGAGAAACTGGGGTGGCATTCCCAGCCATGGAATCACAGGATCACTGATGTTGGAAAAGCCCTTAAAGTTTATTGAGTCCAACCATTGCCCAGCACTGCCAAGGCCACCACTGACCTGTGTCCTCAAGTGCCACATCCACAGAGCTGTTAAACCTCTACAGGGATGGGGATGCACTGCCCTGGGCAGCTGTGCCAGGGCCTGACCACCCTTTTTGTCAGGAAATAATTCCTAACACTCAACCTAAATCTCCCCTGGCACAACTTGAGGCTGTTTCTGCTTGTCCTGTCAGTTGGTACCTGGGAGAAGAAACTGATCCCCACCTGGCACCACCCTTGTTCCAGGGAGTTGGAGAGAGTGAGAGAGTTCATCAAGATCATTCATCAGGGAAAAAAATTAATTTCTTCCCAGTCTGTCTCTGTTTTCCTAAAGCAGTCCGTGATTTTGGGTGGAAGTGATGCCATCAGAAGTTTTCACTGAGCTTTTGGTGTTTAATACCCTGTAAAAGTGTGCAGAGATTCTCCCTCCCTCCTTGTCAGCTCCTTCACGTCCCTGCAGGACCTCCAGGGCCCTTGGGCTGCCCTTGGGCTGCCCTCAGGCTCCTCCCAGCACAGGGATCCTCCAGGGACACTCTGGGATCTCCCACTGGGGATCTGGGCCTTTAAAGGGAGTTTCTACAGTGGCAATATCCTTCCTCTCCTTTTTGATTGAGCTTTTAAGGTGCTGGTGATGTTTACCTGCCAAGCAGCACAGGAGAACAGGCTTTAAAAGAGGTGACACATCATTTTGTTCAGAGGATGAGGAAAGACACCCTGCAAGTTTATCTTTGTGAAGGTTAATTTTAGATATGGCTGCTGGAGTGTTCCTGAAAATAGGAAAGTGTCAGTTTGTCCAGGCCTGGAGTGAAATCCCTGATTAAAAAATGAGCTGAGAGAGGTCTAGACTGTGAAAGATCCGTGTCCAATGCCTGTGTCATTGGGGCAGTGACAAAGCTGTTGCCTGGTATCTGCAGAGCATTGAAAAGCGTGCAGTCAGGGATGCAGCTCATGTGTCAGGGGGTGGCAGATTGTCCAGGCTGTGGCAGCAGGGGCAGCTCTTGTCCCCTCTGTCCCCAGGTGCTCCAGATTGTCCAGGCTGTGGCAGCAGGAGCAGCTCTTGTTCTTCACTTCTCCAGGTGCTCCAGATTGTCCAGGCTGTGGCAGCAGGAGCAGCTCTTGTTCTTCACTTCTCCAGGTGCTCCAGACTGTCCAGCTGTGGCAGCAGGGGCAGCTCTTGTCCCCTCTGTCCCCAGGTGCTCCAGACTGTCCAGCTGTGGCAGCAGGGGCAGTTCTTGTTCTTCACTTCTCCGGGTGCTGCCTGAATTCCGAGCAGCCCTTGGAGCATCCAGGGCTGTCAGCCACTGACAACAGAAATCCTTGGATGAGTTTCCAAAGGAATGGAGGCCCAGCCTGCATTTTGCTGCTGCAGCTCCTCTGGCCATGCTGAATTGCAGGTACAAATTGCACCTTTGCCTCTGTGATATGCAAATCCCAGCACAATGCCGGATCCTTGGAGCGAGACCTTCTCCAGCACTTACCTGAGGCTGAGCTGATAATTTCCATTTCTCATCCACAGCTCTGACTTCCAGCAGAGCCAGCATTACTTGGCGAGAATTAATTTGAGAAGTAATGTTTCTTTTCAGATTTTGGGGGAAGAAAAGGATTAATTCTGACATTTTCAGGCTTGCATTTTATTTTTCTTCAGTTCCACTATCCATCATTCCATGGGAGAGTGGGGGAGAGGACAGGGCACAGCATTGCATTAAAAATGCTTCAGTTTGGAGCTGGGCTGAGCTGGGAGAGAATTTGTGGGTACTGAGTGCAGCTGCACAACTTAGTGCCTTTTATCTACGTAAGAGCTTCAGGAGTACATTTTGTTTATTGGTTTTCTTTTTGTTTTGGGGATCAATTGTCTTGATAGTCTAAGAGAACAGTTTGTCTGGTGTGTAATAGGTTGGAGTTTGCTGGAGAATTTGGAAAATTTCACTTCTTCCTACCCCTGGCTTCAAGGTTCCCTTGCTATTTAGTGCATAGTTTTATGGGTGATTTTATGAAGGGTTGAACACAAACCATTTAAGTCAAGTATCCTGGTCTCTGATTAAAATAGATTCGAGTCAAGGGAAATTAGCATAAATGGCTTTGAAATTGCAGCATTAGTGGGGAAAAACTGTTGAAAACCCTCCAGCTGATAAGCATTACAAAGCATGTAGTAGTTTTAAATATAATAGTGAAGCCTGTGTGGTTCAGCTAAAGGCTGCAGAGTGTCTAGAATGCCAATGGACTGGGGCTGGTCCTGGCAGAGGCTGGCACTCCCCAGCCTCTCAGTTTTCTCTGTTTTTAAGGAAAGATTCATGTGGTCAAGTGTCACTGCCCTGATTGCTGAGCAAAGCTGCATCAGAGCTCTGAGGCCTTTTCTTGCTCCTTTTTTGTGCCTGTGGCCAAAGGGAAGGGGAACAAGGAGGGTTTAGGAGACATTTATCAAATTTTGTGTATATTTTTGTGTCTCCAGGCCCCCTGCACCTGGTGGTCAGCATCACTGAGGGTTCAGGGATTCAGATATCCCTGCTCTGAGAGATTTCAGGTGCTGCTGGTGAGGAGGAGCCAGTCCAGCTCACAGCTCCTCAGTCATAGCCTCTCAGTGCTGCTCAGAGGCAGAGAAAGGAGGGAGTTTCCCTGGGAAAATGGTCCCAGAGGTGTGAGGATGATGTTCAGGAGAAGGTGAGGTCTTTCCCAGCACCAGGAGCTGTGGCAGAATACCTTGTTGGCCCTGATTTGGGGAATTGTGGTGTCACTTTCTGGTATTTGGTTTATCATCTTTGCTTCAGTTGAGTGATTTCCTTCCCATTTCCCTTTCCCATTCCCTTATGCCTTCCCTTTTCCCCTTCCTCTTTCTCCTCTCTCCTTTCCTCTTCCACTTCCCTTATCATTTCCCCTTTCTCCTTCTTCCTCTTCCCTTTCCCTTTCCCCTCCCTGCTTCTTTCTTTCACCTTTCCTTTTGTTTCTTCCCCTTCCCTCATCCTCTTTCCCCTTCTCTTTTCCTGTTCCCTTTTCCCCTCCCCTCTTTTCCCTCTCCCATTGCCCTTTTTTGCTTTCCCCTTTTTGCATTCCTGCTGGGGCTGCTCACCTGGGCTGGGAGGTGGAAACTCTTCCCTGCTGTTCCCCACTGAGGGGATTGGGGGCTGTCCTGGGCTGATTCCAGAGAAGTGGTGCCAGTGGTCTGGGATGATCTGTGTGGAGCTGATTCCAAATGGGAGCTGTGCCTTGGACCTTACTTACACATGGACCTTCCTGATGTTCCTGATCCAGACCCTCTGCTGAGCAGGAAAGGTTCTGCTGGGTGTGCATGAGATTTTCCAGTGAATCAAGTAACAGATTCCAGCTGGGGTGGCTGGGAAAGCTCTTCCTTGGGCTAAATAAGGCAGGACTGGTTGGTTTTTTGGGGTGAGTTATTCCAGAACTTGCTGCCAAACAGTGCCATAATGAGAAGGCCACTGGGAACACTGGGAACACATGTCTATCATGCTTGATTGGGTTTTTTGGCTTTAGGATGAGATTCCTGCATGGTCTGGAAAACAGTCTCTGCTTTGAGATTGGAAGTACCCAAGGTGCTGCCTGCAGCCTGCAGGATTTCTACACAAATCTTCACAAAAATGAGCTGGAGATATTTTCGTCAATTTTCTGCAAAAGCCTCTGAAGGACAAGGCTGCTGTGTGGGTTTTATTGTTTATCCATTTTTAGCACTCAGTGCCTGCCTGGGGAGGATGGGGAGTTTGGGAGATGTGTTGTTTTCTGTATTGAAAGTGAAGCATATTTACATGGGATCCCAGGGCCTGCAAACATTCCCTGCTTGGATACAACATTTTATGCACCTCTGTTTTATCCTGTGATACAGGATTTAATGGGAACCTCTCCTATGTGTAGCCAGAAAATAAAATTGCTTTGTTAGATCAGCCTGCCTATCCATCTTATCCAGTATCTAATCTCTGATAGTGGAATTACCAGATGCTTCAGGTTGAAGAAATCATATTAAGGGAAACTATGAAATAATCTGCCCATCTGGTATGTTCTGCCTCCCCCATTCTCTCCTTTCAATCCTATCCAACATAAATGTGGAGTTCTCATTATCTCTTTAAAAGTCTGTTCTCTTCTGGAATCCTGCTAAGCTCTGATTCAGTGGTATTTTATGGCATTATAGGATTAAGGGGTAGATTTAAGAGAAATAATACCCACAATTGTTAGGACTATTGGATCATTGGGTGCAGATGACACATTCCTGCTGCTGCAAATCTCTCGACAGCTGTTCTCAGGAGGGGAGCCTTGAGGTATTAAAGCGAAGAGCAAGGATGGTGTAAGAGATAAGCAACTCCCACAGTTGGATTTGTCACATGTTTTGAGGGCTTCCCAGCCTGGAGACACAACCCCTTCTCCTGCCTGCCTTGGGGTCCTGCACATGGATCAGGAAGTGTATGGAAAAGGACTTTGGACAAGGCGATGTAGTGATAGGATGAGAGGGAATGGCTTAAAAATGTCAGAGGGCAGGGTTAGATGGGATTTTGGGAAGGAATTCCTGCCTGTGAGGGTGGGAGATACAGGAACAGGTTGCCCAGGGAGGTTGTGGCTACCCCTGGATCCCTGGCAGTGCCCAAGGCCAGGTTAGACACTGGGGCTTGAAGCAGCCTGGGACAGTGGAAGGTGTCCCTGCCATGGCAGGGGTGGCACTGGATGAACTTTAAGGTCCCTTCCAACCCAAACCATTGTGGGATCCTCTGGTGGAAGAGGTTTGGAGGTGTTGGGAGCCTGATTTGCTGCTGTGTTCTCACAGCACCTGGTCTGTGTTTGCCATGGGGCCCTGGGCAGAGCCTCCCCATCCCTGCAGCTGGGTGCAGGCGTTCCCGAGGTGTGCCTGGGGCTGAGTCAGAGCCATGCACTGCCCGTCTGAGTGCCTGAATCACCCGGGTAATTCCAGAGCTCACTTGGGCTCCTCAGCACCAGCTGCCTTTAGCTGCTTTATTAACAGGACCTCATGTAGCAGCAAGCTGAGAGCCTTTCTTTGGGATATAGTGCAGAAGGTGGAGAGTTTTGGCTTCTGGGTAGACTTTGGGTTGTTGTTTGACAGCTTAACTTAAACAAACTAAATCAAGTTGTGATTAATTATTATTTCAGGTGGTTTTTGTGTGGCCTCTGTGGGCTCTCAGTGTGTACCTGCTGGGTGCTAGAGCACATTGTGGGGTGGGGGGAGGCCCTGTTCCCCTTGGGGTCTCTCCCCATCCCTGGAGAGTCTCCTGCCCTCTGCTGTGGGGCTGCCTTGGGACCTCAGCCTCCCTCAGACTTATGGGATGTTGCAGGGCCCAAGAATTCCATTTTGGCTTTTTAATCACAACAGAATGCATATTTGGAAAGTGATGAATGTGAATGTGACTGATACAGGTCAGGACTGCCCAGGAGGATGCACCTGGAGGCTGTAATTGAGTCTCCTGCCCATGAGACCACTCCTGCCTTCCCATCTCTTGTGCTGGATCCCAAATGTTCCTGCAGAGCCCACACTGGCCATGGTTTGTGCCAGGAGCTCAGCCTGTGCCCTCTGCTTGGCTCTGATGGGAAAGTTTCATGTGCCATCATACTTATTTTCCTGTGAAAATACAGAAATCTCTTCCACTTTGGGACTAACTGAACTCCCTGGCTTTGCAGGTGCCTTTGTCTCAGATTTATCTGGTACCAAGGCACTGAAATAAGATATTTTCTCAATACCTGCCACAGCTTGGGCAGGAGATGGCCCTGTCACTGCTCCATACATCTCATCTCATTTCCTCCCCAAAACTGAGGTTGCACAACCTCCTTTAATAAAATAAAATGCTTTTTTCCTTTCCCTCTGCCCACAGGACCATGTTGGCTGTGGTAGAAGTGTCTGAGATGTGCAAGTATTACTGCAGCCAGTGGGAGAGCTCAGTGGTGGTTTCCTCAAGGATCTGGGACATTCCTGAGCACACATTTGTGGTGATGTGCCAGTCACTCATGTCCTGCCCTGGGCTGTTCAGCCAGGCTTGATGAAGTGAGTCTGTGGAGAAGGACAACATTTAAGAAGACAAAACAAACTACTTGAATTATGAGAGTGGTATTTGCTGGGAAATCGAGTTTCATGCCTGTTTATTTGTTGTGATTGTTGCTTATTGCAAACAAAGGAGGTCAGAAGTACTCCTTCTCTCTTGCATGCACAATGTGCTACTACAATCTGCAAAGAGTGCTTTGATGGGTTTCGATCCTACATCCAAACAACAGCCAGGAAAAGAGAGGCAAGATGTAGGGCTTTTTTTATTTACCCCTCAAATAACTGAGGGGAAAACTAGAGAGGAATCAAGACAGTGGAAGAACAAAAAAAAAATTACTTTTTCAGATGTGAAATTCCCTTTGAATTGCATGTGGGAGTGTATTAAAAGATCCTTACAGCTCTAGGAAAAGGCCAGGACTGGTTGTGCACCTTCTCTCCTAATAGATGGTTGTGGGTTTGATCCAGCATTGCATGGAAAACACTCCTGCCCTTGGCTTTTTATACCTTCAGCTATCAAAAAAGGAAAAGTTATATTTTCCAGTACTTGGAAAGTTGCCACCTGCAAATTTTCTGGGAGAGCAAGTGGAGAAATCAAGCAGTGAGTATCAGTGTCACAGCTCTGGCCTGCAGGACAAGGCTCACCAAAGCCAGAGCAGATTTGCAGCTCAGGGATGGATTGTTGGATACTTTCTGTCCACGTGTTCTGTCCTGCCCAATCTGTCCCATCTCTGTGTGGCTCCAGGCAGTTTTATTCTGCAAGGCTGCAAAAAGTCATGGAAACCTCCTGAGCTGGAAGGGACCCAGCTCAGGAGAATCTGAGAATCGTTGGGGTTGGAAAATCCCCCCAAGGCCATCCAGTCCAAGCTGTGTCCATCCCCACCTTGTCCCCAGCCCAGAGCGCTGAGTGCCACCTCCAGCCCTTCCTTGGGCACCTCCAGTGATGGGGACTGCAAACCTCCCTGGGCAGCCTCTACCCTTTCCATGGAAAATTTCTCCTGATGTCCACCCTGAGCCTCCCCTGGCCCAGCCTGAGGCCGTTCCCTCTCCTCCTGTCCCTGTTCCCTGGGAGCAGAGCCCGACCCCCCCGGCTGTCCCCTCCTGGCAGGAGCTGTGCAGAGCCACAAGGGCCCCCCTGAGCCTCCTTTTCTCCAGGCTCAGCCCCTTTCCCAGCTCCCTCAGCCCCTCCTGGGGCTCCAGTCCCTTCCCAGCTCCGTTCCCTGCCCTGGACACGCTCCAGCCCCTCAGGGTCTTTCTTGAAGTGAGGAGCAAAATCACCCAGTGCAGCTCCTGGCCCTGCACACACACCCCAACAATCCCAGCCTGTGCATCCCTGGGAGCTCCTGGAGCTCTGGCAGCCTCGGGGCCGTGCCCATTCCCTGGGCAGTGCCAGCACCCTCTGGGGAAGAACCTTTCCCTGATCTCCAGCCTGAGCCTGCCCTGGCCCAGGCCCAGCCGCTCCTGTTCCTGTCACTGTCACACAGAGCAGAAATCAGAGCTGCCCCTCAGGAGGAGCTGGAGCCCAGTGAGGTCCTGGTGGTGTCACCTGAGGCTGTGCCCAGGCTGTCCCCTCCCTGCTCTGAAGGTCATGGGAGTAGAAGATCATTCCAAACCCAGCTCCATACAAACTCAGGTTTTTATTTCTCCTGCGTCCTCAAGGCCCTGAGCTCTGAGGAGCTGCTGCTGCTGCTCTGTGTGTGCAGGGGCTCCTAGTGTCCCGTGCCCCTCCTGCCCTCCAGGGATGGGGCTGCAACTTCTGCTGCCTTTGGGATGATTTGCAGAGAGGAAAAAGCCTCTTTGCTGCTCCATTGCTTTCCCAGCACTAATACAAACCAGCAGGCTGTTGAATAAATACCAGTATTGATCTTTATTCCTCAGTGTGTTTGGACATGCTGCTCCTGACTTCCAGCAATGCTTTTTCTTGAAAACTGGGCAAGTAAAGTCTCTAAAGGCACGCTTTTCCAGCTGTGCTTTACATTTGTTGGTTATTATTGAAGCCAGCTCCTGTGAGCTGCAGGATCAGCCTGGTTCCTTGGACACACAAGCAGCTGGGGCTGGCTCCAGGGAGCTGAGAAGTCCCCCTAGAACTGGAGCTGTCAGACTCCCTGTGGAAACATTTAGGGATTTGTGCCATGTTTCTGTCATGGTTTTAGATGGGGACACAGGACAATGTTTTCTTTCTTTTCCTTTTGAAGCAGAGGTCACTGGAGCACACTTTAGCAGCTTGTGTGGGGTCAGGAGTGTCAGAAGCCTTTGGTGCTTGAAGTCCCAGTATCTTCTTTAAATCCAGTTGGGAAGAAAGTGCTTTGGGGAAAGCAACTGGAGTTGGTTTAGTGTCTGTTAGAGTCTCTTATTTCCATTGTGCTGCTCAGTGTCACCTGCAAACACTGTGACCATGGATTTATAGCACAGCACCTCGGGGTTCTTTATGCCATACATTCCACTAATTGTCAATTTTCCCTTCCTGACTGCAAAGTTATTACCTGTTCTTGTAAGTTGGGAACATGGTGCTTCAGGGAAGACTTCTGTGGCTGGAGAGTGCTATAAAACAGTTCCTAATGTAAACAGAAGTATTAAATGATCACTTTGGCAGAGGATGGGATTAGTGTAATTTAACAACTTGCTTTTGTGCTCCTCTGAACTCCTCTGCTGAAAAATACCTGTATTATCATAAATACTTCTGACCAAACTGTGCTTATGAGAATAAATGAACGAATTTAAGCTTTGGATACATTTCTCTCCAGTTGGCCTCCAAGGAAATAATGGCTTGTGTGTTTGTTTGTGCCACCAACCTGCTCCTTTGGACTGCCCAGAGCTTTTCTGTTCCAAACCAGCACATGCCCAGCCAGATCAGGCAGAGGGGAAGTCAAGCTCTGCTGCTTTGACAGCCTTGGTCCTGCAGCCATTTGTGCAGTTTTCCAGCAGGAAAATCCAAGAGCAAGGAGGTCTCAATGACTTATTGTGTGTGTGTGTTGAAAGAGCTGGGCATGGGCAGAGCTGGGTAAGTGGATGTGACACTTGGAATTGCTCTGGCTTTTATCTCCCTTAGATCTGTCTAGGCCTAATAACTTTATTACAAGGGCCTCTCACCAGAGTAAATCCCATGCTCTGCATTCTGTTTTTACAACTTTGCAGATTATTTCTTAGGACTTGCCAAGCAATATGCCTTTAGAAATGTCTGTATGTCCCTAAATTGTACAGCCTATTTTTGAGACCCTAATTCTGAAATAGAGCTGAACATTTCTGAAGAAGAATTACCGGAAATTAAATAGGTGCTTTAAAATCGAGTTTCCTGGGGAAGTGTGAGGAAGTTTCTGGGCTTTGTGGTCAGAAACAGTTTGAGAACCTAAATCTGTTAACAGTGAACTGTACCAGACACCATTAGGTGTATTAAGATGCTTGGATCACAAAAAAATGTACATCATAGGATAGACACAATGGATTTAATGTTGGCAGTCCCTTTTGCAAGCAGACATGTGCACTGAATCAGCAAAATCCAAACTAGAATAAGCAATTAATGAATGGAGCATGATGAGGAAGTGGCAGGATGAATCGCAGGCTGAGCATTTGCTTTCTTTTAAGCCTGCTCATAATCTTTACAAAGGCCAAATGGAGATCAGTTCATTTCCTGGTGAAGCTTTATTTCAGAGGACAGCACAAATGAAGCCTGTTTGGTACCAGTGGGTTTCATTTGTGGAGTTGTTTGTCACCAGAAGGACAAACCCAGAAGGTTTTTCCTCTGCCATTGAGGTTTTCTGGCAGGAAGCAGCACAGATGTGTAGGGAAGAGCTTGGAAGCAGTGCCTATGGATTAAGGCATCCAGGGAGCTTGAACCTGCCTGTGCTGGCACAGCAGAACCTTGCAGTGGGATTTATAACATTTTATCCTTCAGCCATGGTGTTTTGCAGCCAAGCCATGGGGAAATCATTCAATCCCATCAGTGCCCCATGGATGCATCAGGATTTACCTCCCAGGCCTTCAGCTGCTAAGCTCCTGTGGGTTTTCTGTGGGCCAGAGGGAACCTGAGAAGCTGCAGGCAGCAAAGCCAAGCCTTGGATGTGTCTGGATGTGTTTGGCTGTGCAGGTGGGAGGAGCTTTGGTGTTAGGGCTGGTGAAAACCAGGTAAAAGTCCAATGGCCTTGGTAAGGTGAGGATGAGAGAGAGAAGGGTCCAGAATTACCCACTTTTCAGGTGTGCATCCAGACCTCTGGTGTGTGTAGGTGATGAGGATGTCTTGGGAAGGGGTAGAAATCACAAATCACGTTTAAGCCTTTAAAGTTCATTGTGTATCTCTGCACATATTTTGATACGAGTTTGCTGTGTTTTGTCAAGTGTGTTATGGAATTATTTAGGTTGGAGAAGCTGTCCAAGACCATCAAGTCCAGCCCAGCATGGCCAAGGCCACCACCATGTCCCACATGCCAAGTGTCCCAAGTGCCACATCCACGGGCAGTGCTCCTGCAGACACACACAGCCAGGCAGTGTGGGCTCACTGCCACATCTGGCTCCTCTGAGGGCTGGGCTGCTGGCAGGGTGACAGAGGAGCTGTGCCACTGTGTCAGGCTTTACATGCTCCTGTCAGCATCTTTGGTGTGGCAGCAAACAAATCTCCAGCCTCAGATCCTGGTCTCTGGGATGGAGTAGCTGAAAGGCTTCCCAAAGTGTCTGTGGGAGGGAGCTGTGGCTGCTGTCTTTTGGATCTCTGCAGGTGAAGGCAGGCACAGCAAAAGGGATGTGAAACCCCACTTGTAGGGCATCTCCAGCCTGTCACTAAAACTGATTGTTTTGGTTTGGGGTCTTAGGAGGGGACAGAGAGAGTTGGAGTTTTCGTATTTGTGGGGTTTTTTTCTTTAACCTTATGGAAATTCAGGTTTTGTTTGACTGGCTGTGTTGGGTTGGATCCCTCCCTACCTGCTGTGAGGTATTTCATGGTGTTGCAGTTTTGCACTGGGTTAAAGTGGGTGCCTTTGTGTGCTCAGGCTCTGAGCTGGTAACTCTGTCTCCTAGTTCTGTCTGTCGTGTATTTTGTTTTGGCAGAGGTAGATGATGTCACCTGTGACAGTAGAAAAGCCACACAGGAGCAGATCTTTCCACACAACAGCTGGGGTGGTGTGGAGCTTCCTCTGTGGAATAAAGGGAAACTTCTGGCACTCTGGAGTGAATGCTTGTGTGTGGTCTTTGGTTTGTTAATTGTCCATCCTGAATGTCCCCTACCTGAAGGGGCAGCAGTATATGGGCAGTTAACTGCATTCAGTTAACTGGTACCTGACATTGGAATATGAGGGCAAAAGCAGATCTAAATCAGCCCCATCTGCTGGTTTTGACCCTTTTGATAGTGCTTGGGACTTGTTTTTATTCTTTTCCACCCACAGCAGTATAAGTGTCTCACCAGTGTGTCAGTGTGCCTGCCCTGGTGAGCAGCCTGTGCTGGGGTGGGCTGTGGTGGTACCAGCTCCAGGATTTGGGGATGGCAGAGCTCTCCCTGGTGCCAGCTCCAGGATTTGGGGATGGCAGAGCTCTCCCTGGTGCCAGCTCCAGGATTTGGGGATGGCAGAGCTCTCCCTGGTGCCAGCTCCAGGATTTGGGGATGGCAGAGCTCTCCCTGGTGCCAGCTCCAGGATTTGGGGATGGCAGAGCTCTCCCTGGTGCCAGCTCTGGGATGTTGGGATGGCAGAGCTCTCGCTGTGTGACATTTGCTGGGATGGCAGAGCTCTCCCTGTGTGACATTCCCCATGCAGGAATTTGGCAGACAGGGCTCAGTGACACCCCTCTGCTGAGGCTGATCCAATTCTGGCAGAGGTTAAACAAACTTATCCAGTGATTTCTGTATGTAATGGGAAAGGTTTAAAAACCTCTCCATCTTCCAGTTCATAAAGCCGTCAGCAGCGTGGTTCTGTGATCACAAAGAAGAAGAGCTGTCTCTAAAAGTCCATTGTGCCTTTTAAGTTCATCATTTTTATGTCAGCTCTTCCAGCAGTGGCATCATTCCACCTTGTTCCAGGCAGCACAAGTGGTGGCCACTTTTCTTCTTCATTGCCCCAAGTCTGTCCTGGGGATGTCAAAATCCTGGGTTCCCGTGAGATCTATTCAAGTAAAACACTCCTACCTCAGGCTCTGTATCAAGGATTTCATTTTCAGTTTGAGAGGGAAGGTTTCCAGCAGTGCCAGTTTTATCCCAACCTGCCTGAGCAGAGCTGTGACTTTTGTTGGTGGGTCTGTCACCCTGGAATCCCTGGCTGGGACATGAAGGGCTCCCCTCCCTCACTGATATTTGTCTGAACGTTCAGCCCGGGGCTGGCTCTGATCAGGGGAGGAAGAAAGTATTTCCAGCTTCCCAAAAACCAGCTTCAGTGTGTTTTACCTGACAGAAATATACCTGGGATGGAGGGCTGGAATAAACTGTCCTTTGGCAGTGGCAGTGTCATTTTATCAACCTTGAAAGGAGCTCTGGCTTCTGCCTTAGATGAGATGTCTGTGAATTACCTTGTCCAAGACTGTGCCTACATGAGCAGCTACTTGTGGTAATTGTGATTTTGGGTTTTCTGAATTTCCTAGCAGCACTCCTGCTAAGGTCTTCTTCATAAGGGAAAAGATGGCTTTTCCCACCAGCAGATTTCTGTAAACAATCTAAGCTGTGTCTCGTTCTCAGGGACACAGCTGGTGCTTCTCTGCCCTGTTCCAAAAACATAGAGAGATAGCCAGGGAAGGTCAGGCTCTTCTCCCAGGGAACAGGGCCAGGAGGAGAGGGAATGGCCTCAGGCTGTGCCAGGGAGGTTTAGATTGGATATGGGAGGACATTTCTCACTGAAATGGTGGTCAGGCATTGGAAGGGGCTGCCCAGGGCAGTGGGGGAGTCCCCATCCCTGTGAATGTGGCACTTGGGGCTATGGCTCAGTGGTGAACAGGGTGGTGCTGGGGTAGTGCTTGGGCTCAATGGCCTTAGAGGGCTTTTCCAACCTCAGTGATTCTATGATTTGTGCCCGAGGAGGGACAGGAAGACCAGCACCCCTGTGTGTGACCTCTTCCCTCACGTTGTAGGGGACATTTGAGCCCTTTCCTGTATGAGAGGGTTCTGTGTTCCACTGGCATTTCTTCACATTCCATTTGGCCTCCCTTGCCTTTGCCTTGGCATCCCAGGCAGCTGGCAGTGCCCTCTGCAGCAGGGACTGGGCTGCTGGGGCTGAGCTGGGGCCCTGCCCTGGGCTGGCTGCTTCTTTGGGCACGGACAAATCTCCACACAGAGCCTCTGCTTGAGCTCCAGCTGTGGCACCAGCCTGGAGGAAAACGGCTCAGGGCAAAACGTTGTGTCTCTGTGGTGGTTCCATGAAATGCAAAAATACATCCCCAGCCAGAGGGTGGGACTGCTGCACCCCATGTTTAAGGCACAGTGAGGGTGAGGTTGGATTTTTCTCTACCTTGCTTATTAGAACTGTGATTTTAAACCACCGTCAATGTTCTGAGACTGAGCAGCAGCCACTCTTCCTTCAGTGGGGTTCTTCTAGTATCTCTTTACTTCTTCACCTCTTTACTCCTCCCAGTTTGTGTCTCTCCGGATCTTGACAAGCTCTGCCTATGCCCCCTGTTGGAGAGACAGCTCCAGAGGGCTCCAGGCTGGATTGATTAGAAAAGCATCATTAGGAAAATCAAATTACTGCTGCATAATTCCAGATGGCCTACTGTATAAGAGCCCTACTGAGAGATGTGGGACTCTAGAGGGCTCTTTAAAATGCTGTTTATTGTATCCAGACAGCAATCACAGGTCGTGGGTGACAGAGCCCAGCCTACAGCTATCAGCAAAAGCTGTAGGCATGTCTGAAGTCATCTTAGATCTGATTACAATACATTATATACTTTTCTTTGCTGAACATCTTAATACATAACAACCAATCAATACCTTTACTATTATCTATAGCCTATCATAACTACTAACATTACAATATTCATGTCACTATTCTCCAATCACAACAGCTCAGTGTGTTACAGTTTAAGCTAGAAGTGGTTTTTCAGTTTTCTTGCAGTGGAAGATTCTGAGACCTTTTTTCTACTTACAACATCAGCATGTCTATTTACTTCTTGTATTTTTCTGCTTGGTAAAAACATCTCCTGTTTGAGGTGGGCTTATCCTTTGCTCTAAGTCATAAAAACCTTTCTTAACTCACACAGCCTTTGCCTTCTTAGTTATCCAGTAAGACTGGCTCAGCAGTTCCTTTAGACCTTTGTTATTCTTCTATATCAAAACTTGCTTCCATCTCTATTCCTTTCTCAGTTTCTACATTCAAGAATCTTTCTGTCAAGCACACATATCTGTGAGACTTTCTTGTCAAATTTTCATCCATCCCAACACTATTGCAGCTTGGTTTTTGTCGGAATCCCTTTAAAACATTGGACATAGTTGAAATCCAGGGAACTCTGACCAGAGCAGGCATGGGGACAGCTACACTTAATGGGATTTCATCTCCACTTAAAACTTTGGTAAGCATTTTATGTTGACACTGGGGGAAGGGGCCATGCAAAAGGCACAAATTAAGGACATGTGGCAGTCTAGAAATTTTGAGATCTGTGCAGAGTAGATGTGGGAGCTGTGAGGAGTGGATGACATGTGGCACAGCATGGAAGGTGGGCAATAATTCCTGTGAACAAGGGTGGATATAATCTTTGATGCAGCCTCTGGGATTAGGGATTCCTGATGTTTTGGGATTAGCAGGATTTCTGCTCAGTGATCTGGGGGGCAAAGCAAACTGCAGCCTGACTGCCCAGCTCCTCCCTGAGCTCTGAGCTGTTCAGGGCAGCACAGATTCGTGATGGGTTTGAAGGGACCCCAAGGATCACCCAGTGCAGCCCCTGGCCCTGCACACACACCCCAACAATCCCAGCCTGTGCATCCCTGGGAGCTCCTGGAGCTCTGGCAGCCTCGGGGCCGTGCCCATTCCCTGGGCAGTGCCAGCACCCTCTGGGGAAGAACCTTTCCCTGATCTCCACCCTAAAGCTCTCCTGAAAATACTGAATGTATTATTGGCCCTTTAAATTGTTTTCTTTCTGAAAGGTGCTGCCTGGGGAAGGTCCCACCCACAGCACAGACATCCCCTGGCAGCTCTGTGCAAGCCTGGCCTGATCTGAAGCCCAAGGAGTGAAGAGTCCTTGAAGCCAAGGGGTGCCTCTGTTGTCTTAGAACAGTCCACACTCCAGGCTGTCCATAAGCTGCTTTATTGGTGTTGATCAATGGGTTATATTGGGAAGGGAAGGTGTAGAAACCATTGCCGTTTGGCTGATGCCAGACAGGGCAGTTCCAGGTGGTTGATGAAAATGGCTTTGTGCCCCAGAGAACAGGTGAGAGGTGTTAATTGAGTGATAGAGTGGATCTTGTTAAATCACTGGGCAGAAAGAGGTGGTTTGTAAATGTTAGCTGCCACTTTGTGGCCTCTCTGTGCTCCGGGAGTGTTTGCTGTGATTCCAGGTGATTTTTCTGCTGAGAGATCATGAGGCAGTAAATGCTGGGATATCCCTTTTCTGTTACTGAGACAGACAATAAACATCCTAATCTCACTCACTGCTCTGAAGAGTGGATTTACAGCTGTGTGCTGAGCAGAAAACAAATGATCAGAGGATTCAAAGCAGCTCTGCGACAGGCAAACACGAATTGGAGCAGAGCTGGGGTTTTATGCTTTTTGTCTTTGGAATTTGGCTGACTTGATTAATCCAGCCTGATGTGTGCCAAGCTGTCCAGCAGAAACTCAGCCCTGCTTCCTCTTTCCCCAGATCCCCTTCTCAGCCTTCCTTTGTTTTGGGATGGTTTCTTACATAAACCAGGACCTGCAAAGATTCAGGTGAAAAGATGTCCTCTGTAAATACATTTGTTTTGCGTGTTTCCTTGCAGATTCTCATGTTTGCAGGCTTGGGCTTTGCGCAGAATAAAGATCTGGGACCCAATAAAGGTGGTAGTGGTCACAGTGCAGGAGTTGTCATCTCTGCACCCATTCAGATCCTGTGTCCCTGGGGAGGATGTTGGGAGTTGTTTTATGCAGGGACTGCTGTCAGTCCTCAATCTGTTCTGAAGTGAGAGAAGATGTCCTAGAATTTCCTGAGCTGGAAGGGACCCCCAGGGATCACCCAGTGCAGCCCCTGGCCCTGCACAGACACCCCAACAATCCCAGCCTGTGCATCCCTGGGAGCTCCTGGAGCTCTGGCAGCCTCGGGGCCGTGCCCATTCCCTGGGCAGTGCCAGCACCCTCTGGGGAAGAACCTTTCCCTGATCTCCACCTACACCTCTCCTTTCATGCTTGAGCCTTGGACCATGGACAGAGAAAACCCCTTTTCCCCCCTGTTGAAGGCCAAGAACATTTCTCAATGAGACCTCAGCAAGGTCCTTAAATTAAACCCAGTGCTGAACATGGGGAGTTTTTCCCCAGCCTTCTCAGACTTGGAGAGTTTTGTGAGCATGATTTAATGAAACATATTCAAGCATGATTTAATGGGACATAAAATGCCTCTTTGATATCCCATTGATCTAAAGGAGAGACAAAACTGTGAGGTGGCTCTTTCTTTCCGCTACTGATTCAGAATATTTTTCTATAAATCCTACAAGCAGGTGCCAGCCGAACCTTAATTGGAGAGAGCAGGATTTAGTGGGGCAAAATGTAATTGTGTAACCTGCACTAGTTCATTTGGAGATGTTGGGAGGTGCTCTGTGCTGCAGGGGTTTCCCCCCTAGCAAAGCAGGGATGGGGAGGAATCACATGGAGCCTCCCTCAGTTTTATCCAGTCAGGCCCTGTTGCAAACTGGCCCAGTGCCTCTGTCCTGCAGATGTGCCAGGACCTCTGCCTTGGGGCCACCTGCAGATGTGCACTTGGCTGGAGAGCACCTGTTCCATGGGCAGGGAGAACTTTCTGAGACAGCCTTTTGGTACTGATGGGCTAAATTAAACATAAAATGATGCTCTGGGCTTTAGCTGGGTAGTTAATTGTTGACACTGGAATGTGACACTGTATTGTGGTGGTCTGGCCCTTGTATTTAATTTAAATGTAGAAGTTTTCAAGTGTAGGAAGTGTTCCCCTGAACATTCAACTTCCTGGAACGAGACTTGCTTTGGGCTGGCCAGATACAGCACGAGCTGGGGGTTAGAAATAAAACCTGAGATTCACAGAATCCCAAGGGCTCTGGGTTGTAGGGACCTTAAAGCCTATCTCATCCTAGGGAGGGACACTTACCACTGTCCCAGGCTGCTCCAAGCCCCAATGTCCAGCCTGGCCTTGGCATCTCCAGGGATCCAGGGGCAGCCACAGCTGCTCTGAGCACCCTGTGCCAGGGCCTGCCCACCCTCACAGGGAAGGATTCCTTCCCAATATGACTCTCTTTGAGCTTAAAACCATTCCCCTTTATCCTATCGCTGCTTGTCCTTGCAAAAATTCCCTCTCTAGCCTTCCTGTAGGCCCCCTTTAGGCACTGGAAGGAGCTCTAAGGTCTCACTGAACTTTGAAGTATTTTGGCCTGGGATGGGAGTTTCACGGGCCTTGGCTGGCACAGGCCGAGGGCTGAGGGGAGTAACTGAGGGCAGAGGGTGTCAGGAGTGTCAGCTGAGGTTTGCTGCATTGCTTGGGCCTCTCCCTGAGCCCCTGGAGCTCCTGCTGGGACCTGGGGTCAGTGCTGGGTTCTCTGTGCTGTTCTCTGGGGTGTCACTGAAATTCTGAAGGCAGTGTGTGCCTACCAGAAAAGGCAGCCTCTCAGGTGAGCAAGGTGTTGTTCCTGGGGGTGCAGGAGGTGCAGGTGAGGAGGGAGCTGTGGGGGCTGCAGCTATGGGCAGCCTCACCTGTCCCAGGACTGCTGACGAGTCCTCCCAGAAGGATCTGAGTGTTCCCAAGTAAAGCAGTCACACCTGTGCCTCTGCCTGCACATGGGCTGGAGGATAAAGCATCCAGATCATCCCTTTTCCTATGAAAAATGTTTAAAAGAGAAAACCCAAACCACTCAACAACCCAAGCCCCATCACTTCCCACCCCATGCCCTCACCATTCCTGCTGTTCCCCACAACTTCTCCCTGGCTTTTCCAGTGATGTTTGAGCTCAAGTGTTGCTCTCCCCTTTTTCCCCCCTGTTTCAGGAGAGCCCAGCTGCTCCAGGTGTTTTTCTGCACACTTGCAGGGATATTTCCCTGGTTTGTCCACTGGAAAAAGCCTCATGGAGCTGCAGGCTGTGGCAGAGCATCACTCACCCACAGCTTTTGGCACCAGCACTGAAAGTACTCTGTGGCAGGAACAAAACAAACTTGATGTTAATTTGGTTTAAAATTGCTGCCTTGCCAGCTCTGTGGTGGAAGCCAAAGCCACCAGAGCAGGGTGTTTGTGCAAAGCCTCTCCTGCCTCTGGAGAACTGGAGCTTTGTGCCCCAGCAATGTGGGTTGGCCTTTCCCACTCCTCTCTCCCAGGCTCATCTCCTCTCCCTGGTCCTGGCACTGGGGAGGGAGAACCCTGGAAGGAGTGGTGCAGGGAGAATGCCAATGAGCAGGAGATGAACCTCAAAGGGCTGGGTTTGGATTTGCCTCCAAAGCTCTTTGATCACAGGCTCAGCTCTTTATCCCCTGCAGCATTCCTTAGGGGAAGGCTGCCCAGAGGTGAGCAATGATTAAAGGGAAACACTCCCGCTCCTGTGACAACCTTGACTGCACCAGAGCAGGTATCAACATCTACCAAAAGCTGTTTTTAATGTCTGAGTCAGTTTAGTTTGACTTTCTTGGCAGGATTTCAGGGTCACTTGTCATTTTGCCCCATCATGACCATTCTTTCATTCATTTTAAAGAAAGCTTTTCCCTTTGGAATATCCTTTTCAGTGTTTGGTTCCCTTCTGTCAAGCTCTTGGCTTGCTGTAGGGTAGGCAATAATTAAATCAAGAAACACAACTGTGTTTTTACCCAGCAAAGTTGTTTAACTAAAGAAGATTCATAAAGAAAACTGTGTTTCTGTGGAAATCTTTGTCTCCCAAGTCTCATCCTGGAGTCTGAAGAATGCCTGCTGTTGCCTAAGAAACACCCAGGACAATTAAATGCAGAGGCATTGCTGGGGAGTTGAGGAGCTGCTGGGATGTCACTCTGCCTTTGGTCTTTCTCTGCTTATCTGAGCAGGGTTTGCTCTGTGCACACTCACTGTGATTCTGGGAACTCTCCTCATATTCTGTGTCTAACCTGTGATGGATGCAGGGAGGGGGTGGGGAGGCTCCTTCTGGCCTTGCCCCACATGGATTTATTGGAGGGGAAGCTGGAGGGTTGAATTGTTGGAAGTGGTTTAAGATCTCCTGTTTGCTTTCCACAGTTGCTCTGTTAAGAGGAGGTGTCTAATTGAGATGAAACGTGGCAGGGAAATAACATCTGTGTCCCTGTGCTCCCTGGAGAGCTGGGGGTCACTTGGAACATCCCTTCCCTCGGAGCTGCCCCAGCCCTGCTCCATGGACGTCCCTCTCTCCAGCTCTGGTGTGTCCTTGGAACATGGACCTGCTGCTTGCTAGGGTTGGTGCTGGTGGAAACCTGGGAGCTCCTGCTTTTGTCCTGCTCTGAAGTCTGTGTGAGCAGAGACCCAGCCTCAAACCGTGCCTGAGTTAAGGAATGATTCCTGAAACCAGGGAGGTGATCACAGAGGTTTGGGTTTAACTATTCTGGCTGTGGAGTGCAAAGACAGCAGGTCACAACACTGCTTCAGAGACAGGAGTGTGCTCAGGAGTATCTGCTGAGAGAGCAAAAGCATTTATTGAGACTATTTAACCAAGGCTCATTTTATGTTCATTTCTTTCCAAAGCAAATGGGAAGAAAATTCCCAAGTGCTGTTTAAAAACAAGGCTCATTTCTGAGCACCTGTAAATCTTGGGACAGAGTGGGACTGGGGAGTTTCCCTTGGAACTGCTGGAGGCATTTGCTGTGTTCTGGAGGCCACTCTTGTTTATCTGCCTACACACACAGGTGAGGTGAGCTCTGGAAGTGCTCTCTGAGCCTGGGGATGCTCTGCTTTGCTGTTTTCTCTTCCCAGCAGCGGTGGTTCAAGGATGGATTTGCAGGCAGTGGGAATCCCCGGCTGTGCACTGCTGGGAGGTGCCAGCCCCGGGCTTGCTCCGTGCCTGGCTGGAAGCGCTGCCGTGTGAGCTTTGCTGACCCCTTGTCTCCCTCTGCCCTTCGTGCTGCAGGTGCAAAGAGCTGAAATATGGCAAGGACCTGCCCCAGATCTCCATCATCTTCATCTTTGTGAACGAGGCGCTGTCGGTGATCCTGCGCTCGGTGCACAGCGCCGTCAACCACACCCCGGCACCCCTGCTCAAGGAGATCATCTTGGTGGACGACAACAGCGACGAGGGTGAGCAGCACGGGCAGCTCCCAGCTCCACCACGAGGGGCTGGATTTCTGGGAATCTCCTGGAGGGTTCTTGGGGCACGGGCATGCGGGTAAGGGGTGGGTTTGCTGCTGGCACAAAGTTCTCTGCAGCCTCTCTGGTGAGGAACAGGATCAAATCACACTTAAATCTGAGAGAGTTGTTTGAAAATGTAGCTGGGAGCTGGAAGGTGAAGGAAACCAGAGAGCCATCTGACCTTTCCCTTCAGTACCATCCTGGAGCTCTGGTTTCAGGGTATCCTTGTTTCTGATAATAACTTTGGTTGTTGCAGATATGCACCTCTAAATATTTGCCAGGACAAGCGCCTGGAGCCCAGAGCGATTTCTGCTCTGGCAGCTCCCAGGGGTGTTAACTGAGATGTTTCCTCTGTGTGTGCCTCGTTTTCCCTGTTGTAAAATACCATCCCAGGCTTTATAGATGGCTGGTGCTCTGCAGAGACCCTCATTCCCTGCGTTGTGGTTTTGGAACAGGAAAGAGGAAGAGGAGGAAATAATCCCAGCCCACCTGTCCACGTCAGGCCCTGCCACAACCTGGAGGGGATGTTTGGTTTCCCACATTACACACCAGTGTCCTTTGGTTGAACCTGCTCTCAGTCACTGTTGTCATTCCTTCCCTTCTAGCTTTTGATAACACAGAACTGCAGGAAGCATTTTCAGACTCAGATTCTTCCAAGGTCTTTTTTTCTCCCAGTATCCACTCAGACAACATAATCAGAGCAGTTAAAATCCTTGTGAAGGACAGCAGATAGTTAAGTGACTTTGTTTACTGTCTTCTTCAGTTGTTCAGCTTCATTTTGATCCCTTTAATGTTATTTGAAAAAAATTAATCAAGGAGTGCTGGATGCTGTGATTGGAGGGGAGAGCAGGGCAGGGTGCAGGATGTGGAGGGCTCATTCCAGAGGGAGCTGAGAGGTTGCTCTCTGTCTGTGAGGAGAGGAGCTGGTGCACAGCGAGCTGTTCAGGCTGTAAAGATAGGCACTCAAACACCACAGTAATGAACACCACAGAAAGCTGATGAGTTCTAATTACCAGTAAAAGAATCAGGAGGGCAGCTCCTCAGCTGGTGGGAATCACAGCAGCTCCAGGGCAGAAGCTTGGATGGTGTCCACAGTGAAGCCGTGGGATTTCGGAGCTGGAACCACTTGGCTTTCACTTGGATTTCAGAGCTGAATCCCCTTGGCAAAAGGGGAAGTGCAGATGAGGTTCTGCTGGGGTATCTCACAGTGCCCAGGACTTGGAGGGCTTGAAATACCAAAATGAGAGGCTCCTTCTCCAAATTTTATCCTATTAATGGGGCAAAGAGAAGAACTCTTTCAAAGAGAAGCCATTGGTGATAATCACTGAGCCTCTCCCCTCGTTGCTGTGCACAAAGGATGTTTCTGAAGAGCCTCTTCCTCATTCAGTGTGAGGCTGATGGTGAGCCAGGTGCTCTGGAGACACTGAAAAGGCACAGAACAGCGAAACAAATCCTTCTTAAATCATCTGCCTCTTGCAAGGCCACGGCTGCACCTGGCAGTGAGGATCAGAGTGGAATCCCTGTAGCCAGTGTGGGATTGCAGGGCACCACTGGGGTTTGTCAGTGCTGGGGCTGGGTGGGGCTGGGGGGATGGCAGGGCAGGCAGAGGGGTGACCAAAGCTTGGGCTGTGTTCAAGCACCTCCAGCTCTGGGGTTTCACAGAATCCCAGAAAGGTTTGGGTCAGAAGGGACCTTAAAGCCCATCCAATGCCACCCCTGCCATGGGCAGGGGCACCTTCCACTGTCCCAGGCTGCTCCCAGCCCTGTCCAGCCTGGCCTGGGACATTTCCAAGGTTGTGTTGGAGTGTTGTACAGCACCAGGGAGGGAGAGGCAGGGAGAAGACCCCAACTAATGGACAAGTTCAAACATCCTGGGCACAAGGTGGGAAAATCTCAGTCTCCTGGCACACCTAGGCTGCATCCCATGCTTTGATTGGAATCAGGAGTGTCCAGGGTCCCGCATGGTGGCCCAGGGCTGTGCTGAGAGTTGGACATCCCTGAGGAGTTCTGTCCTCAGAAACATTGGGATGGAGGTGCACAAGGAGAGTGGGGTGGGGACTGAGGTGGTGCCATCAGCTGGGAGGGTGAGTTAATAATGCCAGTCCTCTGCTGCTGAGGCTTTGCAGGCCTCATGACGAATGAGATTTTTAAGGAGGGATTTGAAGGAAGATAATGAGGTAACTTGGCAGATGTTTATGAAGAGCTCCTCCCAAGCGTGTAATAATCTACTTTTCTCATGTAAAAGAAATGATACAAACCAGAACGTATCTCTGGGACCATGTGCTCCCTCTCAGCATCCTCGAGGAGCTGCAGTGACAGCCAGGAATTATTAATGGCAATAACATTGTCACAGAGTTCCCACTAATGGTCGGCAATAATTTTGAGCAGCAATAGCAGCATCGCAGAGTTGATGCTTTGGATATCACAAACAAAGTCATCATAATAAATAGATTTGGCTTCTACAGGAAAATAATTACAGGAAAATAGTTCCTCATGAGCTCTCAGATTTAGAGATGAATCCTGGAGGATCAAGCAGAGGATGGGGCTGTGTGGGTGTGATTTTGGAGGCTGTGATTGAACAAGAAGAAATTTCTTCAGCCTCTACAGAAGCAGCTGTGTGGGGGTGAGGAACAGTTTCTGTGGGGATGTGGCTGTAGCCCAGGAAAAACCTTTGGAGACTCAGCTGTGTAACCTGAGAGAAGGCTGACTCCAGGGAGCAGTGTCCAAGCCCAGAGCTCTGCTGTCCTTGGTTGCCAGAAGCAGCTTTGGGGAAGTTGCTGAAGGCTCAGGACAGTCCCTGGCTGGGGTTTGTGTGGGTTTTGTCAGGGTGGAAGAGGAGCCACAGCAAATCTGGGTAACTGAAGAACAAAGCACCAAATATTAAGAGAGATTTCCAAATCAAGTTTTAAGATTAGCCCCAGGGGTAGAGGCAAGAGCTACCTGCCCTGCCCACCTGGCTCTATGCTCTCCAGATAGAGCTGTGTCACAGAGAGGAGCAAAGCCTGGTGCTGGTGTGAGGTTTGTATGCTGGAACAAAGAGCTTCTGAAGCCTCATTAGACACTCTGCTCTCAGCTTTGTTGTACAACAGCACCGCACAACACAAAAGTGTGCAGTGAGAGATTAAAGTTAATGAACACCAGCATTCTGATGCTTTATGTCTGAGCTGTAAATAGATAAAAGATGCCAATGTATTGTAATGGGGAAAAAAAATCCCTCCTTGAAGGAGCAAGCTTGGGGAGTTGTAGTTTGAACCCCCTTCTACCTTGAGCTGCACATTACACTTCATAAAGACTTTTGGAGGCTGCTTTTGTTTGTGCTTGTTGCAGGGCTGTAATTCCAAAGGCAGCGTGCAGGTTGTGTTTGGGAGTGATAACGAGGTTCCCAGGCTGGTGGAGGATGCAGCCATGTGCCCCTGAGATGCTGTGTTATCTCACAGCTGCACACTTTGTCTGAGTCTGTTGCTTAATCATCACCTTTTTTTAAAATTATTTTTTTAGTTGTTGTTGTTGTGTCTTTTAGCGTTTTTAATCTGGGATAACATCTCTTTGAAAAGCAAACCTCACGGAATAAAGGAAACCCTTTGGATGAAAGGCTGCTTAAAGGAGCTGGCTACACCGGGGGAGACATGCTCAGGGTTGTAATTTGTCTCAGTCGTGGGACTCCAGGGATCCCCTTCTTGTTTTGCTCATTCCAGCAGCAGTAACAGCGCCTGTGCCTCCATCTCCCATGGGCTGTCTGGGTGTTTGTGCTCAGAGGGGAATTGCAAGGAGCTGAGTCACATCCCAGCCTTTCCCAGTGCTAAGTATTCCAGCCTGAGGATGGGGTGTCTAACTGGAGCTGACCTGGGCTGTCCCACTGGTTCTCAGCTCCGAGGCTTTCGGGGCTCTGTGGAGAAGAGCAGCAGAGCAGCACAGGGTGGGCACGTTGGGGTGGCTGTGCAGGACAGGAGTTGGGATCCATGATCCTTGTGGGTCCCTTCCAACTCAGGGGGTTCTGTGATTCTCTTTGGGTTCTCTTTGCTGAACCAAATGACCAGAGGCTCGAGCTGGGTGCCCTGACTGGGATCAGCCTTCCCTGTGAGAACTGAGTCATCCCCCTACTCCCATGTCACAGTTTCTTCTTGTCCAGCTGCAGGTAAAAAGCTTCAGAGACTCCTCTGTCTCTGAATCTCCCTGAGAAATGTTCACATTTATTTACTGCCTGTTGAAGGAGCTGCTTTAATGATTTCCTGCAGAAATCCCAGCCCTGATGGCTTTGGAGTTTCAGGCAGGTGAGAATGTGGGACAAGGGTGGCTGGGGTCTCCCATGTCACTGGAGCACTCCCAGCCCCAAACCCTCCAGTGTTTCTGATAACACCTTGGCCTCTCTAGGCCTTTCCCACCCAGCTGAGCCTGGCAAACACAAGGATGTTTTCCTTAGGGGTGTGGAGGAGGTGTGGTCCTCTCCCAAGGACCACCTGGCCAGTGCTGCACAAGGAATTCCCTGCTCTTGGTGATTCCTTGAGCTTCTCTGGTGCTGCTGGTCTTTGCTCCTTTCTCTGTTGGGCTACAGGCAGTTCCCACCTTTAGTTCTGGGGGCTACCACAGGATGTGAGAGGTTTGGGCAGGATTTGGGGTGGGGATGGAGTAGTGGATGTTTCTGTGCTTGCAGTTGGGCTGATGTCCTTGGTGGGGTTACTTTCCTTGGCATCAGGTGGTTCCATTTCCCTGGCAGCCCCATTTCCCAGCTCCTGTAGGTGACAAAATAGTTTGTAATAGATAACATAAGTCATTGCAGCTGGCAGCTGGGGTTTTTAATGGAGCAACAGGTCCATTGGATTCGAGTTCCTTGGACTTGCCCTTCAGGGAAGATCAATAGGCACAGATGGAGAACAAAAGGCAGGACTGAAATGGAACCTTTTGGCATTTTTAGGAGCGTTTCTCTCTGCAAATCTTGCCGGGAAGCAGCTCGTGCAACGGCAGAGATCAAACACTCCCAGACTGCATCCTGAATAAACAGGGATGTGGGTGTGTGCTCTGAGGGAGCCTCCACTTGGCTTCCTCAGAGGATGCCTGAGTGTGTGTGAGAGGAGAGCTATGGGGTACAGGAGAGAAAGGAGCCTCCAGGCTCCAGGGCAGTGTTGGATTGGAATGAATTCCTGGTTGTGCAGCCCCTGTGGATCAACCTCTGGAATCCTCAGGAGTGCAGGCCTGAAGGAATGCTCCTCTAGTTAGGGAGGATGAGGGGAGCTGCGGGCACTGCTCTGTTCCCATCCTGGCTCCTGACCTCCTTTACATCCAGAGCCCAGTTTCTGAACACAAGGCTGGTTATCCTGGCTCAGGATCTCGTGGGTGTTCTCACTGTCAGCCCTGTGGAAGCACCACCGTGGCCCTGTGCCAGGCAGAGGTGGGAATGGCAGCGAGTTCTCTGAGCTGGAGATGCTTTGTCCCTGCTGTAGTTTGTGTGCAGTCCTGGGAGGAGCAGACCCAAGGGCCAGGCTGCCCCTTTATGTGACAGCTGCTCTCTGCTGCTGTCCCTTAGTGCAAGTCACAAATCCCTGGTGTTCTATTCCAGGCCTCCCAACCTTCCTGGAGTAGCTGGGACCTGCTGGGGCGGAAACATTTGCTGAGCTGATAAGACATCTTCAAGGTCAGCAGCAGCTCTGCAGGTCCTAGGCTGGAGCTGGGTATTCCAGCAGTGCAGGGCACTCAGTGACTGCTGACTGAGGGACACGTGGGATAAAATCAGGGATAACTTCACCTGACTTGGATTGGGATGAGATTTGTGAGTCAGTGATGGTTTCCAGAGCTTTGAGCATGTCTGGTCCCACAGGATCAGCTGTGCAGACACTGGGGTTCCCAGTGATGCTTTTCCATGCAGCCACATCAGCCCTGCTCATTGACAAAGGGGGACCTGGGCCAGGGCTCACGGGATTCTTGAACAGGAGCTTCTCAGAGAATTGAATTGTTCATGGCCAAGTTGGACAGGGCTTGGAGCACCCTGGGCTACGGAGGGTGTCCTTGCTCATGGCAGGGGGTGGAACAAGATGGACTTTATCCCAAATGATTCTAGGATTCCTGGAGACTGGCATTTCACTCTTGTTATCCAATGCAGGATTTTCCACTCCTGCATTTCTGGATGCTCTGGGAAATGAAATAGAGAGTCCACTCCTTCCAAGTGCCAGGGATGTGTCTCATAATATCAGAACAGTGCTGTGCTCTGTGCCCTTTCCTCCCAGAGCTGCAGGACAGAAGGGACCCTCAGAAGGGTGAGGCTGGCCCAGCTTAGTGCTGGGGTGCAGCCATCCTCTCCATTAGGGCTGCTCAGGCATGGAAGAAATGTCAGTTCTCCCCAAAAGCTGTGTGCTGTGGGCTGAGAATGGAGCAGAGGCAGGGAACAAACCTGGAAATCTGTGTGAGGCTGTGCAGGAAACCCTTAGTGGAAACCCTGGAAACCCTGTGAGGAAATGCAGGAAACTGGAAGTGCATTTCCCACTGCTGCTCAGTGCTTGTGTCTCTTGGGTGCTGCTCCAGGTGGGCAGCAGCCCCTTGGGGACATCTGTGTCCCATGCTGTGGGCAGGACAGGGCCCTGCCCTCTGCCAGTGAACAGGGTCAGAGTGGTGCCAGCCATGGGCACCTTCTGCATCCCCTGGTGCCATTCCACAGGTGCTGCTCTGGCCCTGTGCTCCCAGCAGGTCACTCTGTCCCTGCTGGCACCCAGAACATGGGGGAAGAGTGGCTGTGGCTGCCTGGGGACATTCTGAGGAGCTGCTGTCACACACTGGGATGGGCACAGGGCTCTCTCAGGGCTGACCCTGTGCTGCCTGTGAGCTGTGACATTATATCTCTTCTGTTTCACTGGAGTTTCGCTCTGCTTTGAGCTGCTCAGACAATTCCCCAGATGAGTTCAGATGTTTTCCTTCTGCTGAGATTCCACCTCCAATGTGAAAGTTGTTTTAATCACTCCGTGGTGCAGTGGTCTGCTGCATTAATGCCTGCTGCCAAAGCCACGTGAGATACCAAGTGCTGTGCTTGTGGGGCTTCATCTGTCAAAAAAATCGGTGTCTTTGTCTCCTTAAAACCATTTGGGAGAGTTGTTGTCTCCATAAAATCCTGGTTTTGCTCTGAGTGGCTCAGCATGAAATGGAAGTTGCTGAGTTATGGATGTGTGTGATGCAGATGCTTTGAATTGAGGAAGGGGCTCATTTGCTTTATTCTTTTTATTCCCGCTTCAGCATAAAAGAGAAAGGAGACTTTGGGGAAATGGAGATGTGAGGGGAAGCATCCCAGAAAGGCAGCGTAGAGAAAGCACATTTGCTGTGCCTGGAAGGAGGCGTGGCGGGGAAGGGAACAGATAATCCTTTTCCTTTGAAGATTTCAAAGCAGATGAGACTTGTTGTTTACTCCTTTGCTCTCCATTGTGTGTTTCCTTCATGTGGGACCCCACGTGTGCTCGTGTGTCTCGAGGATTTTACCATGTGGATGATTAATGGTGACTTTTTTTTCCCCTCTTTATTTTTTGTCCTGGAGAGAGAGAGTGAGCGAGAGTGCAGTGAAGGGTAGTAGACTTGGGCTCTCAGTAGAAGGGCAGTATAATTTGAGGTCACGGATCATATCTTGATTTTCTGCTGTCCTGAAGCCTCGTAGGGATGAAAGATACTCTCATGAACTGCTTTCATGGTGCTGAGAGTTTGTGCTGGTGCCCAGTGGCTTTGCTGAGCTTTCAGAGCTCCTCTCTCCAGCAGACCTTTGTGCATTGAGCTGCTGCAACAGGCACTGAAAGGACTGAGGTTTCTCTGGTGGAGAACTGGCACTTTTCCAAAGGGCTGGAAAAACACACTCGTGTTTATCCTTTATTGTAACCTTCCATCTGCTTCCACCTTCAAAGTCCTCTGTGTCTTTTATGCTCAAATCTTGTACTCTGCAGGATTTCTGTGCTGGTGGTGGCTGAGGGCTGCAGGTCCCTGAGGGTCTCAGGCACTGCACACACAGGCCTGGACAACACAGGGAAATGAGCTGCAGTGAGCACGAAATATGTGGTGGGAGGATCTTCTGAAGAAAGCCAGAATCCCTTTCATCCCCTCATAAAAGCAAGGGGAATTTCAACTTTTCTGGTGGCAAAACAAACAGCAAGTGCCAAGGCTGTAGTGGTGAGACTGAGTGAAGAGGGCAGTGAAGTTCAGACATGGTTTTGATGTAGTTGGAGTCACTTTGGGTGGGTTTTGCAGCATTTCTAGCAGAGCATTCAGCTCAAACCTCCATCAGGAGTTCAGAGTCCTGCTGTTTGCTGCCCATGGGTGATGTCTTTCTATTTTTGTGTTTCAGTTCCTTTCTTTTAGTGCAGAGGAGTGTAGGTGTCCCCTCCCTGCCCTTGGCCTCTGAGGTGGCCCATGGGCTCCTCAGTGGCCCAACAGCAGCGTTCTGGGCCACCTTGAACCTCTTCTGTGTGGGTTGTGCTTGGTCCATCTTGTGCAGATCAGCACTGCTTGACCCCAGGTGATTGTGTCCCTCCCAGTGGGTGCAGGGGTGTTGGCCCCCATAATCCTGCTCCTGTCCCTCCCCAGGGTGGGTTTGTTCCAGGTGAGAGCTGTGTCCCTGTCCCACGGGCTGTGTGTCCTTGTCCCCAGAGGAGCTGAAGGCGCCGCTGGAGGAGTACGTCAACAAACGCTACCCAGGCCTGGTGAAGGTGGTGAGGAACCAGAAGAGGGAAGGGCTGATCCGGGCCCGGATCGAGGGCTGGAAAGTTGCCACAGGCCAGGTCACCGGGTTCTTTGATGCCCATGTGGAGTTCACTGCTGGCTGGTAGGTGCTCAGGGGCTTGGTCAGGGGCAGGGGGGGCATTAACCAGGGAAGCATCCATCGTTTTGTAGGGATGTGTTCCTACAGAATGACACACAAGTCCTCTGGCTTGTTAATCCTTCTCCAGGATTCCTTCTGTGTTCCTTCTGGATTGAAGGCATGATGGGAACGTATGAGGAAAACTTTTCCTTGCCCTTGTTCCTTGTAATCCTTCTCTATTCCTTCCCTTTGTGCGTGCACTTTCCCTGCTCCCTGTTTATTTTTCAGGATGATTTCCCATTCCTTTAGCCTTAAGTAATTCCTGCAAGTTTAAAAAAGCCCAGGCAGCAAGGGAATGAAGGAGAAAGTGTTTCCCACTTCTGTGCCTGTTGCTGGATCCCAGAGGGGAAGGCTGAGATGCTTTGGGTTGATTTGTTTCCTCTGCTGCTGGGAATAAGAGCAGAGGTGCAGAAGCAGCAAAAGGTGTTTCATAAGGATTTTTTTCAGAGAGGTTTAGAACATTTGAGCTCACGTGGCTTAAGTTTGAATCTGTGTCATGACAGGAGCCTGAAAGGTATTTTTTTTTCCTTTAACCAAGTGTAAAAAGTAAATGGTCCATGTTTAGAAAAGTGGAGGTGGAAGAAGCTAAACTTGTGTTGAATTTGAACACAATAACAGCCACAAACACNNAACACCATAACCGCCCCACACCCCCCCCCCCCCCAGATCTGGTCACCAGATCCTCACACCTGATTCACTGAGGAGCTCCCACTGACTGAGCTCTTGAAGCTCTTTTCCAGGGATAGAGAGGAGGCATTTCTGCAGTGTGGGTTTGACTCTCTCTGTGTTTCCCACCTGCTGCTGTTACTGGGGTCACTGGCAGTACCAGTTCCCCCAAATTTCCCCTGGTGTGGGCAGACTGACCCTGGGGCACTCGGTGGCTCTGGAGCTGCAGGTGAGGCTGAGCAAACCCTGTGCTCTGAACACGTCCCAAAGATGAATTTTTTAGCTACAGAGTCATCAAACTGCATCCCAAGGAAAAAAAAGACCCTTCGAACAGTCCTGCTTTCAAGAATGTACCCTGTTCTGCCCAGGGTTTTAGAACCTGGGGGAACTCTGGACTAGTTCAAGCATGGTTTGAACCAAGCACACCCTTCCTGGCCTTCCTTTACAGAAGGGAAGGTTTCCAGCCAGGCTTCCCAGCCTGTGGCCCAGGTTTTTATCCAACACTAGAAGGACACGGACCTGTTGGAGTGGATCCAGAGGAGGAACACAAAGGGCTGGAGCACTTCTGCTGTGAGGACAAGTTGAGAGAGTTGGAGTTGTTCAGCTGGAGAGGAAAAGGCTCTGAGTGGATTCCAGTACCAAAGGAAGCCCCCAGGAAAGCTGGAGAGGGACTTCAGACAAGGGCCTGGAGGGGGAGGACACAGGGAATGGCTTCCACTGCGACAGGGCAGGCACAGGCAGTGTGTTGTGGAGGAACTGAATGGAAGCTGCAGTGAACTGACTCTTGCTGTGTTTGCCCCTTCCCCCAGGGCGGAGCCGGTGCTCTCCCGGATCCAGGAGAACAGGAGGAGGGTGATCCTGCCCTCCATTGACAACATCAAGCAGGACAACTTCGAGGTGCAGCGCTACGAGAACTCGGCGCACGGCTACAGCTGGGAGCTGTGGTGCATGTACATCAGCCCCCCCAAGGACTGGTGGGACGCCGGGGACCCCTCCCTGCCCATCAGGTACAGCCGGGCCGGGCACTCCCTGAGCGGGGCTGGGCACTCCCTGAGCAGGGCCGGGCACTCCCTGAGCAGGGCTGGGGCACTCACTGAGGTGGGCTGGGGCACTCACTGAGCAGGGCTGGGGGCACTCACTGAGCTGGGCTGGGGCACTCACTGAGCTGGGCTGGGCACTCACTGAGGTGGGCTGGGCACTCACTGAGCAGGGCTGGGCCACTCACTGAGCAGGGCTGGG